>CM076575.1:106665106-107144512 GCA_034641835.2 Pinus albicaulis
ATGTCTGTTAGTATGAATCTTTTGTCGAAGTGTACGAAAAAATACCACTTTAGCTACGCATAACTTATAGCCCTAACATCAAATATGGCTACCAATATCTTCAAATCTGCAGTTAGTTGATCAAGACAAGCGCTGCAAAAAACCAGATCTATGCATAGAGAGACATTAAGCAGTAAAAATAAGGTTTTGCTCCATACATCCAATAGACAAGACAAGAACAATATTTTTTGAAAGAATTTTTTGTATTAAGGGCACCTGGGAGGAAAACAAGAAGGTGTTTCCAATTCTCCTCAATGGGATGGGTTCTTGGAAGTCCTTAGCACTTCAGATCTAGCATTTCTCTCTCCTGTTGGTGTAGAAAACCCAGACAAAGATAGAACTCAAAGGGAGCTCACACAACAAACAATGGAAAATATGACAATGATAATGGCTCAAAGTCAGACCAAGAGTATCGATCCAGAGTGATCTAATAGGCAACAAAAGGTGAAGAATGATAGGAAAAAACCTCCTATTTATAACAAAATATTGGGTCATTCTAGATCTTGGTGCATGATTAAAATAACATTAACCAAATCTAGATCCACCTTTTATGGAATATTTTATTATATTTGTTGGAGGGAGAAAGTATTTGACTTGGGTCAAATCCCTTTATTTGTGAATAATAAATAAATAAATGATTTATTTATCATTTTAAGGAAGTGGTTGAAGGATAATCAAATAAATAATGATTTATTTAATTATTTATGGGTGATTTAGTTATATTTAACAAGGAATATTATTTAAATAAGATTTAAATAATTATTCCTAGAAAATAATAAGATAAATAAAGATTTATCTAATTAATTTCTTTGTTTTGGGTTAAACATGACCAGGAATAATAATTGAATTATTGTTTAATTAATTATTCCTTGAGAAAAATCAAACAAATATAGGTTTGTTTAATATTTCCTTTTGGGGTTTCCTGTTTAGACCATAAACAACCTAATAAATGTGTTTTATTAAGTTATTTTACATAGTGAAAGAAATTTTACTTAGGGTAAAATTGGTCTTACATGGTGTACTTGGGTCCATCTAATGATAGTAGGTTAAATGACGAAAAAATGGTGTAACATATTTCCCCCCAGCGTGCGAGTGTTGGGAGAAAATCGTATGACCGAAGTACGTTGTAAGAACTCAATCACTAGACATCAAAAGGGAAGTCAGAGAGAGAAATGTAAGGTAGACTAATGTGCTGAAGAACTAGACCCTGAGGAGACGAGACTTGTAGGTGTAACAAGTCTCTTTTTATGAGAGGGTACCTGTGCTAAAGGCGGCGGGGGAGGCATACCTATTCCCGCCGAACAAAGTACCAAAGAATAGTGTGTCCAGTAAACAAGGGACCGAACCATAAATTATAGCCGGCATAAACATGAGCCAGATAAAAATACAATGAGGGATCCCATATACATGCCATGCCTGGGATAACAGCCAGGACTTATACAAGAATATCTGAGTACATGAGATACAAATACAACCGAAATGCCCCCTATAAGCGGGGAAGGGCTCACAAAATCTGACTGATACATGCAAATCAAAGAGGTGCTGCAAGCGGCTAAGGCCTACATCATCAAATATATGGAGCTGCATCGAAGGCTGCAATGAAGAGTTCATCCGAGCATGTGGGGGGATACCTGTAGGGCCACCCCCTCATGAGGGTTGAGACATCTCACACACACCCGAGAATCACCAAAATCTATTGCGGCATCACTGAACCATCAAGCATACGGATCTCGATCATGCTGAAAGGAGCTGGAGTGGAGAAACAATCAAGTCAAAGGGAAATTAGAGATCCCTTTTCTTGATCCGAGGCATCGAAAAAGAGTGGAAGCTGGAACCAAGGTACACCACCCTCTATACCTGTCTTCTAGAATGAAGGAGCTGATGTCGACAGAAGGAGGTCCGCCATAGGTGAGGCAATGAGAGATCCTCAACTAAGGCACGAGAGAAAATAGTAGAGTGACTAACAGACTAATACCAATGATGATGATGGAATGGAGGGGACTGAGTAGCAAACGGACGACTTCCCTTGCTAGAGAATAATGGACATGAATGACATGGCAGTGACTGACACAGTATCATAAGGGATATGGGACAGTGTGACTGATGGCCATAATGTGTGACACAAGAGAGAGACCAAGCAATGAAGGATGGAGGACTATAGCTGGGGAAAAAGGGACTCAGGATAGACTTCCATGAATGCGATGATGACTCAACTTGGATGCTATAAACAAGAGCGACTAGATGGTGCTACCACATAGAAAAGGTCCCATGGGGGACCATGAAAATATGAGTAAAAGATGGTATCTCATGAAGAAAATTGACACGAACAAAGACAAGTATGGAGGCAAAGTGGTGCCCCAAGTACAAGTGTTGTAAGTGAGGAAATTTGATTTTGGGGGGAGGTGAAATGACCCATCTTGGACAAAATGTGTCCTGGTGAAGTATCCAATCACAAAAAACTAACAGATACCCATTTGAGGGCTCGGTGAGAGCTTTCCAACGGTGCAGACGGTTTGTCAAACAGAGCTACGGTGTGGTCGCAGCAAGCGAAAGAAAAAACAAGGGTTCTCTTTTAATAAGGCATGTTTCCCTCCAAATTCACTCATTTGCTAGTGTTGCTGTGGTGAATGTAGAGAGGAGAGAAGGCCCTAAATCTTGCGGCGAGCGTAGCGGACAAACCGACCATTGGAATCGAGATCCGTCAGGTGCAGGTAAGAGGCCTAACCTTACTCTTTCATGTTGATGGATTGAAAGTTCAGATTAGGGTCCAGAATCTTAGGAACAGACCCTCTTTCACTTCTACGGCCGGGTCGCACTTTTTGGGCCAAAAACTGTGACCTAGGAAGCAGGTTTTGAGCCAAAAACTGCGACCTATCCCAGGATTGGGCAAAAAAGTGCGACTTGGAGGATGAATGAGATTTCAGTGCTGTTTTAGGGCTGAGATTTGGGTTTTTGTGATTGGTTACAGTGTTTCCTATCTGTATACTGACAAAGATGATGTGTTTGTACAGATATGGAAGATATACGGGTCAACTGGAGAGAGAGAGACTTGGGTACATTACGGTCAGAGATCCAGGCAGATCAGGGTGTCCGTCGTGTATTGGCAGATTTGGGGTTTTGAAGTTTTTGGAGAACCCTTTGATGAGAGCAGGGGAGCCCTTGTTGGCCCGGATTTTCAGTTATTGGGATCCAGATCATGAGGTCTTTGTAGTGCAGGGGCACAGGATCGAATTGACAGTCCAGGATTTGTATTTCCTGACTGGTCTCTCGCCACTAGGGATGGTGGGAAATATGCAGCCAGTGTTACCGTAGGGGCGGAACATCATGGATTTTGTGGAGCGACATTGTCGACCGGGTCTCCAAGTCAAAGGGACTCGGATACCGATCGGGGACCTAGAGAGATTAGAGACCTGTGCAGTGGCCGCAGCGGTGCTGTGGATCTGGGGCAACCAGGCGCTCCATCACATCACTGGGGGGCAGATGATGATTGTGGAGAGTGTGTTGAGTGACACCTACTATGGGTGGGCCCAAATGATGTTGGTGTCGTTAAAATGATAGTTGTCGCTTTGCAAGCGGCAAGTGAACCACGATTGCTCGTATGGGACTATATTGTGCTCCTTCTTTTTCGAGAAGATCCCGACCTTATGACCTCGTATACAATTCCCAGATGGGGGCCCGAGAGAGCCCAGGATGCGCTGGTGAGGGCGACTACTGTGCAGAGGAGGAGGAGGGGCGGTGGGACGGGTGTTGCGACCTAATTTCTTTGCCCATTGGGATCAGATGCCGTTATACATAGATGACTATCCCTATAGTGGGATGAGTTATTGTGGGGATCCAGACCTACCACTTCCGCCTGGTCGAGTATGGGGACCCGATGGTAAGTGACAAGTGACTACTCTTTTTTGGGCATGTTAAAGTTATTGAATAGTAAATAGGGTACTGATTCATGTACTTTTGGTATGCAGATATAGCTCCGGTAAAACCAGCCGGATATATGGGACGACCGACAGCATCAGGGGCTGCAGGCCCGAGTGGATCGAGAGCGGCGCATAATGAGGATGCCGTCGCCCTCCTGGAGGACATCCGCCGTAGATGCGAGAGGTTGCTGACCAGTGTTTCAGAGTGCGGGTGGAAAGACTTAGACGACCAGTACATAGAGCCATGTATTGGTCGACCCTCGGAATGGCGAGGTGTCATGCGGTGCATGGCGATGGCCGGTCAGGGGATACATGATCTACAGGCTGCAGGAGCAGAGCCATTAGCTCGGGATCCGCCAGATAGTGATTAGGTGTGGGACAGGTGGTGCTCCCAGTTTTGAGTTTTTTGTAACATGCTATGGGCATGTCATATGTATTAGAGTAGATGGACTCTAAACACATGTTTTGCGACACATATTATGGATATGCATATTTTTGATGATTATGTATTTTATGGTCTTGTATAAAATGCGTGTGATAAATGCAAATCTAGAACATGGTTTGAAATGCTATCTACATAGTGATTTTGTTCTCGAGGTACATGGTTGAAAGTTATGGTTTCGAATTCACGTATCAAGAGTTTCACTCGTAAATATCGTCTAAACAACACAGGATTATGCACACGATAGACACCATTTAGTTGCATGACAAGAAGTAGGGAATCTAAATGAACATGCAGATGGAGGATGCGATGAGAGAGGGCATCGACTAAAATACCACGCACTGCATCATATTCGGCCTGGTTATTGGTGGCAGGACCAATGCAGACCCCATTCGAGAGAACAAGGGCATGCAAGGGGGTGAAAATGGCCCAACCTACCGAGGCTAGATTCTGGGAGTAACGACTTGCACCATCGACGTAACCAATATGGGGTGTGGACGGGAGGTCCTGCGGAATGGTGTTACAAGAAAAAAAATGGGAGGAGGAGGAACAATGACGGCAGCGTGAATGTATAGAAGACATCGAGCGGCAACTGCGGGAGGGAGTGCAATGGGCAGGATGGCTATGACTCATATACGAACTAGATGGTGGTATATGAGGGCTATAGGAGGTATGGTGGGGACTCGGGCTGCGGAGGTCAACATAGAGACGGGTGGTGTTATCCCATTTGTGGGTGGGAAGGATGGGGTCATGGGTGGAGAAGGCTTCCAAGAGGGCATCTCGACAGGAAAAGAAGGGGTGACGAGTGGAAGGGAAACCACATGACGTGGAAAAGCTACCTGAATCATCTGTATAGGAAGAAAGGCTCACATACGGATTGTCACGGGGCATGACAGAAGAACAGATAAACAAATGGTCAAATGATGTTGAGCCCAGGGTGGTCGCTGAAGGAGGAGCGAGCGAAGCAACAGGGGAGGATTCAAAGGGAATGTTCTCTAAGGGTCTCATAGAGGATGATAGGTAGAGAATGGTGGGAGTAGAATCCGTCATCTGGACATCAGGGAGGGGGATGTCGATGGGAGAGGGGGGATCCTCAAGCTGACCTGAAGCATACAACGCAAAGATGGGAGAGGCAGACTGATTTTGTTCAACCTCATACTCTCGAACCACCTCCAAAGAGGCGCGGTAATGCGTCAGGTGAGGACAATGGTGGGAGTAATGGCCATGGATACCAAATAAAGCACAGGGTTTGTTGGTGCGAATAATCTTTGGGTTCTTGGTTACGGACGAGGAAGAAATAGAGGGGTTAGGGACCGTAGACTCAGGGAACGCGACTTTAACCATGGGTTGAATACGGGGCAATTCAGGACAAGTATGGGTGGCATGACCGACAACATCACACAAGGCGCAAGGCTTTGCGGGCGGAGGAGGATCCGGGTCAGTCGGGGTGGCCTTGTCTTTGGATGCCCCCTTGCGAGCTTTGCCTTTATTTCCTGGAGCTGTCACCACAGGGACAGGGTCCTGGGGAGGTGCGGGGGGCATGGTGGCAATAGAGGAAGCGAGGGGGACCGGTTGAACCGGTGTCAAAGAAAGATAGGGTTTGGGGTGACTAGGTGGGGTAGCGGCTGGAGGGTCAAGGTACCAGACGGGTATGCCCAGGGTCAGGTTAGGGAGAGAGAGGGTGTCCATGACGGGGACCATATAGACTCCGGGATGGGGAGCCAGGAAAGGTATCTGATCAGCGGGATAATGACCAGGAGGGATAGCTCTGAAATGGTTGAGGCCTGGGGGAACTGACCCAGGAGGATAGAGGGGTTTAGGGATACCAGCTGTAGGAGGAGGGCTAGAAGGAGGAGGGCCAGCTGGCTGAGATGAATGGCTAGGCGTGGGTTGCGGTGGGCGAGGTTGAGTCTGGGGTTGCTGACTAGCCGAAGCGGGTCGCTTAAGGGCAGCTCGAGACGATTGCATCATGCAAACATTCGATAAGATGGGATCAGAGATAGGAGGAGGAGGAAGACCAGGGAAAGTTCCAAGCAAAGAGGAGTCTTTGTAGACGCCGGGAGAGACACTGGTCAAGGAATCGACGGTTTGCTTATTGGCTACAGAAGAGATGGTCGTCTCAGGGGAGGTCTGAGACTTTGGCTCATGATAAGTCAACTGGTCGATGGTGACTATCTTTCCATTGTGAGGAAAAGACATCTTGCAAAAAATCGCGGATGGGACAGCAGACATGGCATAGGTGTAGCTTCACCCCAATAGAATGTTGTAATCTAGAGGGGCGTCGATGACTTCGACGTCAACACAAACCATCTTGCCCGCAAGGGTGATAGGACAATTACGGAAAAGGCCGATGGGCTGGGAGGCGTGGTCGTCCCACGCTCGAAGGGTGATCATGGAAGGGGCCAACTCAAAAGATCCGAGTTGCTTCCAAACCGAAGCAGACATCACACAGGTGGATGCCCCCTCATCAATTATACACCGAGAAATGTTAGCGTTCCAGATTTTGATTGGGATTTGGAAGGCGACGAAAGCAGGAAGAGGGGGATGTTATGATTGATGGGCATCGAAAACAATCATTTGGTCATCAGCAGGATCTACAGTGCCCATGGAAGATAGCAGAGCCTTCTTTTGGGAAGGGCACGACTGGAGGAGTTCCAACGTGGAAATGGCAGCAGGAGACTGCGCCAGATCATCTACTATGCTATATGAATGAGCAGCTCGACCAGAAGCAGCAGTTCGGCGTAATGGTCCCTTAGGAATCTTGGTAGGAACCTCAACTTTGGGTTGAGGTATATGTAAGGGACCATTGGATGTCGAAAGAGGCTCTGTAGAACCTGAAGAAGGGGACTTGGGGGCAGACTGAGTGGTAGGCTTGGGGTACTGGCGAGACCGAGTTGGAAGGTTAAGGTCAATGGTTAGAGATGGATCATAGTTCATCATGAGGATCTGGTAATCGGAGGAACCAAAAGGGAAAGGTTGAGTGGCGACCTGTCCGTCAGGTGGTTGGGCAGCCACGAATCCTTACTGGGGGAAAGGATCAGTAAACACAGCTGGTTGAGTAGAGGCCACATTAGGGGGAGCATGAGGAGATGCATGTTGTCCTCGCAAAGTGGCTTGAGACTCCCACATCTGCCGCATCTGTGGTAGAAGGGGACAATCGTGAGTGTAATGACCGTAAACACCGCAACACGAACAAGGCTTATTTGTGCGAATAGGCCTATCTGGCTTGGGCTAAGTACCCTGTTGCTGGTTAGCAGTGTTAGGGTCAGTACCTTGAGGATTGGGTCCACGAGTACCGGGGGAAAATTGATTTTGATTGCCTTTCCGCCTTCGTTGAGAGGAAGGGGGATTAGTCGCACCCTGCTATGCAAATACTTGCCCTAGAGGGGGATGTAGGTGTTGTTGCTGGGGTTGAGAAGGCAAGGGGGGTGGAAGTGAAAATGTTGGAGGAGCTGGAACACTAGGCTGTGGATAAGGATAATGGTTAGGTTGGGCAACATTGAGGTAAGCAGGAGGTTGGGAAAAAGGATGAGGCATGCCGTATCCTGGATACATGCTACCTGGAGGGGGAAAAGTGCTAGAGGTGCTGGCCCCTTCCGGAGGGAGACCATAGCCCATAGGAGGTTGGGCATATGGATGAGAAAGGGCTCCAACGATACCGTCAGTTGAATGAGATGCCCCCGGGCCTAGGGAGGTCGGGAAGAACGGTATAAACATAACCAGACTGAGCGTAGATCAGGTCATATTTCAAGGCGATTTGGAGGGCGGCTTCTTCGGTTTGAGGGAAATGGGAGGCGGCATCTTTGCCGATGGGAGGTAAGAGAGTGCGAAGGAACCAGTCCATGTAAACCCGATCTTCGAAGGTGGGAGCTCGACATAAGCTTCGTCTTCTCCGCCAGTCCTGGACATGAGTGGAAAGGCGGGTCGAAGAGGATTGACGGCAAGAAGTCAAAAGCTCTGTACCAGTGTTGTATCGGAGAGGGAGCTGGAAATAAGATAAAAAGCCTTGGGCAATGGTCGCAAAGGTGGTATGGGAAGAGGTGGTCTGATCAACATACCATTTAGAAGCTTCGCCTGTAAGCGTGCGTTGGAACAACCGAAGACGGATGGAATCATCGGTGTTGGAATTGGAGGAACACCACATGTGGAAAGATCAGACATGGTTGGTTGGATCTTCTCTAGCAAGGCCTTCGAACTTGGGGATGTTGGAGGGGAGCTTGATTGGCATAGCAGGCCAACCAACATCATGGCAGATAGGGTCATTGATCAACTGATTGAAATCGGGGAGGCTGAGGCCTGCCATTTAAGGGAGCAAGGGTGCAGCCGAGGTAGTTCCTGTGGCGGTTCCGCTAGAAGTAGTCCCAACATTAGGGCCGGGATTACCGCTAGCGTTAGGCCCTGGACCAGACATAGTGAAGGTGATAGGGGGAGAACTAGAAGTAAAAGGAGAACCCAATGAATCAGAAGAGGAGTCGAAGTGCGGACTCGGAGGAGGACTAACTCGACGATGGTGGGACGGAGTAGGTCGACCGACCGGAAACTGAGGGTGAAGGCCAAGAAGTCTCTGGGAGGTGCGCTTTGGGGGCGCAATGATGACAACACAAACACGGCACAAGGGGAATAAGAACAACCAACAAGGGCAGGGAGGTGCAGAATCAAGTGATTACAATGTCGAAACAAGGGCAGAAAAGGTGTAGAGTCAATTGATTTCACAATGTTTTAAAGTCTTTTCTTGGCGGTGGTAACCAGGCTCTTCTTCGCTTAGGGTGAGTGTGTGGCGTGCATTAATTTTAATTTTTAAACCCAGACGTTTTGAGAGCAAAAGAAAAAGTGTGCTGCGTAATTGAAAATAAATCTATAGAGAACAATATATAATGCTGAAAGAACAGAAAATTAACAGTTAACAATGCATCGATCTAACCCAAGAAGGCGGCTCTCTCAAAACTAGTTTAAAAGAGGGAAAAAATCTAGTCAAAATGCACTAAAATGAGGCCAATAGATCTAAGGTCGGGAGGGACAGGGATCTAAAGGAGAAAGCTGCTGAAAAAAGGTGCAACACACAGCCAAGAGACGGAGGCAAGGTGGCTGGAAAATAGGAGGAAATCAGCAAAAATCAGAAGGGAAAAGGAGGAGGCCCTAAAGGTAGATCCAATCAAAAATTCAGGAGGTGATTTGAAAGGGAGAAGAGCTGATTAAGAGGGATTTGAAAAGAAGGTAGCAGATCTGAAAAAGGGAAGGTTGAAACTCTGAAAAATCAGACACCTGAAACAGCTAAAACTCTTCCACCAAAATTGGAGGGTACTGAAACCCTAGGGGGCTATGTTACCACTTAGATGAGCAAAACAGATCAGAAACAGGTCTAAACGGGCTGAGACAGAGGCTGGAAAACCCTGACAGAAGCTTCAGAAAAACCCAGAAAAATAGCAGAAAAACTGGCAGGTCGCAAGTTCTGACCTGTTTTCTGTGCAGGTCATAGATAATGGGCTGAAAAGTGCGACCTGGAGTCCAGGTTGCAGTTTTTGGGCTGAAAAGTGCGACCTCAAGCTCCGGGTGTCCCGGCGGCAGATTTCTGAAAAATTTGCCGTCTCAGTTGCGGCTGATGTCTGTCACCTACGCAATAGGGCCAGAAACACGCGGAAGTTAGAAATTGTAATGTTTTAGGGTTTTATAGGTGAAAAATAACATAAAAATAGAAAAAACAAAAAGCTGAAAAGAAACCATAGGGTCTGAAGTAGCTAGATACGCAGGAATATGAAAAACGACAACGGTCGTAATTGAAAACCCGTGTGGAGTCGCCAGTTGTTAGTATGAATCTTTTGTCGAAGTGTACGAAAAAAAAACACTTTAGCTACGCATAACTTATAGCCCTAACATCAAATATGGCTGCCAATATCTTCAGATCTGCAGTTAGTTGATCAAGACAAGCGCTGCAAAAAACTAGATCTATGCATAGAGAGACATTAAGCAGTAAAAATAAGGTTTTTCTCCATACATCCAATAGACAAGACAAGAACAATATTTTTTAAAAGAATTTTTTGTATTAAGGGCACCTGGGAGGAAAACAAGGTGTTTCCAATTCTCCACAATGGGATGGGTTCTTGGAAGTCCTCAGCACTTCAGATCTAGCATTTCTCTCTCTTGTTGGTGTAGAAAACCCAGACAAAGATACAACTCAAAGGGAGCTCACACAGCAAACAATGGAAAATATGACAATGATAATGGCTCAAAGTCAGACCAAGAGTATAGATCCAGAGTGATCTAATAGGCAACAAAAGGTGAAGAATGGTAGGAGAAAACCTCCTATTTATAACAAAATATTGGGTCATTCTAGATCTTGGTGCATGATTAAAATAACATTAACCAAATCTAGATCCACCTTTTATGGAATATTTTATTTTATTTGTTGGAGGGAAAAAGTATTTGACTTGGGTCAAATCCCTTTATTTGTGAATAATAAATAAATAAATGATTTATTTATCATTTTAAGGAAGTGGTTGAAGGATAATCAAATAAATAAGGATTTATTTAATTATTTATGGGTGATTTAGTCATATTTAACAAGGAATATTATTTAAATAAGATTTAAATAATTATTCCTAGAAAATAATAAGATAAATAAAGATTTATCTAATTAATTTCTTTGTTTTGGGTTAAACATGACCAAGAATAATAATTGAATTATTGTTTAATTAATCATTCCTTGAGGAAAATCAAACAAATATAGGTTTGTTTAATCTTTCCTTTTGGGGTTTCCTGTTTAGACCATAAACAACCTAATAAATGTGTTTTATTAAGTTATTTTACATAGTGAAAGCAATTTTACTTAGGGTAAAATTGGTCTTACATGGTGTACTTGGGTCCATCTAATGATAGTAGGTTAGATGACGAAAAAATGGTGTAACAATGTCAAAGGTATAGAAGCTTTGATCAAGAAAAAATATGATGATATTGCAGCCTTGAGAAAACAATTAAAGTTACCAGCCTCAAGACATCTACAGACTGCAGAAATTATGAAACAAAATTTTGAAGAAGAACTGATGGACTTGCTCTTGAAACTGAATGAGCAACTTAATGAAACTGAGAAAGATCTTGAAAAAAGCATTGAAAGATAAGCAGCCTAATACTCCAGCATCTACAACTGAAATGATTATATGTACTCCAACAACAGGTCAGCCAACAGAATTGTCACAGGTACATACTTCCAATTTAAGCACAGAATAATTAATAAAGTCAATGGAGGAATTGAAACTCCAAGTGACAGAGCTACAGAGAACAAAGGTGCAACTCACCACTTTGGAACAAAAATATGATCTCTCAAAGATGAATGTTGCAGATAAAACAAGAGAGGTCAACAGATTAGAAAATTTGGTCAACAAATTGGAGAAGAGTCTCACATTGGAGAAGCCTTTAAAGGAAATAAATGAAATTCTTTGGACAACATCATCCAGTCAATAAAAGATGTCTGGCCCTTAATTCAAATAATGCATGAACAAAATGATTTAGTCAAATTGGCTCTGGAATAAGTCCTAGAAGCAAGAGAAGAATTGGGAAACAAACCTGAAGAAGCCAATGAACTTATCCGTTTTATAAATACTCAGAACAAGCATCAACTTGAAGAACTTGGCATTCAAGACAAGACAGGAACAATTTTGGAAATAAAAAGAGTTTTTACCAAAAGAAATCTGATGCAGAATCTAGAACGAAGATGTTCTGATATGCAAGAAGAAATCGCTGCCTTCATGAAAAGATTTGATATTTTGTTGAATAAAGGATTGCCCAGTCCTTTAGTTTCAAAGGATAAATTGATGGACCTTGAAAGTTATGTTGAAAAATTGGACAAGCATGCTGACAATTAGGCCAGTGCCTCAACTAGTTCATCAATAGCAGCATTGCCTACAGGAAAAAGTCTTCATGATAGATTGGAAAATTTGTTTTATCTCGAGCATGAAGTAAAGCATTTGTTCCCAATTCAACCTACTTTCTTTAGGTATACAGAGACTGATGAAACTCTCAGAAAGCTGCAAAGAACTAGAATACTGAAAGATAAATGGTGGGAAGAAATGTTAGAACTTTTGTAAAAACTATCCTTACATGAATTTTTGATTATGTACTACAGTAAGTCATGATAAAGAAGCATAAAAGAGTATCAGTGCAGCTAAGGAGTATCAGTTAAATGGAGCAGCCAGCATAGAATTATTGAAAAGGACAGAAGCAAGCCAAATCATAGGGCCTGCCTCCAGCACATTCTCTAAAGAAGGAAACAACACAACATCAGTTATCATTTCTCTTATCTACGAGACCATCTGTCTCTAGTTTATTGTAAAATACTTATGAGTCATCCTAGATTATATCTCAAATTGTTATGAGATATTTTTTATAACTTTTTGTATAAATACTCCCTCAATCGGAGTATTTTGGGGTGGATTTTTTAGACTTTGCTATAACATTGACTATTTTGGAATAAAGTGCTATTGGAGAAATTTTGTGTGGCTAGCTGGATGAGGAATTGATGCGAAAGACTCTTTACAGGATTCTTGTGTCAGACTACGGATCAATAAGTCATCTATCTCTTATGTGTTGAAGTCTTTATATTTCTTTACTATATCATTTGTGTTTCATTTCTGAATGATTAACGTAAAGGAATAAATCAGAAAGTGGTTAAGTGTAATCTGATTTTAAACGTTGTTATTCTAAATTTTTTCTTCTAAACTGGTTTAAACAGTGAATTCTTAATTGTTCCTGTTTTTCTAGTTTAAGCATTTTGATTATTTAGTAAAGAATAATTAATTTCTGTTTATTAATAATCACCCAATTTCCCTCTTTTGAATGTGTTGAAGGATTCTTAATTTCCCTTCATCCATTTGGGTTCATCCCATTCATTTTAGATCTATAATTGTTCCCTGTTTTATTATCTTGCCCTGTGAAACCATCTTTTGTTCAAAGAATTAATCCAGTTAAGTTATCCTCTTTGACTCCATTAGCCCAATGGCCTAAATTACTCAATCTTACCCTTAGCTATTGAATTTCATCACCCAAACTTAATCAAAACCCTTGGACTTTATAACTAGCCTGATATCTTCTAAAACAAAGCTAAATTATACAGAGAGAGCCCTCTCTGGGTACAGATTGGCTAGATTCTGTACCTAAAAGTTGGTTTGTGGTTACCTTGGACCCCTTTCCTCTTCCCACAACTTCAAGGAACATCTGCGTGATAACATAGTGGCGACTCCACTGGGGAGCTGAATAATTTTATTGTTACTATTTTTTACTTTATAAACTATAGATGGAGCCTGAAGTTAGCCAGGTAGCCTTTGAACTGCTTTTTCTCTGCAATTGCATAGTAAATAAATGCTACTTCAATCTATCTCCGGTCTAGTTTTTGAACTGAACTTTCGTTTCAAACATTTGATCAGTTCCTCTAGTCAAATAAATCTTTAAGAAAATTTAAAACCAATATCTGAAACTTCTTAAAGAGATTATTGAAGTTGTATTATTCATTTCATTTAAACCAAAAAAACAAAAAATATCACCTAGAAAACTGGCTTCAGAAAGGACTCGTTACACTAGGGCTAATCCTGATCCAAATCCATCGCCTGTGTTTGAAAATCTGAATTTGATCCCCAGAATTCTTAGGATACAAGATAGTCTAGAAAGCTCTGGTAGTTCTCGACCTCTCTATAGATCAATATCCTGTCCTGTGAAGTGGATTTATCTTGAGGAAGAACCTTTTGACGAGCAGTTTGAAACATCTTTATTTGTAAATTTTTCTGAATCTGAGTTTTCCAATTTGGTTCCAGACCCAGTATTTCTTGAAGATTTACAATTTGAATTTGTCACTTCACATATTGATAAACATTTTTGAAATTCCATACAATCTGAGTTTACCTCTGAAGGAACTTCAAATATTTCCGTGATCACTTCAGCTTCTCTAAGTTCATCAACATTTCTTCAAA
The DNA here is from genome assembly GCA_034641835.2 of Pinus albicaulis. Classification (NCBI taxonomy): domain Eukaryota; kingdom Viridiplantae; phylum Streptophyta; class Pinopsida; order Pinales; family Pinaceae; genus Pinus; species Pinus albicaulis. The sequence goes on from CM076575.1 coordinate 106,679,458, forward strand.
CATCTGAACCTCAAACTACCCCTTCTACTCCTCCACCCACTAATCATAGACCAAACTCACCTGTTATTTCATCGCTACTTCCTGCAATGGCAAACATATATGCTCCTTTGGCATTACCTGCTAATCTAGGGGCTATGCCTCAAGATTACTAAAGTAAAATCACTCCTTTTGATGGTTCTGGAACCTATACTGCACAACAACATACTAAAAAGATGACCGATTATTTTGAAATTTATGAAATAGATGTTGATGATGTAAGAATGAGAATATTTGTCCAAAGTATTAATGGAGAAGTCAGAACCTGGTTTAGAGCCCTTCCCACAAACAGTGTTGCTGACTTACAAGCTCTTTATAGATCATTTTTAAACAGATGGGAAAAGAAGAAAAATCCTCTTCAAATCTTATCAGACTTTGGAAAACTAAAGAGAGGAACAAATGATACTGTGCAAGATTATGTCACCAAATTCAATGAAGCTTACAATGCTATTCCCCAAAATCTTAGACCTCCTCCAGATTTAGTATTAATCAAATTCCCTGATGGATTTGATTATGATATGGCGTATCAGCTTAGGGAAAGAGCTCCTCAAACCTTAGAAGAAATGCAAAGTATCGTTGTTAGTGTTGAAGCCAACCTGATAGAGAAACGAGCTAGAGCCAGAGCTGAAGGAAGAATGCCTTTAAATGAAGAACCCACAGCTTTTGAAAAGAAGCTGGATGCTATTATCAAAGGAATGGAAAGGCTAGGAGATAGAGTAGAAACAATTGAGAAGAAATCTTCTTGGGATGGTCAAACAAACAATACTGTGAGAAATCCAAACTTCAGAAGGAACCAAAATCAAAATATTGGAAAAACTGGTTCTGACCAAAATATTAGGCCCCCATTCTAGGAAAATTATATTGAAGCCTCAACTTCTGAGGAGCCAACTGAAGATGTTCAAATAAAAAATTTTACTGAACGAGAAAATGAACCAGAAGTTTTCTTGACCCAAGAGGATCAAGAATCTCATATTCTTAAGCAGTTTCAAACCCATTCAGGAGAATCATTTGATTTTAAAGAAGGATATGATACAGCCATTTACGGAGTTCACAAGCAATATAATTTGAGGAGCATAAGAATTGATGTCCCGGAAACAAGTAAACAAAAAGCCACAAAACATCCCCTTAAATGTAAAACCAATGCTACCCCTGTACATATTCTTTCTAGATCAAATCCTAATCCTGCCAACCCAATAATTGAAGATGTATCCGATACTCATAATAACAGACAACTTTCCAATACTCTTCCTCCCAAAGGAAATGTAGAGGAACCTCCAGAAGTTGATTCGGAAACAACTTCAACACACAACCCCACTCCTGAAAAGGAGAAAAATACCGAAAATACAGAAGAAAAAGAGAATCCAACTGTTTGTAATACAAGAACTCAGACTGAAAAACCTTTTAATCTGGAAGCTAAAGTAGGAAAATTAAAAATAGATGTTCCATTGTCTGAATTAGCTAAACATGATGTCTACCGAAGTCAAATCAATAGATCACTTAATATTACTGGAAGTGATGACTCAGTAAATGTTTTCGATGATCAACCTAGATTATTATTTGGCCCTAAAGTAAATGGAAAACCAGGAAGTGGAGGAACTCCTCCATTCTATGTGAGTTTGAATATACATGATAAAATACTTCATAATTCCATGCTTGATTCTGGGGCATCTCACAATCTAATGCCCAAAGGTGTAATGGAGAGATTAAACCTAGACATCACCAGACCATACAAAGATCTATTTTCTTTTGATTCAAATCAGGTGAGATTTTTAGGATTAATCAAATATTTGTGTGTTTCATTGGTTCAATACCCTGCAAAAACAATTTTTATGGATATAGTAGTAGCAGATATTCCTCCAAAATATGGTATGCTATTGTCCAGATCTTGGGGTGCAAAAGTTGGAGGATCTCTTCAATTAGACATGTCATATGCTACTATTTCGGTGTTCGGCCAACCTAAGAGACTATACAAAGAAACCTTGATGAAATATGTAGTCAGTAGTCAGGAGAAACCTGAAAATTTCCCCATCTACTCAGTACACTCTGATATGGACTCATTTATTCTTTATAATGCTGAATCTGATCTTCCCACTGAATTAGAAGTACCAGCAACAGAACCAAAAGAAATTGCAAATAAAAAATCTAGTGTTCAAATCCAGGAAATATCTGAGGAAAAAGAAACGTCAGATACCCAAGAAAAACCAGAAGAAAGTAAAAAATCAGATCTCACTGTTAAGAAAGTTCCTGAAACGCCTGATACCAATTATGAACATGAAATTATTTGGCATTTAGAATTTGATGGTTCAGTTAATAAGTTAGGAGCAGGAGCTGGAATTTGGATACACAACCTTGAAAATGATCATGCTGAAGGCCATGCTTACATATTGAACTTTAAATGCACTAATAATATGGCAGAATATGAAGCTCTTTTGTTAGGGCTAAAACTTGTCAAAAAATTAGGGGCAATTAGAGTATCTGTCATAGGAGATTCTGATTTAATCATTCAACAGATCAATGGTGACTTTCTGACAAAAGATCCGAGATTAAGAGAATATAGAGGAACAGTTGTAGAGATTCTCAATACTTTTCCATAGGCTCAGCTTGCTAAAATCCCAAGAAAACAAAATTTTCATGCTCATAGTCTTGCAATGTTTGCTAGCACTTATAAATTACCTTTCGAACCTAATCATCAGTTCACAGCTGAGATTAGACACAGACCTGCTATACCAGACAATTTTAAGAATTGGAAAGTGTTTGTAAATGACAATTAGATTAACAATTTTCTGACTTTAGAGAATGAATTTTCTAACAATAACATAGATGAAGATACAATCATTGAATCTGATCAAATAAATGAACAAGAAACAAAAATTTCAGAAGAAAGTGTAACTGAAATGCTTCATCCAATGAAGTTCACCAAAAAAGAAATGCAGGACCTTAAACAAATGGAGGTTGATGAGATTATATAAGATGAATCTGAAATCATTAATTTGAAAGATAATGATTTGCCTAAAGGATTAACTCCTTTGGAAGATCTTTTCGACTCTAATGATATCCCAAAGAAACCCAAAATGGAACCATTGAAAGCTGATATTGAGGAATATAATCTGGGGACTAAAGAAAATCCTAAAATAATAAAGTTATCTAAATCTTTGCCTCTTGATCAAAAAAAAAATATGTTGAACTAATAAGAGAATTCCAAGATGTCTTTGCCTGGAGTTATGAAGACTTGAAATCATATGATACCTCTATAATTCAACATACAATACCTATGAAAGAAAATCAGAAACTATTTAAGCAGAAACTCATAAGAATCAACCCTGTACTGTTACCTTTAATTGAAAAAGAAATCAAACGAATGTATGAAGCAGGGATAATTGCTCCTATTAGATTTTTAGAGTGGGTGTCTAACTTATTCCCTACTAGGAAGAAAATTGGAGAGATCATATTATGTGTTGATTTAAGAAATGTTAATAAGGTTTCTTTGAAGGATAATTACCCTTTGCCCAAGATGGATCACATTTTACAAAGGGTAGTAGGTGCTTCAAGGATTTCTCTTCTAGATGGGTTCTCAGGATACAACCAGATTCTGGTTCATCCTGATGACCAGGAAAAAACAGCTTTTACAACACCATGGGGTACATTCAAGTACGTTAAAATGCCATTTGGACTTAAAAATGCTGGAGCAACCTTCCAAAGAGCAATGGACATTGTGTTTGCAAAATAAATTCATGACTTTCTTGTTATATATCTGGATGATTTAACTGTTTTTTCTAAATCAGATCAGCAACATTTAGACCATCTCAGACAAGTATTCATAAAATGTAGAAAGTATGGTATCTCTTTGAATTCAAAAAATTCCTTGTTTGGTCTTGAAGAAGGTAAAATTTTGGGCCATATCATTTCCAAAGATGGTATTAGAATTGATCTTGCCAGAATAGAAGCTATATTGTAGATACCTCATCCTAGAAATGTTAAAGAACTTCAAGCTTTCATAGGAAAAATTAATTTTTTGAGAAGATTCATATCTAGCTTAACTGAATTAATTAGATTGCTTACTAACATGTTAAGAAAGGATTCAAGTATTAAATGGACAGTAGAAGCCAAACAAGCATTTGAAGAAATTAAAATGGCTTTGACTAGAACACCAGTTCTTACCAATCCACAATTTGATAGAAACTTCATAATATTTTCATTTGCATCAGAAAATACAGTAGCAACTATTTTATTACAAAAGGATGATCAAGGATGTGAAAAACCTATAGCCTTTTTTAGTAAAGCACTAAGGGATGCATCATTAAAATACGACATCATGAAAAAACAAGCTTTTGCACTCGTAAAATCCATTAAAGATTTTAGAATCTATATATTGTATTCCCATGTGATAGCCTATGTACCAAATGTTGTTGTCAAAGACATCTTAACTCAAGATGGAATTGAGGGCAAAAGAGGTAAATGGATTGCTACCATATTAGAGTATGATATTGAAATAAAACCTACAAAGCTTATAAAAGGACAGGGATTGGCTCAACTCATGACAGAAACAAATTGCCAAGCCCTGGATATTAATGAACTGGATGACGAACAGGAGATGGAGACTCCACAAATCAGCCAGGCCTTCTTAGATTCACCTTGGTATGCTGATATAATTCATGTATTGTTAAACCTGCAGGCTCCTCTAGGGTTATCCAAAACAAAGAAAACGTTTTTAAAGATGACATCTTTAAAGTTTTGTATTTTAGATAATTTTCTCTTTTGGAAAAATCATGATGGCATTCTATTGAATTGTTTGTTAAAAGATGAAGCTGACAAGGCTCTCAATGAATTCCATGCAGGAGACTGTGGTGGACACCTTTATTGGAAATCAACTGCAGATAAGATCCTAAGAGCTGGATTTTATTGGCCAACCTTGTTCTCTGATGTAAAGAAATTTGTCACTGCTTGCCATAAATGTCAAATTTTTGAAGGCAAGAGAAAACTATTACCTTTACCCCTGAAACCAATTTCCACTGAAAAAAATTTCCAACAATGGGGCCTGGATTTCATTGGAGAAATCCATCCTCCTTCTTCTGGCCAACACAAATGGATCCTCACTGCCACAAATTATTTTACTAAATGGATTGAAGCAATTCCTTCTAGACAAGCCAATGACACTGTGATCATAGGATTCCTAGAAACCAATATATTATCAAGATTTGGCTGTCTTGAGAAAATTATAACTGATAATGATACTGCCTTCAAATCTAAGAAGATGATAAGTTTCTGTAATAAATATTATATCACCTTAGGCCATTCCACAGCCTATTACCCTCAGGGTAATGGACTAGCTGAATCTTCCAACAAGAGTCTCATTAATATTATTAAGAAATTATTGGAGGAAAATAATAAAAATTGGCACAAGAAACTTATAAATGCACTATGGGCATACAGACTCACCACCAAAAAATATATTGTGACCATTCCTTATGAGTTATTCTATGGTATTGAAGATGTATTTCCTTCATCTTTAGGAGTTCCTGTAATGAAATTAATTCAAGAAGCTCAGGTTGAACCAAATGATATTCAAAGGAGAATAAATCATACTATCAATTTGCAGCAGACCAGAGAGGAAGTTTATCAAAGATCCCAAGTATTGCAGGAGAAACTAAAGAAGATATTTGATAAAAGGACCAAGGCAGAAGATTTCCAACTGGGAAACAAAGTTTTAAGATGGGATTCCAGAAGAGAGGATAAAGGAAAACATGGGAAGTTTGAATTCCTATGGAAAGGACCTTATATTATTCATGCTTTATAAGGAAACAATACATATTTTCTGAAAAACTTGGATGGTACAAAAACTGAAGAAGGACCAGTTAATGGTCGAATGTTGAAACATTACTTTGATCCTATTTATTAGGATATCCTGATTTTTAACATGTACATACTATATCATTTGTAATGTATCAGTTTGGAGTGGATAGTAACTTACTAGAGTTGAGGCCCGAGGAGAAGGCCCTAAGCTTCAGAAGTATTACTGTCATACATACAATAAAGCAACAAGCAGAAGAAGATTCCATGGTTCAGTCAAAATCATTCTGAGGGCAACTGACCTGTTGTTCTTGACTTTTCACTAGGAAAAGCCATCCCCAAGTGGAGCCAGTGTTAGACTCCTATACCAATAGGTGTCATATATCATGATTGACTTGATAAGCTATGTAATATGTTCATATCTTTTCTTGTTGCAAAGATTTTCCATATTGTCAAAAATCAAAAAATTTAAAAAATGTAAAGAGGGTATACCCTAAAAGAAAAATCAAAGGGTGAAAATAATAAAATGGCCAAAAAAGTGAAAGAAAATGAACCCCACCAAAAGAAAAGCCAAGGAAAGTGTGCAAGCCTAAATGCCACTACTTTTTTCTCTTATGTAATAAATAAAATTGTGTGCAGCTTGTAATTTATGCCACAATTTATGAATAGTCAAACTGTTTAAGCTTGGCTAGTTCATCTTTCAATTTTATGTTTTAGAGATAGAGAATAAAATCTGACCAAACTGTTTAATCTTGGAAGATAAGTAGATAAGTAGAGTAAATAAAAGGAGCTCAACAGTTTAATCTGAGCCCTTGGATGTAATAAGGTTAGAATTAGATATATTTTTAGATGTAAAATAAAAATTGTGATGAGGGTTTGCCAGTCTAAGTGCACCCTAATAAAGAAGAAAAAATGGTAGGGTAAAGTAGGTAGGGTAGGTAGATGTTGTTGCAGAATTACATGTGATGGATAATGACTCTAGATGTGTTAAATCTTTACTTTCATCACAAATGCTAAGGCAGACACTACACTGGAAGAATTTCAAACAAAGCAAAGTTAGATTATTAGCTTCCCTGCTCAGTTTTCCCTAAAAATTTCACTAATATCCCCTAAGTACTAAGGCATTTGAAAATTAAAGGGGCTCAAGGCATTTCCTTGACTTTTGGAGGGACCGGACCCTCGGCCCAATAATTGGAAAATCCTAAGTACTTAAAATCATTCATTATGACATTCACTCACTTCTAAAAAATCTTTTCCTATGTAAAATCCCATTTTACTTAGGAAAATCATGCAATATTTCATAAAAACCCTATTCATAAAAGCATAAGTTAAATACATTACCTTGATGTTTTACAATTAGCGCTTCATTCATTTCCATATTAGTTTTTAACTTATTATTTAAATCCCTATGAAAATTCCCTTTTCCCCCGTATTAATTTAAATAATTCCCATATAATATATATCCCACCCCGTTGGTTGAAAAATAACCATATATTTATTAAAATTCATTAATTGGTTGAAATTTCCAATTAATAAATAAACCCGACCTCCGTTGTATAAAGGGATTAATTAACCCTCTAGGTTAATTAATAACCTAATCCGCCAATCAAATCGTCCCCGATGCAATTATTTTTAATAAATTGCATTGGGCCCGCCATTTTAATTCCCCGTCATCTTCCTTTCCCGACGACCATTCGATCTATCAACTCAAGATCTACGGTTGTCGTCCATATCGCTGCCCATCCTTGTCCAAAAGTTAATGCATGATGGCCAAGCGGTTTTATGAATAGTGCCGTGCCATGCGTCGTCCATCGTATGGAATCTCTCGCCCTCCGCTGAAAACCACTCTTCCCCAAAAGCAGTGCGATGGAAACCACTTGCCGCCTTCCTCCCATGACGAAGCAACCGTACTTGCTGACGTCATCCATTAAAAAATAAAAAAAACCCCGTCAACCTTTGAATTTGTGAATAAAACAAAAGAACCCGCTTCATTTTCACATTATTTCATACAGTGACCAGTGTCCCATGCAACGAATTTCAAAAATCAACTGTCGAAGTTTGCCAACCGTTACCTTGTCGAAGAAAGTTGCAGTTGAATAATTCAGAGTTCATCCGCCATAACCAGCACCTATTTTCATCACTGTTTAGTTCCCGAAAAAAAGGTATTTACCCAAATTCCCGCTGAGCTCTTTATAAATCCTGGTCTTGTTTTAAATTCCACATGAAAAACTGAGACAGGGTTCAAGATTTCTCTTTAGTTCATTCCTCAAGTCCCAAAACTACAATTTCATTCCTAAACCTGTGATTGTGCCCGTTTTTTAATCAAAACCTGCAATTCATTTCTAAATCCACAAGAACCAGAAATGGAGATTCCCGTGGCTCTGAATGTCTCACCCCCGAATGCCCCTCACAGAGATTTAGTTTATCTGCCTTTAGTAGACAGATATTTCCAAATTAAAGACCTGGTTCTCAGTGAAAATCCCCTTCGAATTTTTTTCTACTGCAAAGATAATTACTTAAAAGGTTCTGAAATTTTTGGATTATGGGAATCCAATATTCCCATGTATCTTCTCCCTTGAGTCCATATTTTTCCTGAGATAATACATTACTGCCATGCAAATTATGATCCCAATAAAAGAGCAGTTTTTTCCCCGAGTCAGACCGTCCTTTTTCCCATAACTTCTCATTTTATCAACGAGATGTTGCAATTTAAACCTGGTCAAGCCCTCACTCCTCTATCCATGGGAGAATTACATGAGAAATCTGCCAAATTATCCCATGAAGAGTTAAATCGTCTTTGCCAGACCTTCATGTTGCCAGAACATCAGCCCAAAGGCCCTCCCCCTTATGGTTATACCTTTTTCACTGATGTGGGAAGGCTTATTTTGAATCTGATATCCTCTATAACGGGTTTCAATACTAGTGAATATGTTGACCAATTAACCCTAGTATTGTTGTCAATTTTTACCCCTGGACAACCCCCTGCTGTCAAGTATGATCTTGCTTCCTACATTGCAGATAAAATCCATGATCAGTTCATGAGATTAGAGAATGAAAGAGTGTTAAAGTATTCCTCTGTTATATACCATCTCATGCTTTACTTTCAATCAGAGAGTTTCCCTTTCCATGCTAAAAAACTTGATGCTAAAGGAAATCCTAGGTCTGTAATCTTTTGGTCTGCTATCACTCATAATTCCCATGATTCTCCTTATTCATACAATGAGTTTATTGACCTATTTGTACACCCTTCAACCACCTTGTTGACAAGAGTCTCTCCTCCTAGGTTCAATAGTGAAATCAAGAAAATTCTTCAACTCTCAAAGCAATACCGGATAGGTGACTGGTACCTATACCGAAATCACACAGAAATCAGAATCTATGGATGTGAGTTATGCCCATTCAAGTTACCAAAATATGTCCCAATGAGACTCTTTGCATTAGAGTATTTCAGATAGATGATTAATTCAAATATAGTTCATTTTTGCAATGCAAAGAAAAAGGCTCAACTAAGGATTAAAAGTCAATTAGGTCCCTTTGTTTGTAACTCTAGAGATGCTGGGAAGGAAGCTAAAAGAATCTTAGAAGACTATCTTAAATTACAAAAAAAGTTTCTATTGGGTACCTTATGACCCAAACAACTTTATTTGTGATAGAAGAATGAAAAACAAACTATCACCATACATTCATCAAAGAATCCCAGAAATTGAATAATATGCCAATATGGATGAATGGATGGAAGGAACATTGATAGAACAAGATAATGAGCAGATCAATGTTGAAAATTTAATGAAAGACCTTGAAAAAATACTTGACCTAGACTCTTTTTTACAGGTACAGATACCAGGTATTGGTTCTTCTTCTACTGGGACTTCTCAACAAAATTTATAGGAAATCAGTGCATTGGCTACGGTAGCATCTAAAGGAAAGGAGAAAGAGGCTGATATACAAGTTACAGAGAAATTTACAATGACAGAATTGCCTGAAACTTCTAAAGAACAGGGTCAAGTATAAATTTATTCTACTCAGACCAATCTGGCAGAAATGTCAATTTTACAAAGTCCTCTTAATGTAGAAAAGGGTAAAAAGAGAGATGCTGAAGCAGCTACTCCTGTTAGTGGATCTTCTGGACAGCCTGATGTTAAAAGACAAAAATTGAATCCTCTTCCAAAAGTGGAATCTGTTCATGAAATCCCTAATAGTCAGACACAAGAAGAACTAGGTAGTCAGCAAACATGTACAATCAGTGGGACATCCACTACTTTACAGAGAAAAGAGCTGCAAAGGCAACAAAGTGCAGAAGTATCATCTTTCAAACCACCAGTGAAAGATGCCTGGGACATTAAAATAACATTCATAAATATAAAGGCCAGAAATGATCCACTCAAACTTCAAGTGTACAATCAATGTTTGAAGATGGCTCCTAAGAATCAACAAAGATTGATGTCAGCCTATGACATTCAACAGGGTAAAATGATAATGAGTCACTTCAAACCCAAGTGCAGCAACCTCAAACAACTGCAGATTATATTAGAACTAATTTTGAAGTCTTAGCAAATGATATTCATCCTTTGGATCAAATTGAGCTGCATAAACAAACAGGTGAAATGATTTATTCTACTCTGACAGATAAATCAATGATGACCCAGAAATTGCAGGATTCTTTGGAGAATACTAATACTCAACTAAATCTTGAAAAAGCCTCTTCTCAGGCTAAGGACAACAGGATAAAGACTTTGGAGGAAATCATTATTGGATTGGGTCATAATCCCAAGGATGTCAAAGGTATATAAGCTTTGATCAAGAAAAAAGATGATGATATTGTAGCCTTGAGAAAACAATTGAAGTTAGCAGCCTCAAGACATCCACAGACTGCAGAAATTATGAAACAAAATTCTGAAGAAGAATTGATGGACTTGCTCTTGAAACTGAATGAGAAACTTAATGAAACTGAAAAAGAGCTTGAAAAAAGCATTGAAAGATAAGCAGCCTAATACTCCAACATCTACAACTGAAATGATTACAGGTACTCCAACAACAGGTCAGCCAACAGAATTGTCACAGGTACATACTTCCAATTTAAGCACAGAAGAATTAATAAAGTCAATGGAGGAATTGAAACTCCAAGTGACAGAGCTACAGAGAACAAAGGTGCAACTCACCACTTTGGAACAAAAATATGATCTCTCAAAGATGAATGTTGCAGATAAAACAAGAGAGGTCAACATATTAGAAAAGTTGGTCAACAAATTGGAGAAGGATCTCACATTGGAGAAGCCTTTAAAGGAAATAAATGAAATTCTTTGGGACAACATCATCCAGTCAATAAAATATGTCTGGCCCTCAATTCAAATAATGTATGAACATAATGATTTAGTCAAATTGGCTCTGGAATAAGTCCTAGAAGCAAGAGAAGAATTGGGAAATAGACCTGAAGAAGCCAATGAACTTATCCGTTTTCTAAATACTCAGAACAAGCATCAACTTGAAGAACTTGGCATTCAAGACAGGACAGGAACAATTTTGGAAATAAAAAGAGTTTTTACCAAAAGAACTCTGATGCAGAATCTAGAACGAAGATGTTCTGATATGCAAGAAGAAATCGCTGCCTTCACGAAAAGATTTGATATTTTGTTGAATAAAGGATTGCCTAGTCCTTTAGTTTTAGAGGATAAGTTGAGGGACCTTGAAAGTTATGTTGAAAAATTGGACAAGCATGCTGACAATCAGGCCAGTGCCTCAACTAGTTCATCAGCAGCAGCATTGCCTAAAGGAAAAAGTCTTCATGATAGATTGGAAAATTTGTTTTATCTTGAGCATGAAGTAAAGAATTTTTTCCCAATTCAACATACTTTCTTTAGGTATACAGAGACTAATGAAACTCTCAGAAAGCTGCAAAGAACCAGAATACCAGAAGATAAATGGTGGGAAGAAATGTTAGAACTTTTGTAAAAACTATCCTTACATGAATTTTTGATTATGTACTACAGTAAGTCATGATAAAGAAGGATAAAAGAGTATCAGTGCAGTTAAGGAGTATCATTTAAATGGAGCAGCCAACACAGAATTATTGAAAAGGACAGCAACAAGCCAAATCATAGGGCCTGCCTCCAGCACATTCTCAAAAGAAGGAAACAACACAACATCAGTTATCATTTCTCTTATCTACGAGACCATCTATCTCTAGTTTGTTGTAAAATACTTATCAGTCATCTTAGATTATATCTCAAGTTGTTATGAGATATTTTTTATAACTTTTTGTATAAATACTCCCTCAATCAGAGTATTGTGGGGTGGATTTTTTAGACTTTGCTATAACATTGACTATTTTGGAATAAAGTGTTATTGGAGAAATTTTGTGTGGCTAGCTAGATGAGGAATTGATGCGAAAGACTTTTTACAGGATTCTTGTGTCAGACTACGGATCAATAAGTCATCTATCTCTTATGTGTTGAAGTCTTTATATTTGTTTACTATATCATATGTGTTTCATTTCTGAATGATTAACGTAAAGGAATAAATCAGAAAGTGCTTAAGTGTAATCTGATTTTAAACGTTGTTATTCTAAATGTTTTCTTCTAAACTAGTTTAAACAGTGAATTCTTAATTTCTCTTGTTTTTCTAGTTTAAGCATTTTGATTATTTAGTAAAGAATACATAATTTCTCTTTATTAATAATCACCCAATTTCCCTCTTTTGAATGTGTTGAAGGATTCTTAATTTCCCTTCATCCATTTGAGTTCATCCCATTCATTTTAGATCTATAATTTTTCCCTGTTTGATTATCTTGCCCTATGAAACAATCTTTTGTTCAGAGACTTAATCCAGTTAAGTTATCCTCTTTGACTCCATTAGCCTAATGGCCTAAATTACTCAATCTTACCCTTATCTATTGAATTTCATCATCCAAACTTAATCGAAACCCTTGGACTTTATAACTAGCTTGATATCTTCTAAAACAAAGCTAAATTATACAGAGAGAGCCCTCTCTGGGTACATATTGGCTAGATTTTGTACCTAAAAGTTGGTTTGTGGTTACCTCGGACCCCTTTCCTCTTCCCACAACTTCAAGGAAAATCTGAGTGATAACAGGATCTTTATTAATTTTATTCCAAAAAGGTGAAATGTGTTTGGTTAATTAAAGATGTAGCAGTTTCATTGGCACAAATCCCAGCCAAGAGCATAGTCATGAATGTAGTGGTTTCTGACATTCCAGCCAGGTTTGGAATGCTCTTGTCAAGATCTTGGGGAGAAAAGTTGGGAGGTGTTCTAAAATTAGATTTCATTTATGCTATCATTCTTGTTTTTAATGGGGAATAAAGGATATTGTATAGGGAAACAAGGTTTCACCTCCAAGAAATATACAAGAAATTCCCCCATTTATAGTCAAGAAACAGAAGATCTTTCTTGTTTCATGCTGCATGAAGATGCATAATTTTTTGAAGACACAGGGAAGAAACTCTCTTTAGCATTTGTAAATAATGAACTACACTCAAGGAATGTTTGTAAATGCTAATTTGATGGTGCCTACTCCAAGGAAGGCGCAAGTGCTGGATTCTTGCGATATCACTAGAAGGTGACCTCATGCCTTTCTCTTTTAAACTAGAATTTGATTCAAAAAACAATGTGGCTGAGTATGACGCCTTAATCTCAAGCCTCCAAATTGCTAAACAGATGTGAGTTCAATGTATTTCAATTTTAGGTGAATCTGAATTGATAATAAGGCAGATTAAAAATCATTGTCAAACCACTCATCTGAGGTTAAGATCATATAGGAATGAAGTTTGGGATATGATTGAAAAATATTTTGAAGCCTTTAATCTTTAGTTTATTTCGAGGGAGGATAATAGATTGGAAAATTCTTTAGCAGTTGCAGCCAACACCTTCAAACCTCCAATAAATCCAAGGCTAAGGTATGAAATTGAAATTAGACATAGACCTTCTATCCCTGACAATGTGAAACATTGGCATGTGTTTGATGATAATGAATAGATAGATTAGTTCCTGAAAATGATTGGATACTTTGAAGATGATGAGATAGACCAAGAGGAAGAACAAACACAGCAGAAAGCAGAAATAAGAAATCTTAAGCAGTCAATAGGTGAACAGAAGATTATCCAAATGAAATATAATGTGCTCCCTAAAGGGTTGGCTCCCCTCAAAATATTATTTGATTCTAATAATGTTTTTGTTGATTAAAAGAAAACACGTCGAGAAGGAGAGATGGAAGATTGTAATTTGGGAACTCAACAGGAACCAAAAATAGTGAAATTATTCAAAGGTGTTCCCAAAAAATACAAAGAAATGTACATTGATCATTTTAAGAAATATATGGATGTGTTTTCCTGGTCATATCAAGACTTGAAAAAATATGAAAAAATCATAATTTAGAATAAGATCCCATTGAAAGAAGGAATCAAACCACACAGACAGAAGCTTAGACAGATCAATCCATTGTTGCTAGCTCCAATTGAAAAATAAGTGAAGAAATTGTTGTAGGCGAAATTTATAGTCCCTCTTAGGTATTTAGATTGGGTTTCTAATATGGTTCCTATAAGAAAGAAGAATGGAGAGATAATATTGTGTGTAGACTTCATAAATTTGAATAGAGCATCTCTAAAAGATAATTATCCTTTCCCGAAAATGGATTATTTCTTACAAAATGTGACAAGAGCTTACATGTTGTCTATGGTTGACGGATTTTCTGGGTATAATCAGGTAGCAGTAGAAAAACAAGATCAGAAGAAGACTACTTTCACGATGCCCTGGGGCACCTTCATGTATGCAAGGATGCCATTTGGCCTTATGAATGTAGGTGCAACATTTTAGAGGGCCATAGACATAGCCTTTGTTGGTGACAAGTTTGTAGTTATATATCTGGATGACGTAACTGTTTTCTCAGGGCCAGATGATGAACACTTGGAGAATTTACAAAAAAAAATTCAAAAGTGCAGAAAGTTTGGTTTGTCATTAAATCCCAAAAAATATTTATTTTCCTTATAAGAAGGTAAATTATTGGGTCACATGGTTTCTAAACCTGGAGTAAAGATTTACCTAGCAAGGGTCAAAGCCATTCAGATGATTCCTTTATCCAGAAGCAAGAAAGATATCCAGAGATTTCTAGGAAAAAGTCAACTTTCTGAGGAGATTTGTGCCCAATTATGTTGAGATTGTGAGAAGTATAATAGAAATGTTGAAGAAAAATGCATAAGTGAAATGGGATAAGGAAGCTAGAGAAGAATTTGCTAGAATAAAGGAAGCTCTGCAAAAAGCTCCAGTTTTGATTAGTCCAGACTATCAAAAAGCCTTTCAGGTATTCTCATTTGCATCCCTCACTACTATTGTTGTTGTGTTGTTGTAGAAAAATGAAGAGAGTAAGGAGCAGCCAGTTGCATTTTTCAGTAAAGGTTTTAGAGATGCTAAGCTCAAACAAAATATTCTGGAGAAACAAGTAGATGCTTTGGTCAAATCACTGAAAGCTTTCAGGACTTATGTGTTACAGTCCCAAATAACAACTTATGTTCCTAATTATGCTGTGAAAGATGTGTTGGTCCAAAGTGGCATTGAAGGAAGAAGGGGAAGTGGATAGAAAAAATTCAAGAGTATGATTTGGACATCAAACCCACCAAGTTGGTCAAGGGACAGGGGTTAGCGAAGTTGTTGATATAGACAAATTTTCAAGCCTTGGGAATTAATCTGTTGGCACTATTGGATGGAGTTGTTAATTAATAAGGTAAAAACAAGTCCAAAACGGGCATTCAATACAAATTTGTGTGCTTTGATTGGTATAAAGATACTGTGCATTACCTATTTTTCTTTTCCTATCCAACTTCACTAAATAGAACAAAATACAGAGCTCTTAAGCTCAAATCTCAGCCATATGTTATAGTAAAAGCAAAGTTATACTGGAAATATCTTGCTGGTATTATGCTGTTATGTTTGACCGAAGGAGAATTTATTGAAGTCACCAAAGAATATCATGAAATTCTGTGTGGAGGTCATACAGCTGGAAGGTCACTGCTCATAAAATTCTCAAGTCAGGATTCTATTTGCCAACCCTATTTGCTGATGTTTATAAACTTGTCAGAAGTTGTCAAAAGTGTCAGTTCTTTGTTTAAAAGAAAAAACTTGCTCCATTACCTCTCATCCCATTATTTATTGAAGAAATTTTCAGGCAATGGGGATTGGATTTTATTGGGAAAATCAATCCACCATCAAGTGGATAGTTCAAGTGGATTCTAACTTCCACTGATTACTTTAAAAAATGGGTTGAATCAATACCCACTAAGAAGGCGAATGACCAAGTAGTGATGAAGTTTCTGGAGGAAAACATTTTCAACAGATTTGAATGTCCAGTCGAAATTGTGACTGATAATGCTCAGGTATTTAACTCTGCTCGTTTAATTAATTTCTATCAAACATATATTGTATTTTTTTCACATTCCATGGCATATCATTCCCAAGGGAATGGATTGGTAGAATCTTCAAATAAGACATTGGTCAGAATCTTGAAGAAGACAATCACCGAGAATCAGATGGATTGGGATATGAAGTTGAAGTTTTCCCTCTGGGCAGTTTGAGTCACTACTAGGAGATCTACTGGAAAGTCTCCCTATGAACTAGTTTATGGAACTCAAGCACTATTTCCCACTCAGTTGGCCAAACCAGTGATTTCTTTACTTCAAGAAGCTCAAGAAGAACCTAATGATCTCGTAAGAATATTGAACAAAATAATTGAATCAAGTGAAAAATAGAAACAAATTCAGGGATAACTTGATTACTTATCAGGAAAAGATGAATTCTACATTTGATAGAAAAGAAAAAGAATTTCTCTTTCAAATAAGATATTTGATACTGAGATGGGACACTAGACGAGAACAAAAGGGGAAGCATGGTAAATTTGATCCTCCCTGGTATGGTCCATACAGAATCTCTGAGGCAAGGTCAAATAACACATTCATTTTGGAATATCTAGATGGAGAGTTAGTACAGCTGCCTGTGAATGGGCAGTATCTGAAGCATTATTTCTAGCATTAAAGTCATCATTCCACCATTGTAAATACCAGATTTCTCACTGTTCATATGTCACCAAGAAATATTTGACTCCATGCCCAATGGATAAGGCACTAATCTACGGTTCTTAGCACTTATGTGCAAAAAATAACTATCCCCAGGTGGAGCCAAATGTTGTGGCTCATTTGCATTTTCCTTTGAAATATTTTCAAAACATCAAAAAAACATATATGTTAGAAAATGTAAAATTTTGTATGTCGAAGAAGAATTTTAATTCATATGTTTGTATATTAACATTATGTGATGATATGTGAAGTTGGGTTGAGTCGATCTCATTCATGTGCAGAACAGTTCAAAGCTTCAGTATGGAAGGCTTAAGAATTCTTGTAACCCATAGAGAAGAAAACACTAATTTCCCACATGCAGAGAAATGACACATTTCCCTTAGAAGCTTAAGAGTTTTAGAGGAGGCGCAAAGGGAAAAACAGGCGGTATGGATCAAAGCGCAAAACTGAAACAGAGATATGGACAACAGAGATCGTATCGCATATCGCATTTGGTAAAGGTTACAAGTTTGAAATATGGTGAAACTTGTGATATTGCGATGCGATGCAATCGCATATTTAACTTCGCAAGTTTAAAGGGTTAGCACTAAGGAATGTGTTAAAGGATGCGATTTTTGGTCAGGCCCACCTCTCTTTTCAACATCACCTCCCTATCCTCGCACTTCGCACTTCGCACAGTTTAACACTTACCTCCACCGTCTTTCATAATAAAATTCTCGGTTTCTGATTTGTGGGTGGATGTGATGTGGTTTCAAAAGGGAACTCCAAAGGTTTTCAAATTCAAAGGTAACGAATTTGTTTTATTAAATCACATCGGAGGGATAAATGGAGGATTATAACGAGCCAGTGAATCGCTAAATGTGATAGAAATAGGAGGCGATGCGTTCTCCCAAGGGTGAGTAGAATATATTTTGAGTCCAAGCCTTGTGGTGGTTGATGAAGAGAAGATGGAACAATGTAGGCACACATAGAGGCATAAGTAGAGTCGAACAAAAGAATGTAAAATGGCACTGTTGGAAGCACGACAGCTGGGTCAAGTCGGGCACTGAGGTGTTGTTATAGAACTATGCAGCTATTGCATAATAACTATAAAGGACACCTCATCACTTCGGGGGGACACATCAACAACATTGGATTCAGAAACATGAATGATATTTCCAGTTTCAGTTATTTTTCTTGGTATGATTGCATAAGTAATCTTAACAGTTTAGGTAGTCGAGTAGTTTCAAAAAGTTCAGCAGTTATGAAATACTTTGATGTATTTAATTAGGTATAAATAAAGAAAATGAGTTTCATTTTTTGGACCTCTAGATGAATGTTAATTTGGTAGTGAATTTTCTGAGAAATTAATGAAAGAAGATCAAGTTTCCTTGTAATATTCCAAATTAGGAACAACTCATTAATCATTGACTAAAAATGCATTTCTAGCAACATTTGCAATAAAACAGTGAAGTGGACTCTTGTATCCCATAGATTAGTCAATATAAAACCTAAATCCAAGAATAGAGTTGAAACAAATCAAACTAGGTGGGCTAAACAGATCTCCCACACCTAGGATGGCCAAAAATGTGTTAAAACCCTAAACTGCAAAATACCGGGGTTGCTGCATAAAAGGATTGTGCAGTCTAAGAGAGGGTTTACACATAAGAATAAAAGAGACAAATAGATCTGCAATTATATTATACAATATGCTCAGAAAATGAGATCTAGTCTCCTTTATACAAAATACAAGATAACCAGACAAGGGTTACTTGTCAAACACTTTGCATACAAATTGTGATATTCAGTAATTTACTGAATCACCACTGCAACACTGAAGAAAAAGAGTGTACAAGGCTGAAAATATGTCCGATATTATGTAGATCCCTCAAGGGCTTCCCCCCATGAAAGGATGAACCTCTCAAACACAAGGAAACTCAGCAATGGAGCCACCAAACCATGCAATGAACACTGCCTCCAAAATAACGCATTCCATAGCAGAAAAAGCACTGGGAATGTATGGGAAATGTGTGGTATGTTACCACAGATATGAAATAAGTTTTGGATCTCTCCAAACATATCCCTCAAGTGAAGGAAACCTTCCTCCAATGAGAAACTATCTCAGAAACTAGGATTCCAATCCCTTCCACTGCTGCACCCAGCAACACTGCACAATCTCTGACAAGAGCTGCGCTGATGAATATGCCTGAAGCTTGGCCTAAAAACCTGATGTGGAATGATGAATGCAAACTCTCCCAATGAGGCTCCTCAAAGAAAAGAGGTGGGATTCTGATCTGAAATGTGTGAACTAAATATTTCTTATACAGAGATAGATTGTAGGGGCTTTTATTGGTTATTCCACCTTTCAAAGAAAGGATGAAACCAGAAGCTTCTAGCCCTCTTACAGGCTCTGCCTAAATAAATAGGAAGTAAACACTTAAACGATCTGGTAATGAAAGTATTTTTTTTTCTGATTGCAAAGTATTCATTACCCAATATTATGTGTGCAAGCATGTTAAGGTGTTCTGCAATGGAACAAATGTGTTTTGGCATGGAACAAATATGTTTTGAGAACTGTATAAGTCTTTTTGAGTTAAGAGGACTTATTTCAATTCACTGTTTAAGGTATTAAACTTTGAAAATAAGAAGCAAGAATTCACAACATATAAACAAGCATCTGATAAAGAAGTTCACCCCTCTCTTGGGCTACATCTGTTGGGTCCAAAAGCCCCCAAAATGGGCTTTTCCCTTCTCTATTAATGCTCAAAATTAGTTTTAAACCATGAATAAAGCCTCAATAGGCTGAAATAGCTGCTAAAACAAAATCAGAGTGCTGGAAACAGTAAAATTGATTGTAAATTCACCTCAAACAGATGAACATAGCCCAATACAGCTGATCATTCCCAAAGCCTTGGTGGCTCCTCAAGCTAATCCGCTGATAAAAACTCTGACAAAGTGCCCTGATGGCTCTGTAACCTGCTCCAGTAACTTCGGAATGTTCCAATACTCCCAAAACAAAAAATAATTCGTTCCAATTGGACTTCCCTAGCCAAAGTTATGATCAAAACAAACTTTGCCCAGTTAGGGCAAGGAAAACTCCACCAAAAATGGAGAACTGAAGTTTAACCCACCAAAAATGGGGCGGCCACCAAAATAGGCAGAATCCGCCATAACGCTACCAGACATTGAGGGCTAAAAGATAGGGCCATGGGGGTCTATAGGACTGTACCCATTGGCAAATATGGTTATAAACTTGAGTTGTATGCAGAAGTCTTAAAGTTGAACCATATCATAAAAAATCGTGCCCCGCACCTACCGCCGGTCCACGTGACCAGGCCTCCAACTGTGTTACGCACCGTTTCTTAGGTCTTGGTTCCGAGCACCATGGTCTTATCACCGAGGGGCTGGCCCCTTTATAGCCTCACCGAAAACAACAACAAACTTTAAATATAATGTTGCGACCATAATAGTTAAGAACTACTCGTGGCCTGATGGTTGGGCCACCTGGTTGCTACCACCCCAATCCAGGGTCGATTCCTGCCTATGCCAATATAATTTTTCCACAACAAAACAATTCCGTTTGACCCTTGGGGCCACGTGGCGGCCTCCGAGCTGTCCACGTGGAGCTTTGCTATTGGCTAACTCACAGAATATTTTGTGGAATATTTTTTTTAAATAATTTTTTAAATAAGGTCAAACTGAATCAAATTGGGCTTTTTGCCTGAAATTGAGAAAAATCAAAGTTGAATAACTTTCTCATACAACATCAGTTTTTAGTGCCATTCACGGCTATAGGATCGTCTTTTTGAGCTCTTTCCTATCGTTCTTGTTTGGACCATTTCTGAGTAACTAATTTTTTTGAGCATTTTTCCATTAAGGACTTGATCACCTGATCAGATTCCCACTTGGGAACACCCAGTGCTAAACAACATTGCAACTCTGATAGGCAGCAAAGCAACAACAAGTCTTGGTAGACAAGAATAATAATCTAAGACATGATCCATAATGCTTCCATACTCTTCCTTATATAAAACATGAGTTTGCTTGCCCTTGGCCCTACTCAATTAGGTCATCTCTATCCAAAGATACATCTCCCTCCAAAACTGCGTTATTCCTCATTGGATTCCTCCTCCTCTAAAACTGCGCTGTTGACTTAGTCAAAGCAGCTTGATTTTATCCATGTTCACACATGGAGGTGTTTTATTAAGCTAGAAAGAGTGTCTCCTTTCACACTTGGAGTGTTTTTATCCTCCTTAGGAGACTTATGGGCTTTTCTACCCATTTATTCACCGACTAGAGCTGCTGCCAACTCTAATGTTCCATTTAGCTTTGAGGCTAAAATTTTGGAACATTACAGTCCTCCCCTCAAAAATATTTGTTTTTCCTCAAGAAAATTTATAAGGAGAGAAAAATTCCTCCCCTCCTTCTCATGTGGCCTCCCATCAATAACCTCCATTATTGCATCAAGATAATTTGCAAATAAACTGTAGTCCAATGTTTCCTCCCAAGTATGCAAAACCAAATGGTCTACATCAATCAAAGGTGGAAATTGTGAATGGAAACTTGCTTGCTATCTCATGGCCTCCAAAAAGTAGGAGTGATGACCAACATGGTGAATGAGTGCCTTCCTCACCCATGCTATGATCCAAATGAAGTGAGTCACCCTCCAACATGGTAACTCATGAAAAGTTTCCTCCACCTTGTGCTCCTGAAATGTAGGTGGGCTGAACAGATGAACATGATAGGAAAGAGAGCCTATCCCATGATGTCCTCCTCTCCACTGATGACAAGTGTAGAGGGTATGCTGATCTAGGGCTGGAACATGATTTCCCTCCAATGGCAAGAAGAATATTGAGTCTCCAAAGACCCTTCCCCCAAAGTCATGAGTCATGTCAACCCAACCCATTCCATACAAGATGAATGGCACATCATCACCACATGGCATCCAAATCATAAAATGGTTGAAGGTTATGTACAAGTTTGGATGATACATATGGTCTCTCTGGTAGATGCAGTGCAGTCCTTTCAACTGCTGATTTAGAGCATCAAGTGGCAAGTTGTTCTTCAAATAATTTGCAGCCATACATGTTAGCTCACCTACTATAAGGTAGTAAAATGCAATATATACCAGCTGTGTGCAATCAAAGCAATACAACACTTGCCCAAAGTCATGTAGAGATGGGTTAACAATATTACAATATTTGGCCCTAAAGTGACCATGAAACCCATAAATAATCTTTCCCTCTTGCGGAGCAATGCACTATTTACATATGGTGAGAAAAGACAATACTCAATAGAGAAATCACTAATTACATAAATGTATTTCTTACCATGCATCATATGTGAGTTGAAAGTGAGGTCCATGTATAAGTTCCCCTATGAGGATCCTCTCATAAAAATATGCAAGAATAAGGGATACATATACTCCTTGGAACACTCCATCAATAAGAACACACTCCCATGTGAGAGTGCTATAGGCCTTAGAAATAAGGCTCCATGACTCCTCTCTTTGAAATTCCATATACCAAAGCCATCCACCAACATGCTGCTATGTGAGAAGATCTTCTTCCTATATGGAAGTCTCTCATGATCCTTCAATGCTGAAGGGTAGCCTCCTTGCACCATGAATGTGCCTTCCTTATTTTCGGAAATATCATGAAAAGTATGGGAGAATTTCTGCCCATACTCTCCCAAGTCCAACCACAGCAACAAAAACCTTTGTTGCTACCTCCTCTCTCCCTAATACAAGCCATAGAGTAATATTATGATGGTCAACTTGTATGATGTCCCAAAAAACAAATCATCCATGAAGTTCCTCCTCAAGTCCTCCAAGTGGTTCCTCCCAAAAGAAGAGAAAAAGTGTGATATGGCAATCATGGTTTTCCCATGGTTCCTCTTGAATTGTACAACATATAAAGTGGGGATAATCATGCTCCCAATGGGCATCTTCCATCTCAAACCCACTCTCCAAAAAAAGCTCCTCATGATCATAAACATGTCAGCAATATATGGAAGCAAGGTACAATAAGAACAAGTTGCCAAATGACAACCAGAGAGTGAATTACAGTTCCACTCATGGAACCAGCGCAGTGCACCCTTTTCCTGCATCAAAATAAGAAATAACAAGTGCTTTACCAACCACTTTTTTGCTTCCACAATCATCTCATAAGATGAAAGCATGGAGTTACAATATGGTTTCAATGGTGCACACCAAGAAACATGTGGCTTCCCCCACAAACCATCAAAAAGATAGCAAGAATCAATGCTACAAGTAGCTGCAAGTACATCATCATACAATATGAAAGAAGAGATAATTATTCTTGTTACATGCTGCTCAAACAAGGAAAAGAAGTACAATACAAAATGTTAAACTATACCTCCTCCATCATGTACTTGAAGTCTTGAGCTGAAATGGCTCAACCGAAAATTCTCCCTTACTCCCAATGAGTAGGAAGGTGGTTGTGACATCCTGTCTATCACCATCTCAGCTATGCATCTCTCCATATGTTGAAATATTTCATGCCGAATTCCCTCCCAAGTGAACTTCTCCATCAACTAGAAATATGCATCAAAGTGCATAGAAGAGAAGTCCTCATGTGTTGCATGTAGCAGCTTCTCCTTAAGACTAGAAGATCTAGTCAAGAAGATCCTGCCATAGGAATAGATGACCACATCATCTACCATGTATCCATCATCTCCATCTGGGTCATCAAGAATCATGCATGCACCAAGATCCTTGGAGTACTCTACCAAAATATAAGATCTCCAATAAGGATCAATCCTCCTAAGCGACAGCGCTGGTGATCTGGAATGTGAATCTCTCCTCATGTTGTTGCCTGCTACTTTGACATCCCCCATTCCAAATTTTTCCTCCAAACTCTTCACCTCTCCAAAATTCAAGAGTGGTGAATCTAAAGACAAGATGTATTTCATCAACTCTAGATCAGGTGGCTTCCCCGGTGGAATGCCTCCATGAAGTGAGACATCAATGTCAAAAGTAGACTATACATATGATTGGGAAATCTTGCCCTTGCTATTACTGCGCAAATCAATCTGCCTCCTTCTTGTATTGGCTCTCTGAAATAGATAAGGGTGTGTGCCTCTCATCAAGTGATGTTGCTCTTCCTCCCTACCTCCTCTTTCCAGCTGCAATGTTGCACAATCATGCTGCTCACTGATTGTGCTTGGACCTCCATGTATGAGATCCTGGGGAACTTATTGCAAGGACACAAGAATCCCTCCTATTGGAGCATGTGCTCCTCCTCCCTTTGCATGAGGCACTAGATGTGCTCTAGATGTGACAACGTTGTTGCCCTCATTCTCATCAATGTGTGTGGGCAACATCTCAATATTTGGATCCTCTTGTGAAAGAATATGAACTGGAGGTCTTGCTTCCAGCAATGTGTAATGCAAGATATCATCTCCTCCCATGGTTTTCTGTAGTGCAGTGTCCTTCATCACATGCAAGGGTTTTTTTTTC
The DNA here is from genome assembly GCA_034641835.2 of Pinus albicaulis. NCBI lineage: Eukaryota > Viridiplantae > Streptophyta > Pinopsida > Pinales > Pinaceae > Pinus > Pinus albicaulis. The sequence goes on from CM076575.1 coordinate 106,703,815, forward strand.
TCAAGATTTCCTTGCTCATGTGCCTTAGGAAGTTTTTCACCAAACCTTCGCATAAAATTTTCTTTGAATCTTGCATAAGAGAAAGTGTTTGCATTCTTTAAAGAACAAGATTCAAAAATACACCATGCATGAGCCTTACCTCTGAAATGTAGTGCTGCAACTCTGATGGCTTCATTTTCAGAAATATAGTGTAGCTGCAAATAGGAATCTAGCTTCTTCACCCAAGCTCCAGCTGAACATGTAGGTGATCCGGCAAAAGTAGATAGAAGAAATATATCTGCATCCTACTACTTGCTCTTCTCCACCTGGATCTTGCAAAACTTTTGGAAATTAGTATGATCTCTAAACCTCTCAGTTTGAGATTCATACTCTTGCAAAAAATCACTAAGAGTTCTCCTCTTAGGTATTTTTCCTCCTCCCATCCATATCAAGATAGACCTGGGCACTTGACTATGTTGTGCATCATGGTGTGTAGCTACATGCTCACACTCACCATGTGCAAGTCTAGATTCAGCTCTAGATTCACCCTCCTTGGGAGATCCCATCTCCAATCTCATTTTCTTCAGTTCTCCTTGAAATCTATGCATAGATTTTGGAAGAAGCTTTGTGAGCTTGTCCTCATTTTTCCTTTCACATAATGAATATTTCTGGCTTGTGTCCATCTCTCCTCCCTCTAATAGCTATATCTCACAGGTTGAGCCAAAGATTATGCTTTGATACCACTGTAATATTCCAAATTAGGAGCAACTCATGAATCATGCAATAGAAACGCATTTCCAACAAAATTTGCAATAAAACAGTGAAATGGACTCTTGTAACCCATATATTAGTCAATATTCAACCTAAATCCAAGAATAGAGCTTCCAGACACTTTTTACAGAATTCCAATCCGATGCTCAGAGAGAGAGTTATGAATATTTTCCCATGATCACCTCTTTGAGATGAAATTCGGGAGTCTGAAAAATACCTAATTTCCACAGATCATATCTCTGAAAATATTGCGAACCAAGCTCTGAAATTTTTCGACGATGTTCCTTAGGATTTTGGCTTCACGCTATAAAATTTTTAGCTTCTTAACCTTTGTAGAAACAAAATTATAGTGAACATTCTGCGATGACCTTTTTAAGTGAAATTCAGGAGCCTACAAAAAGCCCTAACTTTAACAAATCATATCTCTGAAACTATTGCGAACCAAAATCTGTAATTTTCTGAAAATGTTCTTTGGTATTTTGGCTTCGTACTCTAAAAATATCAGCTTCTTAACCTCCGTAGAAAAAACGTTATAGCGAAAATTCCATGATGACCTGTTTGGAGCAACAAAACCCTAGAATCCAAAGCTCTGATACCAAATGTTGTGAAACCAGCTCCAAAAATAGAAGAAAAGAGGTATCAATGCCTTAGAAATAAGCCACTTCGAGGGGAAAACCTCCAATACATTACATGAATGAACAATTCTTGGATGATACAAATTACAAAACCTCCTTTCAATATATAGGAGTCCATGGGGCCACAATGTAATCCTAGCCGACCTAACAATAATAATTTAAGGGCACAGTAATAACAATATGGGGGTTACATGGGTACAATAATAACAATAATGGGGTTACACTAACAACAATAAGGGACTATACTAGTAATATAGGGACCTAACACTTCTCCTCCAAGGTACTGAAAAGTTCTTTGTCTCCCGTCATGTGGAAAGATGCACCACTATCCATGTACCACACTGGTCCCATTGCACTTGACACCATGCATGAAATGAGGGAGAATTCAAGCTCAAATTGTGAGGCCAAATCCTCACCACCTACATATCCTAAAGCCTTCTTGTTCTTCTTCTTTTGTAGACAATTAGTGGCATAATGTCCATGCTTGTGATAGTGAAAACACTTCACTACGGACATATCGCGCTTCTTGCCATATTTTTCAGACTCAGATTTGGAATGGAATTTATTTCCTTTCCCCTTATTCACTTTAGTAGCCAAAGCAAAATTTTATTCATCATTTTTCTTAGATGAATATCCATCACTGGTATTCCGCCTGAATTCTTCTTGCACTAAATCCGACCAAATTCATTCCCAATATGACAGCTTCTCCCTCTCATTGACATAGTCGTGATAACTATTATAACTCTTGGGAAGTCCTAGAAGAGCTAGGCTCACCAAGTCATCATCCAAAACAATGATTCTGATGCTCTCAAGCTCATCCTGACACTGGACAAACTTTTTTAAACATTTCAGAATGGTGTCGCCTTTCTCCATTTTGATTTTCCTGACTTTGTCCTTCAGTGTCAATTTTCCATGATCACTAATGCTCTGAAACAGATCTGTCAAAGCTTTCCACATTGAATATGGTGCCAATTTTTTATGGATACTTGAGACAATGTGGTTTCGTACTCCTTCCAGTAAAATCATCCTTGCCTTTGAAACCTTCTTTTGCCAAGCATCAAGATTTGCGGCATTTGCTGCAGCGGGTTTGGGAATGTCATTATCAATTAATTATTTCAATCCATTGTCCTCTAGTACTGCCTCCATCCTGTCTTTCCACGCAATATAATTGGAACTGCCCTCAAGTGCATACTCCAATCTCAAGCTATTGAAAGCCATCTTGATTCTGATTCACCTATCGCACCAAAAATACTTTTGAAAATTCGAATTATATTCAGTCACAAACTCAACTTATTCTCCACTATATTGATTTCATGTGCTCCAATACCATGTATAAATTATACTAATATATGTATATCAATATATTCAATCTGACCAAGTAATTTACTAAAGCTAGATACTGAATCCTTCTAGAAATCAATTGCGGAAAATGAACACAATAGCCAATCACAATAAGTGCAAAAAGAAAAAAATCAAACCACAACACATATGTTTTCTCAGGGAAAGCTTACTCCTCAAAACCCCTCTATCTTCTATTGTATATTCACCATGGAATCATTACACAATAAAATGTTCCTAAATTAGCTCCAGCTAATTTGGAACATTAATTTTTCCTTATTTATCTTGTATTTCATGATTAATGAATAAATTGTAAGGGAGGATGTCTAATCCTCTTGCAAATCAAGAATAAATTAGTGCCTATGTGAAAAGAGACATATTTAGGCCATTGGAATAATATCTTGCAGGTGTGAAAGGGCCAAGACCACCAAAGGAGATCCTATTTGACCAAGTCAACAATGTTGTCTAGGTTCATTGAACCTCCTTGATGGATTGCGTAGTTCTAGAAGGGGTTTCCAGGTGTGAAAGGAACCAAAAGATGAAAGTGGTTTAGGGTTTGCCAAGAGACTCAAATGTTATAAAAGGAGGATGAAGGCTCTTGAGGAGGTTGTTGATCATATTTCATTTTCTGAGCTTGCTAATGCAACTCCATTTCTCTTTGCTATTTAGCAAGAGAAAGAGAGGATTTCCTGTTTAGGAATCCTCTATCCTTCTTTGAGTAGCTCTTGGAGGGAAGTGTGCTAGGTTGAACCACTATCAGGTTGGAGGCGAAGCTATGCTTGCATAGACAGCGCTGGCTCACTGAGGGTTTTGCTGCTGCTGTAAGTGTAGTAAGTGGGAATTCTAGATCTGCAAGGATCTAGTAGCTTTAAGGGATTTCTCTTAGGGACGGTGTCTTGTGACCACCCGGAAGAGGATCTCTATTATATTTCCATTTCAGATCTGTATATTTTACCTATTGTAACATTCAACTCAATCTACTGTGCAAACTCCTTTTTCTACTGCGTTATTTTATGTACTTCTTCTACTGCTAGTTGTATATCTCTCATTGTACTTGTTTCTGGTGATTGAGGCTTGCCTCTCACCTTGAAGATTAGTGAAGTAGATTGCTTATATCTCATGATCAGATCTGATGTATATTATGAATAAATTCATCTTTATAAATTACTAAATATTTTTGCATTTATGTGTATAGAAAGTTAGATCTACACTTTCTAGTGCATTGTTTTGTAGAAACCTCAGGGGGATCTTGATTGGAAGGCTGAGTAGTTTCCATATCTATGGATCTGATGTTTCATCCATGAATCTGCTGTAGATATTTAATCTAATGTTACAGTACTGAAGCGCACTTAGAGGGACGATTTCTATTCATTTATGCACTTTCTACATACATTGCAGCTCCTATTTCTGAAGATTTCTTGCTTATTTCATCATGTAATTCACTGTATTCTTTGAGAAGCTCTAATATAAGTCTGATTTTCTGCTGCTATGCTGTAATATATTTCTGATGGCTGATTTAAAGTGACTCTCTGCTGAAACTATGCAATTCTAAAGTGGTTTCTTCTTCATTCCATCAACTCTTCTCTTTAGCTGATTTTTAACTAGTCAGCTTCGTGGGAGATATGTATAAGGCCCTTAAACTCATTTTTTTTTCCTGAAATTCAGTATGGAGGTCCCACACAGACTATAATAAGGGAAACCAGCCCAGGTCAGCATTATTCTTGCACCATTTTTCTTATATAGCGTTCTCACCGAGCCTATTGCCTATTTTCTTGAGACTGGAATTTCCCGCTTCTCCCTTGTTTGGTTTTTGCTTCTATTTTGGATCCATAGTTTAGATCTGTAAATATAAGGTTCCCAAGGGTATAAAAATTCAATAGGAGTGTGTCATCCCCCCACTTACTATGTTTCATTAGTCTTCTATAGACAGAGTCTAGGACGGTCCAGGAAACCTTTGGTTTTCATCCTCTCCTTAGAGGTGATATAATCAATAAATTCCCTACCAGTCTATCTCTAGTTTAGAATTTTCTGGTGTGTTTTCTATACTTCTGTGATCCCATAGTGGAATATCTCAATATATTCCGTACTGTGCCTATTTTTCCCCATTTGGAATATTACAGTGGTATCAAAGCATGATCTCTAGCTCCGCCTATGAGATCAAGCTATCATTGAAATAAAGAGCAAATGAAACATGAAGAATATGAGTTTAATCTCATATATTTTCAGATTTAAGAAGAGCCTGCCCAAGGAGGATGTGTAAGAAGAAAAGAGAAGCAACAGTGAAGCTCCCAAGGAGTTTCAAAAATAAGATCTTCCAATTAGATCTACAAGATCTGTGCATGAGGAAAATTTTGAATCCTCATCTTATGGATATGAGCACTCAACCATATCATCATAGCTTCAGCATTTTTCCAGTGATTCCTTCATGAAGGGGGAAAAAGGAGGTTTGAGCTTGATTGATGCATTGCCAAGGGCAAGATCTCCATTTGGTGAAGAGCCCTCATCTCAAGAGGAAAGCATGAAGGTTTCTCCTTCAATATTTGATCGAGATCTATTGTCTCTCATTGATGATGTGACAATTTCAGTTATTGAAGAGGAGGAGAAGGAAGTGGGAGATGAGAACGCAATCACCTCAAGCGCACCTCAAGCACTTCATGAGAAAGAGGTTGGAGCACTTGCTCCAAGAGAAGAGACTCTTGCACCCTTGCAAAGAATCCCACAGGATCTCATGCATGAGGAGCATGTACTATCATTCATCAATGATGAGGTATTGGAGATAGGGGAGGTAGAAGAGGATGAAGGGCATCACAAGGTGGAGAGCATGAACCCTTCTCTACTTCAAAACTTGGAAGTACAAATAAGGCAAGAGTACTTATGCATTGAAGGTAGGGACAAATCTGTCTGCCTACATTCCCAATCTACTCTATGCCTTAACATCTTTTTGCAAGGAGGTCCTCTACTACGAGCACCTATTTATAGGAGGAAATCTAAAGTGTTCTCTCAACTATGGGCTGCATGTGCATACTTGCTAAGGAGGGAGCCTTGGGAGAAACTAGCATAGCGCAAAGAATCTCTCAAGCATTCAGGAGACAGATGAGAATTTTCCTGAAAGGGACATTGCAAACTCCCACTCAGATATCTGCGCTGAGAAGGGAGAAATCAGAGATCTATGATGGCATGAGCATGAGGGCACATGGAAACTCCATATCTTTGGGATAGCCCATAATCTCTTCATTCACAAAGGAGATTTTTGAAGATGGCAAGGGGATCCTAACCCTCTTGTATACTTGGGCCAAAAGGAGGAGGTTTTGGAAAACAAGGACTTTCCAAGGGGAAGTTGATTTCCATATGCTCCAATCTTGTATTATGAAAGAACAACTGCAAATGGGGAAGCAAAAGGAAGATTATGATGCTCCAACATGTGATCTTGATATCAAGGATGTCAAATAAGGGAGCCATGAGAAGACAAGGGCTGCATTTCAGACCTCTACAGCATTGTCATTCTTGGAGAGCTTGGATCCTTGTTGGGATTCCCAACTCAAGATGGAATATTCCAAGGACATTTTCACATGGGGGGTTCTTGAAGGGGAAGTAAAGGATGAAAGGTTCAAGGTGGTAGATGGAGTTATCTATTTATATAATCTTATTCTTTTGGCTGGTGACTCCAAACTCAACGAGGGACTATTTGATGCCATCTATGAAATCCTGCTTTCCAAAACCGTTGGTTTTGTCAAAGCATATCATACTCTCTTGGGTGGATTCATATGGGAAGGATACAAAGAATATGTGTACTCTCATATGAATAAGTGCATGGACTACTTAGTAGAGGAGGAGAAACATAGCTCTTGGGAAGAGCCACCATTCACACCTCCTTATTCTTTCAGTGTGAGAGGGAACTCATCCATGAGTTACCCCACTGATGTAAAACAAGTATGTAGAGAGGCTCATCCTCTTGAGAATTATTTTGTATCTCCTATATGCTTATATTTTTCTGACACTCATTTGCAGGGCATGGTGCCAAGATGGGGCACTAAGTATGGTGGGTTTCATGGGCAATCTAAGGCCATGAACTATGTTGATGCATTCCATTCCTTGGAGAACCTTGGGAAGCTATCATATTCCTCATGGTGTGATTATTTTACACCAACCATGATGTACATTCTCCAAGAATTCCAAATACATGAGGCATCAAAAAAGTGTTGGGGGAGACACTTGTCATATCTTATTTTATGGAAGTTAAGGATAAAACTGTGCTGGTTGCACATGAGGGAACATCTTGCTTCTTATCTATCACACATGGAAGCTAGCATGCTTCTAATCATGATCCCACAAGCTGAAGATGTCCTTATCTTTTTTGGGGGCATAGTTGGAGGAAAGGCACATTTGTTGAATGTGCCCTTGGGGGAAGGAGTTCCCCATTCTTTTTGCATTGCATGCTTCCATGGGAGCATGAGATTTTTTATGGCCACTATGATAAAACATTGTCTCTTTGTAAGGCGAGCCATATGTTGGATGGTGACATGCCTCTCACATGTAGCGGGAAGGAGATATTCTATGGATTTCCAAGCTGGGAGGTAATCCACTTCATTTTGATGATATCATGGGGATGGGAGTCTTTCATGGATCATGAAAACCCCATGATAGACATCATTTCTATATTGAGGAGGCCATGGATCATCAAGAAGGTTTCCACAACAACCTTCCATTTCTTCATGATGAGAGCCTTTGAGTTTATTCATCAACGACAAACTTGCATCTTAAGGAAGGACCATTGGGAAGACAAAGATATTGCAAAAAAATCAAAGCCATGGAGGAGACTATTTGATGAGGAGGCCACAAGAGAAGAAGGAGGATTTTTTCAGCACCCTTGCAGTTGCTTGAGGTCAAGCAACATTTGGGAGGGGGAGACTGTAATGCTCCTAAATTAACTTCAGCTAATTTGGAACATAAATTTGTCCTTATTTATCTTGTATTTCATGATTAATGAATAAATTGTAAGGGAGGATGTCTAATCCTCTTGCAAATCAAGAATAAATTAGTGCCTATGTGAAAAGAGACATATTTAGGCCATTGGAATAATATATTGCAGGTATGAAAGGGCCAAGACCACCAAAGGAGATTCTATTTGACCAAGTCAACAGCGCTATCTAGGTTCATTGAACCTCCTTGATGGATTGCGCAGTTCTAGAAGGGGTTTCCAAGTGTGAAAGGAACCAAAAGATGAAAGTGGTTTAGGGTTTTCCAAGAGACTCAAATGTTATAAAAGGAGGATGAAGGCTCATGAGGAGGTTGTTGATCGTATTTCATTTTCTGAGCTTGCTAAGGTAACTCCATTCCTCTTTTCTGTTTAGCAAGAGAAAGAGAGGATTTCCTGTTTAGGAATCCTCTATCCTTATTTGAGTAGCTCTTGGAGGGAAGTGTGAAAGACTGAACCACTATCAAGTTGGAGGCCAAGCTATGCTTGCATAGAAAACACTGGCTCACTGAGGGTTTTGCTGCTGCTGTAAGTGTAGTAAGTCGGAATTCTAGATATACAAGGATCTAGTAGCTTTGAGGGATTTCTCTTAGGGAGGGTGTCTTGTGACCACCAAGAAGAGGATCTCTGTTATATTTCCATTTTGGATCTATATATTATACCTATTGTAACATTCAACTCAAGCTATTGTGCAGTCTCCCTTGTCTACTGCGTTATTTTATGTACTGCTTCTACTGCTAGTTGTATATCTCTCATTGTACTTGTTTCTGGTGATTGAGGCTTGCCTCTCACCTTGAATATTAGTGAAGTAGCTTGCTGATATCTCATGCTCAGATCTGATGTATATTATGAATAAATTCATCTTCAGAAATTACTGTAGCTTTCTGCAGTTCTGTGTACAAAAAGTTAGATCTACACTTTCTAGTGCATTGTTTTGTAGAAAATCCAAGGGGATATTGATTGGAAGGCTGAGTAGTTTCCATATTTGATATGGATCTGAAGCACACTTAGACGGACGCTGTCTATTCATTTCTACACTTTCTACATACATTGCAGCTCCTATTTCTGAAGATTTCTTGCTTATTTCCTCATGTAATTCACTATATTATTTGAGAAGATCCATTAGAAGTATGATTTGCTGCTGATATGCTATAATAAATTTATAATGGCTGATTTCCAGTGAATCTCTACTGAAACTGCGTAATTCTAAAGTGGGTTCTTCTTCATTCCATCAGCTCTTATCTTTAGCTGATTTTTAACTAGTCAGCTTCATGGGAGATCTGTATAAGGCCCTTAAACTCAATTGTTTTTCCTAAAATTCAGCATGGAGGTTCAAAACAGCCTATACTAATGGATTTCAGCCTTGTTCAGTGTTATTCTTGCACCATTTTTCTTATACAGCATTATCACTGAGCCTATTGAAGATTTTCCTAAGAGTGGAATTTCCCACTTCTCCCTTGTTTGGTTTTTGCTTCTCTTTTGGATCCATATTTCAGATATGTAGATCTAAGGTTCTTAAGGGAAAAAAAATTCAAGAGGAGTGTGTCATTCCCACACTTGCTGTGTTTCATCAGTCTTCTATAGACAGAATCTGGGACGGGCCAAGAAGCCTCTAGTTTTCATCCTCTCCTTAGAGGTGATATAATCAGTGAATTCCCTACCATTCTATCTCTGTTTTAGAAGTTGCTGGTGTTTTTTCCATACTGCTATGATCCCATAGTGGAATATCTCAAGATATTCCCTACTGTGCCTATTTTTCCCCATTTGGAATATTACACACAATTACAATGCACTCTTCTCACAAGAGTCTCCTGCACTCTCATAATTGTCTCACATTGACCCGAACAAAATCGACCAACACTTAGCCAATTCTAGGCTTTTAATCAGCCTTCCTTGCTTGCGCAATTCATGTGGAATCAAATCCCTATTATTTAGGAATTTCAGACTTGCAAAACCGCACAAGGATCATGGGAAATCCAATGGATGTCTGGTTGCATGCAGGCAACCTATTAATGATACAATTGATAGTTAACATACCTTTAACCTTTTCTCAACTGGGTCTCCACTAGAACTAACATGCATGCATCTATTAATAGTAAATCATCAGTTGCATGGAAGATCACTGATTGTGAATTAAATATGATTTAATTCACTTGATCTCCCACTAGTGCAACAAACAGTTACAACTAGTTCAACCGACTTTAACTCACCTAACTGAGTGAATTGATTACTCATGCATTAAACTAATGCACCAACTTCAATTCAAACTCCATAACTAATAGAATCACTCTGCATGCCTCACCAACCACCCCCAACTCGAAATTCATGAGCTAACTAAGTTTATCACACTCAGTTAAACATTACAAGTAATTATGAGATAAGATTACATTTTATTGTCTAATTTAATTAAGGGAAAATTAGATTAGACATAGCACCAATTTATTAAATTAAATTGGCCTTCACACTAATGTATCGCTAGGACTTGTGGTCCTACACTAGTGTGTGTGCTGCAATTTCTTATTGACCTTCAATAGTCTTGGAGCATCACAGGAGAAAGGTTTAAAGCTAAAAAGGAGAGTTACGAGGTGTTGAGGCCTTGAAATTCGCTGCAAAAACATGGGGGATGACCACCCAGTCTAGACCTTAAAGTAATTCCTTTTCCATTTGGAATAGTGGCTCCGACTAGTTTAACTAGGTCTAGTTACCCTCTCTCAATCTCCATTGACTTTAAAATATAACTTTTGTCTACCAATGGGAAAGAGACATCAGATAATTTCTCTTGATGATTTGGAAAGACAATAATCTTTAAGCTAATTTGGGGTTAGCCAAGTCACAATTAAAGTTTTGCCTCTTTGGGAAGAGGACTCTTTAGGGACATAGAATTTAATCTATATGCAAAATTATTCTAAGATGAAAGAAAAAGGAAATATATTAATCCTATCTCAATTAGGCAGATATAGATCCATCTCAATCGAGAGAAAGATATTTTAAATAATTGGGATTTAAATATGTCTAGATTATAATGAATATCAAGCTAACGAAGTAGTTCAATTAACTAACATTATGAATGCTAAACACATCCTATCTAGAGACCTCTTAACTGAAATAATCAATCAACAACACTCAGGAAGAAGTTCTCATAATGGTATTGATCATTTAATCAATAACTTGAGTAATTAAACAATAATATGCGGAAAAGTTCACAACATATCACTATTCAATAAATTAGTTTTATAAGATAGATTTCTAAGTAAATAGTTACTCAGAAATTAGAATTCAGCCCATAGGAGTAGAGATAAATAATAACATAAAATTGAGACAAATTTCCCATATCGAAAAAAGTGCACAAATATGAAAGTAAATTGACACATTCCTGTTATCATAAAATGAAACCAGCATTTAAAATAATATTATTATAAATACCAATTTATTAAGTCCATTTCTCCAGCTCTGGTCTCTAACAGTCTTTTACAATGCCTGAATTTCTACTTTCAAAACCAGAGCTACAATAGTGAAAACTCTGTTCGTTATACATAACTCAGAATGTAAAAGAAAAAACTCAATAATCCCCAAATCTAAGTTCCTCTCCTCCCACCTACAACTCTAAATTCCTATTACAGAAGTGCTTTTAGAATTCTAGAATTGCAGGGGAGATAAGCCCCTATTACATTTTGCAATCTGCTATTTAAAATATTTTGTAAAAGAATTCTTAACAAGAAAGTTTGTTGAAGAAGAAATATGCTCAATCAATTTTCATTGATTCAAATCATATTATTCAATTGTTGGAGCATTCTCATTGATTGATATCTTGTTCTCCTTATCTCTTCAATTGCTTTCCTGCAAAAATTAAATCCAAACAAAATTAAAATGCAAAAACAAAATTAAAAAGGTCAAATATGGAATTAAATAAATAATTGAAAGGAAATTTAAGCTTTATATTTATGCTTGTGATGATCGAATTTTTCAAAGATATCATTGACGAATGGATTTTCACTTAGAAGAAGCTATGGGCAAATTAAAATGCAAAAAATAAAACTCAGAAAATTTGTTTTGTTTTAAAGATTCGGAGTTTGATCTTCTACTAAATTTTATACCCAATAAATGATTAAATATATTAATGAAACCTCCCCATAAATTGTCTCCTCAATTTTATCTATCCAACGAGCTATCCCGGGTCTCATTTGGTCAATTAAAAGTCCATTTATGAGCTTCCAAAGATGACGAGTTAAAATTGTATTCTAGAATTTCTGTTGCTTAGGCTAAAAAAATCAGAATTTTTTAATTAAATTTCAATCGTAAATTAAATTTTATTAATTAATGTTAATTTAATTGTTAATCATAAACTAAATTGATTATTTACTCACTAACTCAATTAGGCTCCACAGTGAAACAGGTCGTTGGACAATTCCTAAAACACCATGGATGGAAACGATCTGCCATCTCTGTGAGAATATGAACATCGAGGATGAAAATCACTTCATCTTAGAGTGCCCCGCGTACAACCACATTAGAGCTCAATTTCATAATCTTTGTTGCAATACTGACCTTCCTAGCCTTTTAAGATGTCAAAATTATAGTGAGCTCAGGAGGCTTCTCTCCAAGCCTTTTGAGCATAGGAATAAAATCTTAAATCAAATTAAATAACTCTTTTCTTTAGGTCTGATAGACCAAATATTGGTCTCATTGGACGTTAACCTTCATCATCATCATCAATTAATATTAATCTAACTAACTAAAACATACATTTAAATTTTAATTTAATTTAATTAATAATATATTACAAATTAATTAATTTATTTAATTTTAAAATTTAATATTAAATATCAATTAAAATATTTAAATAAAAATTCAATACACTACTTATTCCTTCAAAATGGATTATAATGAATCTAAAACGAATGAATTTAAATGGTTTAGTTAAAAACAAAATTCACATACATCGCATTCGCATAAAAATTGTTTTTGGGGTTTTTGAAATATATACATTGTGTATGTTTGCGATAAGGAAATTGCAGTAGATGTGATTAATTTTTATGACTTTTCATATATTTTAATTGGGGTCCAAGATTTTTTTGAAGTTTAGTTAAGTTAAAAAAATAAAACATAGTATGGACGGCTTATAATGTGATTTTCCAATTCTAAACTACAACCACTTTGGTAATTAATAATTCTAAAAATGAACTACAACCACTTTGCATTTATGAAATTTTGAGTTTGCCATTTTGTTTAAAAAAGAAAAGAAAATATGATAAATTACCGAAATCCTGAAAAGCGTGTTTTTTAAATGCTCTATAATTTGGCTGGGTCATTTAGTAGGATCATTCGTGAAAAATGAAAGATGTTAGTAATACCTGACTAAGAGTTAATATTTACAATGAATGACAATTTTAACTATGATAATTAAAATATTGGTATACTTTATACATTTTTTAACCCAAGCGAGTGTAATATTCCTACTTAGCCCTTGCTAAGAGGAATATTCATTTTTGTTTTAATTTCTGTTGCATGAATAAATAAATAAAGGAGGACATGTAAAACTCCTGAAAAGGCTGAATAAATCAATGCCCATGTGAACAAAGATAAATCAAGGCTATGTAAATAATCACTTGCAGGTGTGAAAGAGGTTTGAGCTAAATGTTGGGTCAACCTTGACCAAATCTACAGCGTTGTCTAGGTTCAATGCATCTCCAAAAGGGACAACGCAGTTCTAGAAGGAGGCCTCTCATGTGAAAAGGGGCAACTCATCAAGGTGGTTTAGGGTTTGAAAAGGATTTTCTCTTATAAAAGGAGAGCGAGGGTAGCAAGAGAAGGTTGTTGATTGATCATATTTCTGAGTATTTGTCTGCTTAGACAAATACCATTCTCTACTGTTTAGTGGAGGATTGTATTTGGAATTCCTATGCAGGGATTTCACCTATTCCTTTGAGGATTCTTGGAGGAGTGTTTTGCTGAATTGATCCACTATCAGGCTTGTGTCCAAGCTCTACTTACATTGGCAGCGCTGATCCATTGAGGGTTTTGCTGCCTCTGCAAGCTGCAGTAAGTGGGAGTCTAGATCTGCAAAGATCTATTGTATTTTGGGAGCCTCTTCTCATGGAGTGTGTCTTTTAACCTCATGGAAGAGTGTCTCTTCTCTTTGTACTTCAGATCTGTAATTTTGTAGTGGTTATCTATGTCATTTGAGCTACAATGCTATTCATCTTGATGGACTGCGTTATTTTGGTGTGAGACTCTTTATGGTGTTTTGTTCATAGTTTAGATCAGAGATCTCTAGTGCTGGGCTCGCCTTCCACTTGGTGATCCATGGATTAGCTTGCTGATCCATGTTCTATTTAGATCTAATCCATTGTAATGAAATTTTATATTCAGAAATACTGCAGCAATTTCCAGATCTACAACTTGTTTCTCAAATCTACTCTTATTTATGCATGCTTTTGCCAAAATTCCAAGGGGATCTTGAAGAGAAAACTATCTAGTTTCTAGATCTAAAATAGATCTGATGTTTTGTCCACAGATCTGCCCTAGATCTGAGTTGTAACTTCTAGCTGCTGAAGCTCCTTAAAAATAACGTTGTTGAGCCATTTCTGCAAATGTGCATGTTGTGTAACCAACTCCAAAGATAGAAGAAATGAGATATCAACGCCTTAGAAATAAGCCACTTCAAGGGGGCAACCTCCAATACATTACATGAATGAACAATTCTTGGATGATACAATTTACAAAACCTCCTTTCTATATATAGGAGTCCATGAGGCCATAATGTAATCCTAGTGGGCCACAATGTAATCCTAGCCGACCTAACAATAATAATGTAAGGGCACAATAATAACAATATGGGGGTTACAAGGGTACAATAATAAAAATAAGGGGGGCTACACTAACATAATAAGGGGCTACACTATTAATATAGGGGCTTAACATTCCCCTCTCCTTCAAACAAGTGTTGTCCTCAACGCTTGATTATTTCTTGATGCTTCTGTATAAAATTTTCATCCTCCCATGTGAAATATTCTACAGGAAAGTTCTTCCATTTGCTGAGATACTCTGAAATTGATCGTACTTTTCAAGTTCTTGTTTCTATGATTGCTTCATAACTTCTTTCTCTGATACCAAATGTTGTGTAGCCAACTCCAAAGATAGAAGAAATGAGATATCAACGCCTTAGAAATAAGCCACTTCGAGGGGGCAACCTCCAATACATTACATGAATGAACAATTCTTAGATGATACAATTTACAAAACCTCCTTTCTATATATAGGAGTCCATGGGGCCATAATGTAATCCTAGTGGGCCACAATGTAATCCTAGCCGACCTAACAATAATAATGTAAGGGCACAATAATAACAATATGGGGGTTACAAGGGTACAATAATAAAAATAAGGGGGGCTACACTAACATAATAAGGGGCTACACTATTAATATAGGGGCTTAACAGTTCATGTGTTCTAGCTCTCTTTTCTGAAGATTTCTTACTATATTGTCTCATTCATTCTACTGTATATTGAAAGAGCCTCATTATAATGCTAATTTGCTATTGTATTACTGAAATATGAACCTCCTTGCTGATCTCCTCTGAATATCTGATAAAACTGTGCAATTCCTGAAGCAGTGTCTGCATTTGGCTGCATCCTTCCTCTTTGGGTGCTTTTTAGCTAGTCTAGTTTGTGGGAGATCTTTTTAGTGTATCTAAACTAATTTTTTTTTAGATAAAATTCCATAAATAAGACCCCTACAACATAAATAAGAGGAAACAAGTCCTAATCTACGCTTTTGTTGCATATTTTTTCTTATACATCGTTTCTCTTGAGAACATTGTTGATATTCCTGAAAAAGGGATATTACAGTGGTATCAGAGCTCCTTTCTTCGCACAACCTGTGCTTGCCTTGAAGCACCAATGATGCTGCATTCAGAAGAATATGATCCTATTACTGAGAGGGAGAAGAGGTACTAGAATAGAAGTCATAAAAAGTATGACTACACTACTGATGATCCTGACAAGGGTCAAGACAAGGGGAAAGCCCCTGAAGCTGTGAATGATAAGGAAGCAGAGGAGTTTGCAAAAAATATTTTGGAGACCATGCAATATCTTGCCACGGAGATCAAAGAGATGAGGGTGGATAGAATGAGGGACTCTCCTGGGAGATTTCAGTTGGGAGAAAGCTCAGATATGTCCCATCATGGGACTGGTCAACCAGTGAATCTTCCACCAGCCCCACAAGATTCACAATGCTCCATTATGCCTACCTTTTTGGCTATGGATAATGAAGGACCACATGAGAAAGCTTCTGTTGAAGAATAATTTGTGGAGTATGACTCTCAGAGTCAGAGATTCAAGGATAACTTGAGTTTCCAATACTTTTGTCATATCAAGGACAGAAGAAGACCAGGGTAGTAGTATAGAGATGGTGGTTTATTTCATGGTAGACACCACACCATGGGCAGATTCGTTTTGCCTAAGTTTGATGGATCATTCTCTAGTTCTGCCAAGGCATGGGTAGAAAAGCTGGATATCTATTTCCAACTGAACAAACTCCCTGAAGTTGAGGCCATCAAGATTGCAGCACTGCACTTTGAAGGTGAAGCACACAATTTGTGGTTCCATGGATTGTCTACATTGGGACAAGTCAATGTGACTACCTATGCTGATTTCACTAGAAGACTAGTGGAGTGGTTTGACAGGAAGGATCCTGAAGCACCCTTCATAAGTCTTGAAAAACTGAAGTAGTCAAGAGATGCAGAGACTTACATCTCTGAGTTTTTAATATTACCAATCATGGTCCCTGATCTATCTGTAGCAAGGAGAGTCTACATGTTCATTGATGGCCTGGAGGAACCTTTGCATGGATTGGTTAAATACACCAAGCCCATCACTTTGCATGATGCCATCGAAAGAGCTAGAGATCTCCAAGATGCCTTGCCAAAAGCAAAGGCAACTTTCCAAAGCAAGGCCCCTCACTTTTCTAAGGGGAAAGAAGGAAAAGCTGCTCCTCCCAAGGAGAGATCTTTGAAGAAACCTCTTGATATTGATCTCAGGAGGGAATTGAGGAAGAAGAAGATGTGCTTCACTTGCCAAGAGTCATGGGTGCCCGGACATAGGTGTGCTGCTGGAAGGGCACATTACATAGAAGTCTTCTCTGATTTGGAGGAGGAAGATGATGATGAGGAACCTAGGAAGGGTCACAACACTGATGATGAGGAGGAAGAACAAACACCCACCAGATATGGAAAGGGATACTTTTCTCCAACCAGTGGGACCCTTGCCTCTTTGAGAGGAGTGCCTAAGTACTTGACCCTAAGAGTACAAGGTTTAGTTATGAATCAAAGAGTATCTGTACTGGTTGACAGTGGGGCAACCCACAACTTTATTGATGCTCAACTTGTGCAAAAGAGAGGAATCCCTACTGATACTTTTGAGGTATTTTATGTCTTGGTTCCAGGAGATAGGACCATGCAATGCATGCAATATGATCCATCACTCTCTGTCACTATGGGATCCTACACTTTGGTGGATCACTTCTTTATGGTGGACATACCTGACACCAACATCATCTTGGGTGTCCAATGGTTGATCACCTTGGGAAAGGTTACCACTGATTGGAAAGCCTTGCAAATGGAGTGGGTGGACTTTAAGAGTGGGAAACCACAAATGAGCCAAGGCATGAACACCTATCCTTCACCTAATGTTTCCACACAAACAACAGAGGTGGACTTGCGCTATGGAAGCAGGGATCTCATAGTTCCTTCTCTCATGTTCATGAGGATGTTGCAAGGGACATTCTTATCTTATAGCAAGCCACCTAGAATTACATCAGATTCAGATCTTGTGGGGGAAGCCTCACAAAGTACTGATCCAAATCTAAATCCAAGAAGGATTGGAGAAATAGAAGACCAAGCTACAACATTGCGGGAGGAGAATAATGGGAGGAGTGACCTTCCATCACAAACATTTAGCATGAAAGATGCCAAGGAAAATAAGAGGAAAATCAACAACATAACAGATGATTCTATGGGGGTATCACAAGCACTGTTATTGTTGGAAAGTGTGGATCCATATTGGAGATCTCAACTCCTTGTGGAGTACTCCAAAGATCTTCACACCGGCATGATACTAGATGGCGTGAAGCAAGAGGGAGGCTATTTGGTCCATGAAGGGGTCATCTATCATCTTGGTAGAGTATTCTTGTCTAAAGCCTCCAAGCTTAAGCAAGAGATACTACAAAGGGCACATAAAGAGTTCCTTTATAGCTATATGCAGTCAACAAATATCTACACCTTAACCATGAGGAGTTTTGATTGGGAGGGCATGAAGGAGGAACTACATCAGCACTATGATTGGGAGGAAATACATCAACACTTTCAAGAGTGCAGGAGTTATGAGGAGTTGGGGTAGCTAAAGGACTCTATACAGGAGTCATTTCAGCCATCTCTTCCTTCTCTTGAAAGAGGAAAAATTTCCATGCCCAACCCCATGTGTGTGGGAGACTTGAAAGGTAAAGAATTTGATCTTATGGATCATGTTTATTTTTCTGATTTGACATATTCTCTTACCATATGTATGCAGGCCATCGCTCCTAAAGGGAGTATATTACATGTAGATCTCATGGAATTGTTAAGGCCAATAAAAATTCTGAATCTGGTCACTCCCTTGAGGTGCAAAGGGAGATCATTTTTCATGATGGGTGCTTCCAAAAGGCACCAAACATATCTCTCATTTTCAGCTATGATGAGATAACGTGTGCAACAAGTAAGTGGTGGGGGAACCACTTACCAAACATAGATCTACTGCAGGAAGGAGATACCCTGTGCTGGTACCCCATGTGGGGTCAAGATCCACCTCCCTATGCCAACTTTTAGTTTGTTTATATGTACTCTTGCTTCCATACTTAGATGATCTAGTTGTATTGTTTATGGGGTTGTATGTATAGAGGATGAACAATGTATATGTACCGCATGGGTTGGGACTTCAACCTGTACTTCACGATACATGCTTTATATGGAGCATTACTTCCACCATGTTTATTTCTGTTGAGTTTTTCACTCCTGAAGGGATGGACTATGCACATATTATGTTGGCCTTGGAGGAACAATACATGATGCATTGGCTTCTTGGGCACTTAGCTTACAATGAGGACTTGATCCTTGATGATGCCATCAATGGAGAAGGAGAAGAAATACAACTCTTACCCTATCAGTTGCTTGAGGACAAGCAACATTTTGGAGGGGAGGACTGTAATATTCCTACTTATCCCTTTCTAAGAGGAATATTCATTTTTGTTTTAATTTTTGTTTCATGAATAAATAAATAAAAGAGGACATGTAAAACTCCTGAAAAGGCTGAATAAATCAACGCCCATGTGAATAAAGATAAATCAGGGCCACGTAAATAATCACTTGCAGGTGTGAAAGAGGTTTGAGATGAAGACTGGGTCAACCTTGACCAAATCTACAGTGTTTTCTAGGTTCAATGCATCTCCAAAAGGGACAGCGCAGTTCTAGAAGGAAGCCTCTCATGTGAAAATGGGAAACTCATCAAGGTGGTTTAGGGTTTGCAAAGGATTTTAATCTTATAAAAGGAGAGGGAGAGCAGCAAGAGAAGGTTGTTGATTGATCATATTTCTAAGTATTTTTCTACTTAGAAAAATACCATTCCTTGTTATTTAGTGGAGGATTGTGTTTGGAATTCCTATGCAAGGATTTCACCTCTTCCTTTGAGGATTCTTGGAGGAGTTTTTTGTTGAATTGATCCACTATCAGGCTTGTGGCCAAGCCCTACTTACATTGGCAATGCTGATCCATTGAGGGTTTTGCTGCCTCTGCAAGCTGCAGCAAGTGGGAGTCTAGATCTGCAGAGATCTAGTGTATTTTGGGAGCCTCTTCTCATGGAGTGTGTCTTTTAACCTCCTGGAAGAGTGTCTCTTCTCTTTGTACTTCAGATATGTAATTTTGTAGTGGTTATCTATGTCATTTGAGCTACATCGCTGTTCATCTTGATTGACTGCATTATTTTGGTGTGAGGCTCTTCATGGTGTTTTGTTCATAGTTTAGATCAGAGATCTCTAGTGCTGGGCTTGCCTTCCACTTGGTGATCCATGGATTAGCTTGCTGATCCATGTTATATTTAGATCTGATCCATTGTAATGAAATGTTATATTCAAAAATTTACTGCAGCAATTTCCAGATCTACAACTTGTTTCTCAGATCTACTCTTATTTATGCATGCTTTTGCCAAAATTCCAAGGGGATCTTGAAGAGAAAACTATCTAGTTTCCAGATCTGAAATAGAGATGATGTTTTGTCCACAGATCTACCCTAGTTCTGCGTTGTAACTTCCAGTTGCTGAAGCTCATTAAAAATAATGTTGTTGAGCCATTTCTGCAAATGTACATGTGTTCTAGCTCTCTTTTTTGAAGATTTCTTGCTATATTGTCTCATTCATTCTAATGTATATTGAAAGAGCTTCATTATAATTCGGATTTTCTATTGTATTACTGAAATATGAACCTCCTTGCTTATCTCCTCTGAATATCTGATAAAACTACGTAATTCCTAAAATAGTATTTGCATTTGGCTGTAGCCTTCCTCTTTGGGTGCTTTTTAGCTATTCTAGTTTGTGGGAGATCTGTTTAGTGTATCTAAACTTTTTTTTTTAGATTAAATTCCATACATAAGACCCATATAGCATAAATAAGAGGAGCCAAGTCCTGATCTATGTTTCTGTTGCACAGTTTTTCTTATACAGCGTTTCTCTTGAACACATTGTTGATAGTCCTGAAAAAGGGATATTACAGCGAGAAAATGATCAAAACATCAAATAAATGTCATTTACAAACCGATTGACATCATTGGAAAGCTTGTGAAAAATAGGATTCAATGAAGTAGTAAAAACAAAATTCTAAGAAAGATGAAAAAATGACAAAAATGTAGGATAATTAACTTAATGAAAATCCTAAAGGTGTTTAGCCAAAAATTTTGTGGAAAGGATCCCCATTATTTGAAGTACATAAGTAAAAAATAGGGGGGATATGTTTTACCACAACAATGGCGACATGCGGGAGAAGAACCAGTTATCTCTGATTAAAGATAATGAGCTTAAATTTACCCAAAGGTTAAAAATAATGGAAATCATGAAATCTTCTAACAGTAAGACATTTCCATAGGTTCCACGTAAATACATTAAGCAATATGAGTTTGTAAAACTAAGTACTTAAAATAAACCCGAGTAAAAGTGATGAATCCAAATTTGGGAAATTTTGTTTTTTAAACTTTCCTCGTGTAAAAAAATAGAAGAAGGTAGAGATACGAGTTTTTGATAAAGCATATATCCATTTTTTTATTGTTTTTGGCGTCACTTCGCTACCAGCAAGCCTGAAAAGTACTCTGGTGAAATTGTTTATGCCATATAAGCCTAGTCACACTGCCAGCAAGCGTCCATAGCACCGACGAGTTTACTTGTATTTCCCATGCTTCCTCTTTTTCACTCTTTTCATAAGCGCATTTGCAAGCTTTTATTTATGATGTATTTTAGTGAAAGAGGTGAGATGACAAATAGAGATTTATGTTTAATGGACATAATACTTTCATAATGTTGACTTCAAAAACTTTCCCTGCAACTATCAATCACAGGCTTTTATGTGGAGGGGTGGGAGGGATTCATTGTATTAAACTCAAATTAGTTCTTTCCTTGAAAAATTAAAGTCAATCACTTAGAAAGGATGTGTGTTCCTCTATGAAAATATTTAAAGAAAGATGACTTTATGGTTCCATAAATATATGCCCTTAACGATAAATGAAAGTCACTAAAATGAACAAAGTAAAATATCTCCCATGTATGTCAATCACTGTAAGGTAAGAAAAAATATTTCACATACGTCATGGAAAAGTCACCAAAATCAAATCAAAATTGAAAGAAAAAGGAAAAGAATTCCTAAACTAAAGTAAAAAAATAAATCAACGAATGAAAATAAAAATGAAGAAAGAAAAAACTAAAATAAAAACAAAATTTAAAAGTTAGACTCCTATAAGACTGCTTATATAAATTTCTTAAACAAAGGATTATAAAAGAAAATAAGAATATGTACGTTCATTCCTATGTTGAGATTTAAATTTTTTATCTTGCAGAGTTATAAGAAATGAGACTCTCAAAATGTAGAGGGTGAATAGCAGTGATGATAGATAATACGTTGAATGAGAAGTCTCTCTCTATTGAATTTTTTTTTCTTCAAGACAAAACCTGCATAAAAGCATATTAACTATTTTCTAATAAAATTAATGCTTTAAAGAAATATATTAGAGGTTCAGAAACTCCTCAGTCTAGCTGATTCGATTAGGATCATTACTATTTCTCTGGAGAATCTCAAAGAGTGAAAGGAAATTTTGAAAACTGATCTGGTAGAGGTGCGAAAGGTTTATGAAGACATGAAAAACAAATTTGGAGATCAGAAAAAACTAAAACAAAAATGAAGAAATGGAAATAAATGAAAGTGGGCACATGAAACTTATCATTGGAGAACTACATTTAATCTCACCTGAGAAAGATGATTTTCTCCAATGCAAGTTAACTTCTTTCTTTAATTATAATTAAAAGCATGAAGAAGTTTTATTGACCCAAAATCATTATTTATTAAATCTGAAGTAAAACAAGAAGTTAACTAAAAGAAATAATTACTTCATGTTCAAGGAATCGGGAATAAATCGAATCCATCATAAATGTGGATGAAGATATGCTTCTTTATGAATTGTAGCGATGAATGTTCCTTTTTTGCTTCTTCCATTTTGAATTTATATAGGCCCCAAAGTATTGAAATTAATTCAAAATCTCGAATAATCTAACATTATATAAAGAGGATTTGAATCTTTATATAATAATTATGCAGATAAATTCAGAATTAAAAAATATGAATTAATCATCGATACATTGCCTTAATGAATTTTTTTCATCAAGAGATTATTTGTCATGCATAACTTTAAAAGCTACAACTTTCACCTTTTCCGATATGCGATTGAGAATTTTCTATAATAATTAAAAGACAATGATGGAAAGTCGAATATCAAAGTTTATCACATCAAATTATCTTTAATAAAAAGCTTCATTTGAGTTTTAGCAATGCGATATAATTTTTGTGATGGCAAAGTTGTGATATCGGAAAATATTCCTATCAAAAGATTAAAGCTATTCAATAAACAAGAAACACCGATATTATTCTTGCGATAATGAAAATGCGATAAATGATTCATGCAGTGTGACTACAAATATCATAATATACGCGTGGAACTTTGGTTTTACGGCCCACATAAACAATGACCAATCATGCACGGTTGCACTTAGCATCTTTTATAACTTACCTTTCCGCAGATTTCAAAACTTGACAATTTTGCAATTTTGTGATTTTGCGATTTTGCAATTCACAACGAATTCCACACCGCTCATTGCAACTTTTAACGTTTAACAATAAACGTATTACTTATCTCGTGTGATATGGGATATGCGTAGGATCGTATCACAATCTCCTTACCTTATCCTTTATCACGTCACAATTAATAGAATTTACTGGGTGAGGTCTTACCGATAACCACTAAAATTGATGATATGCGAAACCTTGCTAGGTGCGATTTAAACTCCACCGTTGATTTCACTTAAATATAACGGTCCTCATTGCTCCCTTACTCTTCTACTTCGTATTGCAATTCAAACAAATTATTGTGTAAAGCCTTAAAGTGTAACTCTAAAATCTACAATGTGGGATGGCCATGTTTTATAAGAGATCGATAATCGACAGATTTGGCACGAGATGTAACACTCTTGATATGCCGATTAAGAATGGAACCTATATTTTTATTATATGGATTTAATCTCATATCGGATCTAGGATATCGGAACCTTTAAATATATGCCCCTGCCAAACTTGCGATTTATGAACGGATGAGATATCTTACAGAGCTGAATTTAAATGTTGTATCAGGTCCAGGGTTATATGAACATCACAATTTTGGTGAAGTAATTTATCAAAAAATGAGCGATAATGAATATTGGAAGACAAACATCAGAGGTTTTCTATTGGGAATTGTTAAGAGATGCCTCCAATCAAATTTTTCGATACAGATGATGTAATATCAGAAGGAAAAATCTCATCAGAGATTGGAACGAATGCACATATCGGGGGATCGAAGATATTTGGAGTATTATCTTTTCAAAACCTCCGATATGTGAACTACGATATGTGACATGCCATATGCAGGGCCGATGATTTCTTAAAGTATTCAATTCAAACTAGAAAGAGAATGATTTAACTTTACTTTAAAATAAATAACCCTTTAATAATTTAATTAAATATCTGAAATTTTGATTGGAAATTAATTTTATCAGAACTTTCTTATAAAGTGAGTTGTGAAATATAATGATTTGATATGATTCCTCCAAAAAGTTGTTAAATCTTATCAAGATTTCAATGAATATAAGCAAAATTAGATATCCTTCAAATTTCAGACAAAATCATAAATACTTCCCTGAACATGTTGCGGATTAGAAAAGTTCTGGCTTCTATCTTATCTTGAGTCTTCATAATCAAGTCAATGAAGAACTACAAACAAAACAAAATAGAAATAAGAAATAACCTTTGAAAAAATAAAACAAACAATAGACGACAATGAACCTGTAAACACATACCTGGAAGAATTTTGATTGTAAGTTTACCTCATGAATATCCAAGTTTTCTCAAATTTTCTCAAAATTTGCATAATTTCAACATCATCTTCTTATTTTAATCTAAAATGCTAAGTAATGAATGTTTTCAAATTACATCTTTTCCAAAATTAGATCAAAAGACAAAAGTGGTAAAAATGAGTTCTTAGAATTACCTGTGAATAAAAAATTGTCAAGTGGTAGAAAATTCTTGGAATTTCTTCATGTATGATCAATGTTATGAATTTGTGAAAAACAAGAAAATTGAAGGCTTGACAAATAAGTATGATATGATAATTCAAGAGCTTCTAAAAGGCTCTAGGATTTTTTTTTTATAATTTAAATGGGATGCCCAAAAGAAATTGGATTCATTACTTGTTTTATTGAAAATATGAAAATAATGAAATAAATGCAATTAGAAAAGAAAATTAATCTATTTCTATTTCTAACTCAATGAAGGAAACATGACTAGGTATAGTCATACTTCCAATGTAACCATGTAAGCATTTTAATTCCTGCATGTATGTCATGTCAAACATTAGTAACAAAAATGAAAATATAATTAAATACAAAAATTAAATTTGAAAGCAGAATGTATCTCTATTATTAGTAGCTTATTCACCATTACCTTCTCTCGAAATGCCCTTTCCAACCAAATTTCAATTGGATCATAAAATCTAGATGTATTTCCATTATTGAGTGGGAGAGGTTGAAAAGATAAAATGATAGGCCAGGTCGTAGAAATGATCTTTCAGAAACAATGGCCTCTGTGATTTTATTAGTGTTATGTTCAAGTGCTAAATTATTAACGATCTTCCGTGTAGGAAAAATTTTCAAATGTATTTTGAATGGATCAATGAAAAATATATGGAAGACCAATAAATCTAACAGAAGATTATTAATTGAATTAGATTGTTGGTCATAAAGTGAAAATACACTCTCTTGTTGGCACCGCTCTTGAGAAGTAAGAAGTAATTGATAAGGAATAAACATAAATTGAAATTGGAAGTCCGATAGATCCAACAGAATATTATTAATTGAATTAGATTTTTGGTCAAAAAATGAAGATACACTCTCTTGTTGGCACTGCTCTTGAGAAGTAAGAAGTAATTGATAAGGAATAAACATAAATTGAAAATGGAAGTTTAATAATTCTTGATGTTCACAATTATAATTTGAAACTTCACTTTTCCATTGAGCTAATGCATTAATTGAGTGTTCAAAATTGAGTTGCTTAATATGCCAACACAAAGTATCTAAAAATATAATACTAAAAACAAAAAATAAATTTGAAGTTAAAAATAAATGATGAAATAATAACAAAATTGAATCATAGTTTACACTAGTGTTACAACACAACTGGGACTGACTTAAAGCAATTTCCTTTTCACAAGAATTGAAAATAATAATGCAATTAGAATTACTGTTGATATCCACTTTTGAATTAGAGAGAAGGCTATGGCTCTGAATGGGAATGCGAGATTGATCATCATATAAATCATAGATTGGAATGGTTTCTTGAATACTAAAATCATTAATGTGATTAATTTTTTGATAATGAGAATTATTTGAAACAATTTTTGAATCAGATTGTTCTTCATTTTCACATGTCATTAGACTTTGATCATGAGGATTCAATTGTAAATAAAACAAATAAATATCCTCAATGTCAAAGTAGTTATCATATATGACCTTATGACATTCATTATAATTTCTTTCAATCTCACCTAATGTATCAAAACAAGGAAGAATATTGAGCTTGTGTTCATTAATTCCATAATAATGATCATTAACTAATTCTCTATCCTGATAAAAAATAATTAGTAATTCATTTAGATCAGCCTCTCTATTTTCTGAAATATCATTAACGTGAAGAGAGGATAAATTCTTATTAGAAAAATTCTCAGGATAAAGAGAAAAATATGAATCTGAAACAATGTATTTGAAAATGTCTCTATTTGAAAACTCTAGCGCATTTTCTTCATTGCAAATTTCAAATATAAGATCGTTTACTTGACTACTTATGCTTTCTTGAAGAATTTTGCTTTGTTGTCTTGAATTTGGCATTTGTTCATCGTAAAAGAATTCAGAAATTTTTACCACAGATTTTGTATTATTGGAAACTTTAATTGTTGTTGGTATTTGTCGGATTATGCTCTAGTTTTCTAATTTTAACTCATATCGATTTTCAAATTTTAAAGAATTATTTTTTTCAAGAGTGTTGCTAATATCTTATTGCAGTTTATTAGTAAAATTTTCCAAGATTTGTGATTGAGATTCATTGACATGAGAAGGTGCACCTTGATCTTTATCAATATTGTAGGAAATATGCAGTAATTGAAGGAATTGATTATACAAAATAGGGGACACTTCATCACCATTTGTTTTTACCTTGATATTGGAATTCTTACTTATGTCAATGAAATTAGAAGGAAATTGATCAAATTTTGAAATAATTTCACATGGATTATGAATGGAAGGAAGAGAGAAAATATGTTCAAACTAATCTAATAATTCTTTTTCCGAAGGTTTATCTTCAATTTTAAATTTTAAACAATTTAAATGAAACCTAATAGTAAAATAAATTAAAGACTCATCTTCAAAACATCGTAGATCATAAAAATCATCACATACTTATTCATAGGTATATCCATCAAATTTACAAAGGAATATTGTAATAAATTGTTCCCAAGTGTGGATTGAGGCAACTGGAAGTGATTGACGCCAGCTTCTGGCTTTTTCCAAGAATGTAAGAGTAAAAATCCTGCATAAAATGTCCTCATCAATATCATAAAAAGTAGAGTTTGAAAATTTTTGAATGAATTGTAAAGCATGATTAAAGGCAAAAATATTCCTCTTACCGTTAAAATTTAACTGAGACAAGAGTCTTACTATTTCTGGTGGAGTATTGGAAGATGTACATCCAGAAATACAACTCCAAATTGGAATTTTAAGAGGAGCCATTGTAGTAAAAATAAAATGTTAGAATACAAAGACTCCAATGGACAACAAGTCCCAAGCCCTCCTTCTAGTGCCAAAATGTTGAGGCCTCAAAATTTGCTGCAACAACATGGGGTATGACCACCTGTTAGGCAGATAAATATTTCTTGCAGACAAGAAGGATCTCCCTAGTATCACAAGGATAGCTAGAAACGAACAGGACAAATGTAAACTACTTTCTCTATATTATGTATGATTTAGAATTTTCTATGATGAAGAAGTCACCTCTTAAGACCTGTAATCAAATACATGGAAGAGAATCAAAAGCACCTGCACAATATACTAATTCATAAATCATAAATCTATCTTAATGATCAAGGAATTTAAGAAATAAGTCATTCAAGTAAACACATAAACAACTTATTGAGAAAACAAGATCCATTTGTATTATCTTTAAATAAAAGAAGGAGTCTTACAACCAAGTTCACCTTGATGTCGTACAGGTTCTTCCAGGGTCCAGAACAAGCGTTTTCCTTTGCTTTGACAAGCCCTTCAACTCTTTGAACCAACCTAAATACGAGTGTGTAATCGTTCACGCATGGATAATGGCTAGCAAAAAGAGTATGTTTCCTTAACAATTCTATTATCTAATGTATATGAAGTACAAAGCAAGTACTTTTTTACATATCAGTAGCTACCCTTGAGACTGAACCATGGCTTCAATTTATAGCAGAAGGGAAGTGGTTTCAGTTCCAAAAAGGAAGGGATAATTCCTCTCATAAAGGGATTAAGCTCCAAATACCAAGGGATAGGCTCCTTTAATGAAGGGATAAAGGTTCATTAATGGAGGGAGTGAAGCTTCAACCAGATAACGCTTTCTAGAAGCTTCTAGTTGGGAGAATATTCGACCAGCTGGGCTTCTAGAACTTACTTTTTCTTCCATTTTACCTTTTACGGGAGTCCGCAGTTTTAATACACAAAACGTGTGGTAGGTACCGCAGTTTTTCTTTACAAAAAGTACGGTACCATAGGTAATGGCTAGGAAAAGTGTGGAACTAGGGTTTTTATGATTTTTATGAGATTTTCTCCAAATAAAAGACTTGGTTTAGGAACTTTAGGGTTTGTAGACCTCTAAGGGAGCATTATATAGGTAATGATGAACCCATATAGACAGTTAAAATGTCATGGTGACAAAATAATGTGTAACACCACCTGGTCCAAACCTTAAAGAAGTTCCTTTTTCGTTTGGAATAGTGACTTTGACTGGTTTAACTAGATCCAGTTACCTTCTTTCAATCTCCATTGAGTTTAAAATATAACTTTTGTTTACCAATAGGAAAGAGACATCAGATCATTTCTCTTGCTGATCTGGTAAGATAATGATCTTTAAGCTAATTTGGGCTTAGCCAAGCCACAATTAAAGTTTTGCCTCTTTGGGAAGAGAACTTTTTAGGGATGTATAATTTAATCTATATGAAAAATTATTCTAAGATGCAAGCAAAAGGAACTGTCTTAATCCTATCTCAATTAGGAAGATATAGATCCATCCCAATCGAGAGCAATGTATTTTAAATAATTGAGATTTAAATATGTTTGGCTTATAATGAATATCAAGCTAATGAAGTAGTTCAATCAACTGAAATTATGAATGAAAAACACATCCTATTTAGAGACCTCTTAACTAAAATAATCAATCAACAAGACTAAGGAAGAAGTTCTCAAAATTATATTGATCATTTAATCAATAACTTGAATAATTAAACAATAATATGCAGAAAAAGTTCACAACATATCACTATTCAATAAATCAGTTTTATAAGATAGATTTCTGAGTAAATAGTTACTCAGAAATCAAATTCAACCCATAAGAGTAGAGATAGATAATAACATAAAATTGAGACAAATTGTTCATATCGACAAAAATGCACAAATATGGAAGTAAATTGACACATTCTTGTTATCATAAAATGAAACCATCATTTAAAATAATAGTATTATAAATACCAATTTATTAAGTTCATTTCTCCAGCTCCAGTCTCTAACAATCCTTTACAATGCCCAAATTTCTTCTTTCAAAACCATAGCTACAATAGTGAAAATTCTGTTCATTATACATAACTCAGAATGTAAAAGAAAAACCTCAATAATCCCCAGATCTGAGATTCCTCTCCTCTCACCTACAACTCTAAATTTCTATTACAAAAGTGATTTTATAATTCCAGAATTGCAAAGGAGAGAAGCCCCTATTACATTTTGCAATCTGCTATTTATAATATTTTACAAAAGAATTCTTAACAAGAAAGTTTGTTGAAGAAGAAATATGCTCGATCAATTTTCATTGGTTCAATTCATATTATTCAATTGTTGGAGCATTATCATTGATTGAGATCTTGTTATCCTCGTCTCTTCAATTGTTTTCCTGCAAAAATTAAATCAAAACAAAATTAAAATGCAAAACAAAACTAAAAATGCCAAATCTAGAATTAAAACAAATCCAATCAAAACTTAATTAAATAAAAAATTAAAATGAAATTTAAGCTTTATATTGATTCTTGTGATGATCTAATTGGTCATAGATATCATTGAAAAATGGATCTGCACTTAGAAGAAGTTGTGGGCAAATTAAAATGCAAAAAATAAAACTCACAAAATTAATTTTGTTTTAAAAATTCGAAGCTTGATCTTTTGTTGAATTTTAGACCAAATAAATGATTAAATATATTAAAGAAACTTCCTCAGAATCTCCTCAATTTTATCTATCCAACGAACTATACTGGGTCTCATTTGGTCAAATAAAACTCTATTTATGAATTTCCAAAGTTGATGAGTTAAATTTGCGAGAATTCTAGAATTTTTGTTGCTTAGGGTAAAAAATCAGAAGTTTTTAATAAAATTTTAATCCTAAATTAAATTTTATTAATTAATGTTAATTTAATTGTTACTCATAAACTAAATTAATTATTTACTCACTAATTGTTAATTAATATTAATTTAACTAACCAAAACATAAATTAAATTTTAATTTAATTAAATTAATAATATATTATATATTAATCAATTTATTTAATTTTACAAATTAATATTAAATATCAATTAAAATATTTTAATAAGAAGTCAATACACTACTTATTTCTTCCAAATGGATTCTAATGAATCTAAAGTGAATGAATTTAAACGGTTTAGTTAAAAACGAATTCACATACCTTGCATTCGCATAGAAATTGTTTTGGGGGTTTTTGAAACATATACATTGTGTATGTTTGCGATAAGGCGATTGCAGTGGATGAAATTAATTTTTGTGATTTTTCGTATGTTTTAATTGGGGTCTAAGATTTTTTTGAAGTTTAGTTGAGTTAAAAAATAAAAACAAAGTATGGACTACTTATAATGTGATTTTTCAATTTTAAACTAGAGTCACTTTGGTAATTAATAATTCTAAAAAACAACTACAACCACTTTGTATTTATGAAATTTTGAGTTTGTCATCTTGTTAAAAAAAAAGAAATTATGATAAATTACCAAAATCTCGAAAAGTGTGTTTTTTAAATGCTCTATAATTTGGCTGGGTCATTTAGTAGGATCATTCGTGAAAAATGAAAGATGTTAGTAATACATGACTAAGAGTTAATATTTGCAATAAATGATTATTTTAACTACGAAAATAAAATATTTGTACACTTTATACATTTTTTAACCCAAGTGAGAAAATGATCAAAACATCAAAAGAGTGACATTTACAACTCGAATGACCAAATGGATCAAAACAAGTATCGTTGGAAAGTTTGTGAAAAATCGGAATCAATGAAGATCTAAAAAAAAATTCTGAGGCAGATGAAAAAATGACAAAACTGTATGATAATTAACTTAATGAAAATCCTAAAAGGTGTTTAGCCAAAAATTTTGTAGAAAGATTCCCCATTGTTTGAAGTACATAAGTAAAAAATGGGGGGTTTGAGTTTTTCCAGAACACGAGGATAGTCCTCGGCATTTCAAACTAAGGTACAAGCTTTCTATCCTCTTTACAATTGTGTTTCATTCATAAATTAAGGAATGTTTTCAAGTATTTGTCTGTTAGTTTCTAGGTTTGGTTTCTGCACCTAAGGAGATTTGTCATGTATGCAAGAAGATATTTATCCGTAAAAAAAATTGACGACCATAATATGGAACATTTAGTTCCCCAATGACTTCCTTTGCCTTATTTAGCCTTCTGCACATTCCAATTTCTTTGGTGACTGTACT
This sequence comes from Pinus albicaulis, assembly GCA_034641835.2. NCBI lineage: Eukaryota > Viridiplantae > Streptophyta > Pinopsida > Pinales > Pinaceae > Pinus > Pinus albicaulis. The sequence continues at coordinate 106,735,374 of CM076575.1, forward strand.
TTGATTCTTGAAACCAAGATTTTTTTTAACTTTTGAGCTTTTAAAAAAAAAATCTTTGCGTATCATGGGTGTCATACTTTGCTTTTGAGAAAAGTGTGACAATTTCCAATTGTCTCACCTTTCTTGTGATGAAAGTGTGACAGTTAGAAATTGTCTCAGTTTTCTTTTGAGAATAGTGTGACAATTCACAAATTTTCACACTTCCGTTGTTTTATAACTACGACACCACACTGGTTTGAACAATCTACTTGCGATAACCTTATAAATTTGAAAAAATTCAAGACTTTTTTCTTCTCAATCTAAAATTCTTTGCTTGTAGTGGTTTTTTGAATCTATTTTCATCATGGAAAAGTCAACCTTAAATTTGAATTGTTGTATTTAATTGTCTTTTTTGAATTTTTTAAGGTTTTGGGTCTGATTGGTTTATTGATCTATCAAAAAAGGTTCTTTTACTTATGAAAATGGTTTTAGCAGTCTCTTTTCTTACAGTAAATCTCATATATTGATTTATGCTTGTTGTAAAGAATTATTTCATCGATTGAAAAGTTAGTAATTCTCACGAAAGATAGCTTCAATTTGAATTTGTTTGTTTTATTAGATTTAATTAAATAGTGATTATTATTTCTATAAAACACCAAAAAACAAAAATACATTTTCTCTTATTGTGGCTTGTTTGAAAGATATTTTGCTTGGAATTGTTATTTGGTTTTTCCTTTGAAATTTGATTGCAAAAGGGAATCATTGCATTTTTGGGTTGTTTGAAAATATTTCTTCCTTCCCATAAATAGGATTTCATTGAATAAAAAAGGTTATAATTTCATATTTTTTGCATTCGTTGGAATTGAGTTATTATACTGTTTGGTCATCATACACAATTGATTACCTCTAATGAAAAGTGAGACATTAAAATCAATCAAAGTATTCAAAATAAATCATTGATTAACATTAATCACATTTAGTGTGGATTTAGGTTAGAAGACGCGTTTCGACATTTATAAACATAGGACCTGGTATTTCTTGCCAGTGTTACATTCCATGGGTGGTCGATATTCCATGTACATCATAGAATGCATGACCATTCTTCCAATAGGAAGGTGCTCGATGTATGATGAGTATACAGAAATGCGTCCCATCATACAATTACGCGTTAGACAACACTAACACAAACTCTACTTCCATGTACGCTCGGGTGTATAGGAAGCCCCCTCTAGGTTGCAAACCATCCATAAGTTCTGAGTCATCCTCCTTGTTGTATGTGATACAATTAGCATGACATTCGAGGAAATTTACTGCACATACCTAACAGTATATAATATTTCACATTAGCTTTGTAAACCTTTGATATGTATTAACCCTTTTACTTTTACTACTATTGTTTATTCAACTGACTAAAATTGTGGATTTAGTTATCATACATTGTTAAATTTACCTAATAAAAATTCACTATGGCAACAGTTCAATAATTTACCAATCAGGGAACCCCTTTTAATAAATATCTTAGTTCCTTTCCTTACTTTGTAAATGTTGGTCCTCGTTACATGGCTACATTGTCTCTTCTCAGTTTCACGACATTTTTATCGGTATGGTTGTTTTCAACTTCATTGGTTCCAAATACCCAAGCTGCTCCATCTCAACAATAACCTCTTCTTGACCCTTTACCTTCTTTACCCCTCATGTATTCTACCCTTTCTGCTTATTCTCCCGGTGAAAGTCTTAATGCTAGTAACTAGGAGGCTAAGAAGAAGAAGAAGAAAAGCAATAATAATAAGAAGCAAGATAAGAAAGGGGCTAACCAACCAATCATTGTTAAAAGTGTTGATAATGTTGAGGAACCTTCCAACATGCATCACAATCCCAAATACCCTTGCAATATTTTTTAGGGTGCCCACCTTCTTAAAGGTCGTCATGGTATACCTAGAGTCTTAGAAGTGTGGTCCAAAGATTCTGATAGAGTAATTTTTGGTCTTTCAAGTAGTGATTATAAGGGTCCTTGGAAAAAAGGTAAACTTAGGTTTCATGGTAGTTTATGAAAAGGGAGTCATCAAACTTACCTTTTCCCTCAAATGGATGAAGCTTCTAAAATGTTGGAAACCTTATTGTTTCTCAACAACAAATTCCAACTGGTTACCATAATATTTCTCCCAACCTATCATCAATTTACAAGTGATGTTATGAAACCAGCTCTAAAAATAGAAGAAAAGAGAGATCAACGCCTTCGAAATTAGCCACTTCAAGGGAGAAACCTCCAATACATTACATAAATGAATAATTCTTGGATGATACAAATGAAAAAACCTCCTTCTATATATAGGGGTCCATGGGGTCATAATATAATCCTAGCAGACCTAACAATAGTAATGTAAGGGAATAATAATATAAATATGGGGATTATAGGGGTACAACAGTAACAATAAGGGGGCTACACTAATAACAATAAGGAACTATACTAGTAATATGGGGACCTAACATGCCCCTCTCCTTCAAAAAAGTGTTGTCCTCAATGCTTGAGTAGCTTTGGATGCTTCTGTATAAAATTCTCATCCTCCCATGTAGAATCTTCAGTGGGTAAGTTCTTCCACTTGATGAGATAATCTAAAATTGATCGATTTCGTAGCTGTCGAGTTCTTGTTTCCGTGATTGTTTTAGGTTCCAATATGATTTTTCCTTCCTCATAAAGTTCTGGAAATATTGTTTGAACTAGAATTTTGTCACCTATAACCTTCTTTAAGCATGAAACATGGAAAATTGGATGCACTCGCAAAGAAGCAGGAAGCTCCAATTTGTACGCCATAGCACCAATCTTTTGGAACACCTTGTAAGGACCATAGTATTTTGGCGATAATTTATTATCCTTATTAGCTTTCTTGAGGGACATTTGTTTGTATGGTTGTAGCCATAAAAGTACGTAGTCTCCTACATCAAAACTTCTCTCACTGCGATGTTGATCTGCCTGTTTCTTCATTCAATTTTGTGCCAAATTGAGATTATCCTTTAAGAGTTGGAGAAATTGTCGTTGATGCTCGATGTGATCTTCCACTTCTTGCACCTTATAATTTTCTCTGAAAGACGATGTGATGGATGGTGGATGATATCCATAAAGTGCCATAAATGGGGTCATTTTTGCTGCAGTATGGAAGGAAGGGTTATACCACTATTCATCCAAAGGTAACCACTTGACCCATTGTGTTTGTATATCAGATACAAAAAACGAATATATCCTTCCAAACATTTATTCACTATCTCAATTTGACCATCAGATTGAGGATGATAAGATGAGCTATGAGCTAGTTGAGTACCCAAACAAGAAAATAATTCCGTCCAAAAATATCCAGTAAAAATGGGATCTCTGTTGCTTACCATAATCTCTGGGTTTCCATGTATCTTTTGAATTGTTTCCATAAATGCAATAACAACTGTACTTTCTTTAAATGGATGAGATAATGCACAAAAGTGTGCATACTTGGTAATTGTATCAACTACCACCATGATAACACTCTTTCCTTCAGACTTAGGTAAAACTGTGATAAAATCCATTGAAATCTCCTCCCATTGTTGACTTGGAACGGATAAAGGTTGTAGAAGACCTGGGGTCTTAATTGTCTCAACTTTATTTTTCTGACAAACCAAACATTATGCCACAAAATTTTGAATATCAGATTTAAGGCCATCCCAAAAAAAATCTTTCTTCACCCTGTTATAAGTTTTTAAAAATCTAGAGTGTCCTCCTAAAGGAGAAGTATGCAATTCTAAATGAATCTTTTGTTTTAGCTGGGAATTCTTACAAAGATATAAGAGATATTTTTACCATAAGGAATCATTTTTTCAGCTAAATTTATCAGATGTACTAGGATCTTGCTTCAAATTTTTATTGAGTGTCCACACTTCTTCGTCCTTCTTCCATTCATCCCTTGCTTCGATTATTCAATTTGGTTGGATAATAGAAATTGCACAAAACAATGCTTCCACCTCTTCATCATTTCTTGAGAGTGCATCTGCAACAACATTTGACTTCCCGTTTTTGTAGATGATTTCAAAGTCATAACCCAACATCTTTGTGAACCATTTTTGCTGCTCTTCTGAAGATAGTCTTTGTTCCAAAAAAAATTTAAGACTATCATGATCAGTTTTTACCTTGAAGTGCCTTCCCATTAGGTAAGGTCACCATTTCTTTAGTGCATGTAGTATTGCCAACATTTCCTTCTCATAAATAGCTTTCTGTAAATACTTTCCTTTGATTGGACGACTTTCAAAAGTAATGAGTCTTCCTTCTTGCATTAAAACAACACCAATTCCATTTCCTGAGGCATCACATTCCACAATAAAGTTTTTTGTGAAGTCCGACGTAGCTAATACTAGTGCTACGTACATTGCCTCTTTAAGATTTTCAAAGGCCTTAGTTGCTTCAAAAGTTCATGAAAATGCATCTTTCTTCTATAACGTTGTTAGAGGTGCTGGTATTCTCCCATAATTCTTGACAAACTTGCGATAATACCTTGTTAACCCAAGAAATCCTCGCAATTTCTTTATGGTTGTGGGGACTTTCCATTCCTTAATGGTTTTAATTTTTTTGGGGTCTACCTTAACACCCTCATGAAATACAATATGACCCAGATATTTCACCTCTTTTACTCCAAGGAAACATTTGGATGTTTTTGCATATAATTTTTTCTCCTCCAATAGTTTGATCACCCTCTCAACCTGTTGTACATGATATTTCCAAGACCTGTTGTAGATTAGTATGTCATAAAAAAATACTAGCACAAATTTTCTAAGGAATGGTTTGAAAATGGAATTCATCAACCCTTGAAATGTAGAAGGTGCATTGGTAAGGCCAAAAGGCATGACCAAAAATTCATAATGATGCTCATGAGTTCGAAATTTTGCTTTCAGAATATCTTCAATCTTCATTCTAATTTGATGATATCGTGAACAAATATCCAAATTGGTAAAATAAATAGCGCCATGTAATTCATCCAATAATTCATCAATCACAGGAATGGGAAATTTATCTCTAATAGTGAGATTATTGAGATCCCTATAATTCGGACAAATGCACCATGATCCATTGTTCTTGTACACCAATACTACTAGAGCAGAGAAATGATTTTGACTAGGTTGAAGTATACTAGACTCTAACATTTGTGCAATCATATGTTCAATTTGGCTCTTTTGGACATAAGGATATCTGTAAGGCCTAATGTTTGGAGGAACACTTCCTAGAATCAAATGAATAGGACGACCATGATCACGAATAGGTGGGATTCCTTTGGGAGTATCAAACACCTTGGAATGATTGTCCAAGACTTTTTGGAGATCTGGAGAAATAGGTGATTTTCATGTTGGAAATTATAGTGAGCCTAATTGTGCAATTACACCTTGTTGTTATTTCTTCAGAAGCTTTGTCATGGCATTAGAGCTTATTATCTTTCTCGACTTCCCTTCTATACCCCGTAATTCAATTTCCTTTCCTTCGGAAATTTTTTTTCAAGAAATGTTCTTGAAAATTAAAAGCTATTGTCCCCAAAGATTGTAACCATTGTACTCCTAGTACAACATCAACACCTCCCATTAGAATGGAAAGCATTACACTATTAAATACATATTCCCACATGGTTAGCTTTATATTATGGCATTTTCCAGAGAAATCTATAATTCCTCCATTTGCAACCATCACTTGACATTCTGGTGCTGGTTATAGGAAATAATTCAATTCCTTGGATACCTTACAACGAATAAAATTATGGGTACTACCTGAATCAATAAACACTATTACCTTTTACTTCTTGATATGTCCTTATATCTTGAGAGTTTGAGGAGTGGTAATTCTTGCCATTGCATTAAACGATATGGTCAAACTTATTTCTCCTTCTTCTAGGGTTGGTTCCTAGTGTATATCCTCTTCTTTTGAAGTTTCTTGTTCATTTTCTTCCTCCTCTTCACAATCTATGTAAAATAATTTCTTCTCGGCACACTTATGACCTTTAGTGTATTTGATATCACAACTGTAGCAAAGCCCTTTTTCTCCTTTTTCTTCCAATTGTTGTGGTGTCAACCTTGTAGGTTGTGAAAGTCTAGGAGTAGAAACACTTTCATATTTATAGATGTGAGTGGTAGGCTTCCTTGTCGCCATACTTTTACATTCAATTTTTCTTACCAACCCGAATGCCTTCTCCAATGAATTAGGTTCCCAAACGCGAAATTCATGTTGGATTTTATCCTTTAAGGTCCCTATGAAGACCTAAATCCTATGTTCCTCTGGAATATCAGTTACCCTTATATTCAATTTTTGGAATTCCTTAATGTGCTCCACCACTGAACCCTTTTGTTTGAGATTTATCAATTGGCTAAAGAAGGTTTTTCTCTTTGTATCCTCATAATGTGTTATCATTTCCTCCATAAAAATTGACCAAGTGACAATTTTTTTACAGGAGAAAAGCCATCGATACCATACAAATGTATTTTGTTCTAAATGTAAAGTTGCAATGTGTACCTTTTGTGTGTTTTGCACATTATTGAGATCAAAATATTTCTCCATTTTTTATGTCCATGTTACGGGATCCTTGCCATCAAAATTACTCATATCCATGTTTGGAATATGGTGGTTCTTCCATCCAACATTATAGTTTATGAAATCATGATTAACATTTATTTTGTTCTCATCATGAGTTTCCTCTACTATCTTTTCGGCATTAGGAAACATTTCTTGTATCAACTTTGTCAAACCTTCCATGTTTTCTTTTAGATCATTCTTCATGTTTTCCATGTTGTATTTCATGTCATCCATCTTAGCTTCCATGTCAACTTCCATACCATCCATCTTAGCTTCCACGTCTTTCTTCAAACCATCTATCTTAGCTTCTGCGCCTTTCTTCAAAGCTTCCATTTCATTTTTTGTTTCTCTTTGTGAGAGTGAAATTTGGTACACTTTCTCTTGTAATTTTGATATGTCGTGTTGCAATTCTTCGTCTTCATGAGTCATAGAGCATTATAAAGGATTAATGGGTGTTGAATTGCTTTTAGGGGGGATTTTATAACCAAATACTGATATATATTCTACAATTTTCCCTTGTAATCAATTCAAACTGATTTTTCACACAAGACTTATGCAATTCGAAAAAAAAATACGCACCTTTTTATTGATTTTGATGAGATCGATATTGAAACTAAACTATCTCTGTGATTTCGGATCCTCAATATCTAAAATTCAGCCCTATAGTAGCCCTCTGAAGCTTCTTTCAAATGCCATAGGTCTGACCTGATTTGGATTCTTTAAGGCAAAGTTATTCCCAATCTCCCACAATGACCTAATTATGGACTAGTTCAGTAGAGAGAACTTGTACAGCGTGCCACGTGTCACTGTTTCCTCCTTTAGCTCTAAAATTGATACACAATAAACAACAGTATGTCTAGTTGTGGCCACCTTTTAAAAATTTCTAATCCGACGTTCTGAAATGAAATTCCACCTTTTACAAAGAGAGTTATGACGATTTTCCCATGGTCACTTCTTTGAGATGAAATTTGGGAGCCTGAAACAACCCTAACTTCCATAGATCATATCTCCGAAAATATTGCGAATAAGCTCCGAAATTTTTCTACGATGTTCCTTAGGATTTTTGCTTTACTCTGTAAATATTTTAGATTTTGAACCCTCACAAAAACAAATGTATAGCGAAAATGCCACGATAACCTATTTAGGTTAAATTCAGGAGCCTGCACAAAGCCCTAACTTCCATAGATAATATCTCCGAAAATGTTTTGAAAAAAGATCTAAAATGTTTCCACAACGTTCCTCAGGATTTCAGCTTCACGCTGTAAAACTTTTAGCTTCTGAACCTTCATAGAAAAAACGTTATAGCAACAATTCCATGATGACTTGTTTGGAGCAATGAAACCCTAGAATCAAAAGCTCTGATACCAAATTTTATGAAACCAGCTCCAAAAATAGAATAAAAGAGAGATCAACGCCTTAGAAATTAGCCACTTTGAGGAGGAAACCTCCAATACATTACATAAATGAATAATTCTTGTATGATACAAATGACAAAACCTCCTTCTATATATAGGGGTCCATGGGGTCACAATATAATCCTAGCCGACCTAACAATAATAATGTAAGGGAACAATAATAACAATATGGGGGTTATAGGGGTACAACAATAACAAGAAGGGGGCTACACTAATAACAATAAGGGACTACACTAGTAATATGGGGACCTAACAAGTGATTGCCCCATTCCAAGTTCAGATAATCCCACTCTCTCTTTATGGAGTGAAGTTAATACCAATTAGGTTGATGAACCATTAGTTTATAAGGTGGTTGACTCGATTTTATCTTCGATCGATCCACCGCTCAAGTTCTTCTTGTTACTTCGGATTCCACCACACAAAGGGTCATTTCACCCATTTCCACAGAACCCCCTGTAAGTATTAAGGTCATTTCATTTGATTGGAATAAATTTACAGAGCCTCATATCCCTTCTTCTATCCCTTTCCAAATCATTGTGAAGGCTTGTGATAAAAACATGTGTCACACTATTATATATGATGTAGATTATGTTAGTATTTTATCCTCAACCACTTAGAAAGATTCGGTTTCTCCCCAAATTGTGTATATTACTTAGAATCTATTGGCTTTTAACAGAAGAGCCAACGAAACTTTATGGATCCTTACTTAGGTTCCCATTACCTTGGAAGTAAAAATTGTTTATATTGATGTCATGGTAGTCGAATGCCTCTTGGAATTAAATTTTCTTTGACGACAAGACTAATTATATGCAATGAAAGTTATTCTTTCCACACTCTTTCGTGTGATTTCTTACCCTCGTGATAGAAACATTGTGACTATTGAACAACTTTTGTTTGGTGCCCTTGACATGAATTCCAACCATCCAACCTCCATGAATGTTCCTTATATGCAAGTGGTATCCACCCCACCACAATTTAATTATGTGGCAACGTGTCCCATGCATTCACTTACTGATGAAAAAAATTCTCTCATTATATGCTCAACTTCTTTTGAATTAGATATTGTAGTTAGCATGGTGAAACTTTAAATGGGGACATTGGAGCTTTATCTTCCTACCCCTATTGAGTCCCTTAACATGTATTTCTTCAAGAGAATTTTTCTTCCTTCTTATGAATACCTCTTGGAATCCATGATTAAGGTGTGTCCCTTGGCATGTATTACTTCCAGAGAATATTCCTCTTCAAATCCATGACAAGGTTCCATCATCATAGTTCCTTTTCTTGTGGAAATCTCGTTAAAAAAAGAAACAAGGTTCCATGAGCATGGTACTTTTCTTGTGTCAAGCTCGTTAAAAAATGAAAGAAGGTGTCATGAGCATACATATTTTCTTGTGTTAAGCTCGTTAAAAAAATGAGAAAAGGTGTCATGAGCATAGTTCCTTTCCTTTTGTCAACCTCATTAAAATATGAATTAGGTAATCTTGAGCATAGTTCTTTTCTTGTGTCAAGTTCGATAAAAAATGAAACATGGTGCCACAAGCATAGTTTTTTTCTTGTGTCAAGATCGTTAAAAAATTAAACAAGGTGCGATGAACATATTTTTTCTTGTGTCAAGCTCATTAAAAATGAAACATGGTGCTATGAGCATATTTCCTTTCCTGTGTCAAGCTCATTAAAAAATGAAACAGATCCCCCTCCAATTGATTTGAGTCTTTGAATAGATCTTGTAAATGTTAAGTCAAGTCTTTCACCTGATCTCGTAAATGAACCTTCATTTCATTCGCCTATTAGTAACCAATAGTCTACTTGGGCAGATCAAACAAAGCTTGGGGGGCAGGTACCTTTGCCATTATTCTAGGGGGAGGGAACCTAGCCACTATCCCCTGCCATTATGATGGGGGGTGTTATCACTAGAAAATTGGACAAGCAAAAGACATCATGAAATGTTAAGCAGAAGGATTTATAGGGCTGAGAAAAATTATAGAATCTGGAAAATTTAACTTTCTCTATGGTTAAGAGGAAAAATTATCAAATTGTGCACATAAGACATAGTCAAAGTTCACTCCGTGTGCATTTTTTCGATAGTTGTGCTGGTCTCTGCGGCTTTCCGTCAATAAGACGTGCGGTCCTAAGTATGGCGGAAGGTCACCATCCGGGACCACTTGGCACACTTCAAGAATAGATTCTCCACTTGAGGCTTCCCAAGGACAGCCACCTAGAGCCACCTTGAGACCTCAAGTGAGCACACAATGGAATCAACCCCCACTCTTGGGTCACTATCAACAATTATACCAAGAGAGGGAAGAAGATTTGAATTTTGCAGAAGAACAATTCAGAACACATTGTTATGCTAGCCAAATTTCCCATGAGCAAACCATCAGTGTATTGTCGAAGCAACAATAGAGTGAACGGATTCAGTTTTTGGCCATCCAACATTTCAATCCCAAAGGGGAAGTACACCAAGTGTTTTACATCCAATCACTCATTCGAGGAGAAGAGAGAGACCTACAGACCAGCTCAACGGGAAAGTCGTCCTTTCTTTGGGTATTAGAGCTCCATAGCTCAAAGGACTCACTGCAAGTGTGTACGTTCTACCGCTTCTTTACGACCAATGACTAATAAGAGGGGATTCATTCTTCATTAGGATTATTAGCTTGTTTACTCAATTGAACTTTTGTTTATGTGTAATTGTTATTTTGCTTCCTCTTCTTGTTTGTAGCTTTCTATGTTCCATAAAATATTTTTTTCTATAGGTTATGATGTTTCCACTAATCATCTCACAACTCTTTTTTCCCTGTGACCATTGCTTTTAGGTTAGCAATTACTCCTATCAAGCACTAGTGTTTTTCATACACTTGTGTACTAAACACACCAACACAGGATTGGCGACTCCACTTATTTTTCATCTTAAGCTAAGTGGTTGTGTTTTTGTAGAACCTCTTTTCTAATCAGGATTTCTGCGAGACCAGATCTCCTCCTCCTCAGCTTCTCTCATTCACCCTATGTGAAGAGATTCATTTCCGAAGTTTCAGAATTTTTGTGTGCAGGAAAACCACGTGAATTCAACACAAACATACGCGTCAGTCCACATGCATTGAGCTCAGTCAGACGCGCAAAGTCGCATGTCTGTGTAGAAAATTCTGTGCGGAAACCAGTGAACCATTTTTTCATTAGTTTTCTTCATTTTTTGCAAGTGTAAATTGAACCATTTTTTTCATTAGTGAACCATAATAAATCTGCCAGCACTATGTTTTGCTGTCCCTTGACTATTAGGACATGGTTTTAGCTGCCCTTTAGTTTAGCTATTTGCATAGTTCTAATTTTTATTTTATTGTCGCAAATTCACATAGTTTAATTAGGAGGCAAGTAAGTAGCTAAACTCCACCCATGATATCCAAATGAACTTATTTAGTGATAATAGACACCAAACACGTAGGTAATTAGAAATGAGTAAGTGGCCCATATCCACGCATGCTTAGTGTTGGGTGCTGGTTTTGTAAATTTTTCCTACACTTATCTTCCTTATTTTGCGTTATAACTATAACCAATGGGAGTGTATTTTACCCCTTTTCCTACCTTTTTACCCTAACTAGTGTTGTTTCACCTTCCTTTTATTACTTTTCCAATTCACCAATTATTATAATCTATTATACCATTTTTATGACTAATTGATGGTGAACGTTTGGAAAAGGTCAATGGTCTTTGTGTTGTCCTTTCAGATGACATTTGTAGCATCAAAGATCTCAAACACGGAATTCACAAGAGCAGTTCAGATAGTGTTGTTACAACAAAGCAATGTTGTTACACCTTGCTGTTATAGACATGCCAACAACTACTGTTACGCTCTATTGTTACAGAATCGTTGGAAAACTGTTGATTCAGTTGTACGGTTGAATTCTATTTTCTTTATTTCTACTTATCTGTCCTTTGGCAGTTGCACTACAACTGTGTTTTGTTATGATAGTTGTAGGAGTTGTTAACATTGTATTTTTGGGATAACAACCTAAGGGCAGTTCTGATTGTAATATTTTAATTCCTAATCAGAACTTTATTATGAAGTGGTTATAACTGTATGAGTTCTATTTCGATCAGCATGAGAATCGTAAGATTCTCATGACTGATCTATTCTTATATTTTCTGATGTAACCGCTATATATCTCTCGGCCCTAGAGGCCGAGAGGTTAGCGAAGAACAACGTTATTTTACCTCTGTAACTATGTTCAGATTAATACAGATCATATTGTTATTGTTGTTACATGTGTGATTCCATTTAGTTTCAGTTAAATTTCCTTCTCTACCTGCACCCTGCTAGGGAGGAAGGGCCCTCCTTCTTGGCATGGATTGCAGTGATTACAATAGCTATGTGTGTATGTAATTGTATTTCAGTTTATGCATAGTTAGAGTGTTGTTGTTGTTGTTCAGCTGAGAATATATATGCTTCGATTTCTATAGTTTATATTTTTTTACACATATGTTAATAGAGACACCATTTGGGTACTTATTGTGTGGCGAGCTAACAGATCAATTCAAGTATGATTTCAATATTGTTGATTCTTTTATTTCTGCATGAGTGATTTATTTCAAACATTTTACTTCAGCAATGATTTATTTTCTTTGAGATTACTTCTGGTTGGTGTATCGACACAGACAGTGCTACTGTCATTGGAATAAACAGACTTCCCTGGATTGATAATTAAATGTGTGTTATTTAGTAATTTAATAAGGTATTTATATAGCCAACATTTTGGCGTGTTTCCGGGGATGGAAGTGACGATCCAATCAGTCATAGTTGTTTCTAAGAAGTGTGATTTTTGTGTGTTTTTATAGAGTGTCTCCACAACACAATTGTCAGGCAATAAGACGAGAGGTAAGAACCTACACATCGCTCTAACAAGCTTGAGTGGGCTCACCAATGTCTTGTTGGGACACTTAGGAATTGAATTTTTAGTGTTTTTTTAGGGTTCCTTCTGCTATACAGTTGTTGGGCGGTAAGACGAGAGGTAAGAACCTGTGCATCGCTCTAACAAGCTTGAGCAGGCTCACTGCTATAAAAACTGAAGCACTTATAGGATGAATTGATATGCATAGGGCCCATGTGTTCCAGTAGGACAACATCAACATCTACAAACACCCCCCACTCTACTAACTACAGGAAAGATGGGTCATAAGAAGGAAAATAAGAGTGCATATTTGAGAAGGAAAACATTCTTTGGAGATATGATTTCAAGGGCAGAGAAGGAATATTCCACGTCATACAAAGATAATAGGAAGACATGACCATAGAAAGCAACTACCATATCAAGGCCTGGACCATCGGTATCTTCAGTGGCTAGACCTCACCATCCTTTGAACAACATATCCACTCCTAATATCAAAACTCCAGATTCAAAAAAATAGTGGAGAATTATTGATCAAGATCTGAGAATTGAAGGACACAGAGAGACCAGTGGATATCATTAGGAACCTGAGGAACAAAAATAAATTGACCATCAATTGGACGTTGGTAGTGCTATTAAACTGATCCTAGAGTAGCTTTATCCTTCTATTTTTCAATCTGTATTACACTCCGAGGCTAGTTCATCCTATCAAGAAGAATCAGCCATGGGGGACGAGAATGTTAAAATAGATAGCTCTGTTACTTTTTAATTCCCAATAGTAATAACACGGGATGAGGCTCCTATGAATAACATCCCTTTATCATCCCTACCATCCTTTCAAGGGATGGTTTTTGAGGATCCTGATACCTTTCTATTGGAATTTGATGTGTTGTGTAGAGGCTACAACTATACTTTAGTGCCCAGAAGCTGAGATTATTCCTTTCTACTCTAAAGGGAACAACATTAAGGTGGTTCATGAGATTGGGTGCTGGCACAATTCAAACATGGAATGATATGAGAGAATCCTTTCTCTTTAAGTATTAGGACTACTTCCAAACCAGGGATTTGAAGGACGAAATTTTCATAATTTCACAAAAGGAGGAGGAAAGCCTGGAAGATTATCTGGAGCGATTCCACTACAATTTATAGATGTATAAGTTTAGCAACTTAGATCCGGAGATTTTAAAACCAATATTCTTAAGAGGTTTAAGAGAGGATTGTCTGGAACATCTGAATATAATAGGGAAAGGAGACATATCTCAAGAAACATTTGATGAGATAATGAAGCTTTTCCTACCTAGCTCAATAGGATCGGTCAAAGGTAAAGTTTCAGTTCGGGACCCTTCACTCATGATACAGAATTCCACAAGTGGAGGAGTAACCAGAGCAGTGATCGGGAACTTATTCGAGGATTTTAAAACTGATCTTCTTAGAACTCCCTCTGCCCAGATCACTATGGTACAAGTCAAAAAGGCACAAGCAGAAGCTGAAGTAGCCTTGGCAATATTCTGTCCCCGATGAAAAAAGAAACATTTTGAAAGAGAATGCAGACTGAATAGTGTCAGCCTGTGCAATATTTGTGAGTTGGCGCACTCTACAAATCAGTGTCCTAAGTTTCCCAGACTTAAAGCGGTACTCCAAGAATCAAGCGAGGATGTTCAATCTTCTTATTTTATTGGATCGAAGAGACCATGGCAGCCGTGACCTACAGGTATCCCTTCAGATTTTTCTTCCTTTTATCCTTGGAATAGTATTTATAATAGTCAGCAATATCCATGGCAATATCCTACCCCTTCCTTAACAAAATTTCCTTCACCATGGAATCAGTGGAAATCTCCTCCACCAATGCAATATCCTCGATCACAACCCAATCCTTGGGGTCAGAACTGGAGAAACAATGGCCAAGATCTAGTTCCCCCTCCGATAACAATGCAAAAATAGTAGTTACAACTGCCTTCTATTCAGAATCCTACACCTTCTGTCCAACCCCAATTATGTTGTGAAACCAGCTCCAAAAATAGAAGAAAAGAGATATCAACACCTTAGAAATAAGCCACTTCGAGGGGGCAACCTCCAATACATTACATGAATGAACAATTATTGGATGATTCAAATTACATGGGGCCACAATGTAATCCTAGTCGACCTAAAAATAATAATTTCAAGGCACAATAATAACAATATGGTGGTTACAAGGGTACAATAATAACAATAAGGGGGTTACACTAACAATAATAAGGGACTATACTGGTAATATAGGGACCTAACATGCCCCTCTTCTTCAAAAAAGTGTTGTCATCAATGCTTGAGTAGCTCTAGGTGCTTCTGTTTAAAATTCTCATCCTCCCATGTAGAATCTTCAGTGGGTAAGTTCTTCCACTTGATGAGATACTCTGAAATTGATCAATTCCGTAGTTGTCAAGTTCTTGTTTCCGTGACTACTTCAGGTTCCAATATGATTTTTCCTTCCTCATCAAGTTCTATCAATATTGTTTGAACTGGAAGATTTTCACCTATAACCTTCTTTAAGCATGAAACATGGAAAATTGGATGCACTCGTGAAGAAGCAGGAAACTCCAATTTGTATGCCATAGTACCAATATTTTGCAACACCTTCTAAGGAGCATAGTACTTTGGAAATAATTTATTATCCTTCTTAGCTTTCTTGAGGGACATTTGATTGTATGCTTGTAGCCATAAAAATACCCAATCTCCTACATCAAAACTTCTCTCGCTGCGATGCTGATCTGCCTGTTGTTTCATTCAATTTTTTTCCAAATTCAGGTTGTCCTTTAAGAGTTGGAGAACTTCTTGTTGATGCTCGATGTGATCTTCCACTGCTTGAACCTTCGAATTTTCTCTTAAATATGATGTGATGGATGGTGGATGATATCCATAAAGTGCCATAAATGGGGTCATTTTTGCTGCAGTATGGAAGGAAGTGTTATACCACCATTCAAAAAGAGGTAACCACTTGACCCATTGTGTTTGTTTATCAGATACAAAACAACGAAGATATCCTTCCAAACATTTATTTACTATCTCAGTTTGACCATCAGATTGAGGATGATAAGATGAGCTATGAGCTAATTGAGTACCCAAACAAGAAAATAACTCCGTCCAAAACTTTCCCGTAAAAATGGGATCTCTATCGCTCACAATAACCCTTGGGCTTCCATGTAGCTTTTGAATTCTGTCCACAAATGTAGTAGCAACTATACTTGCTTTAAATGGATGAGATAATGCACAAAAGTGTGCATACTTGGTAAGTCTATCAACTACCACCATGATGACAATCTTTCCTTTGAACTTAGGTAAACCTGTGATAAAATCCATTGAAATCTCCTCCCAACGTTGACTTGGAATGAATAAAGGTTGTAGAAGACCTGGGGTATTAATTGTCTCAACTTTATTCCGCTGGAAAACCAAACATTCCGCCACAAAATTTTGAATATCAGATTTAAGGCCATCCCAAAAAAATTCTTTCTTCACCCTGTGGTAAGTTTTTAAAAATCCTGAGTGTCCTCCTAAAGGAGAAGTGTGCAATTCCAAAAGAATATTTTGTTTTAGTTGGGAAATATTACAAAGATATAAGTGATCTTTGTACCATAAGGAATCATTTTTCCAACTAAATGTATTAGATGTACTAGGATCTTGCTGCAACTTTTGAATGAGTGTCCACAATTCTTCGTCCTTCTTCCATTCATCTCTTGCTTTGGTTATCCAATCTGGTTGGATAATAGAAATGGCACAAAGCAATGCTTCCACCTCTTCATTCTTTTATAAGAGTGCATCTAACACAACATTTAGCTTCCCTTTTTTGTATATTATTTCAAAGTCATAACCCAACATCTTTGTGACTCATTTTTTCTACTCTTCTAAAGATAATCTTTGTTCCAAAAAGTGTTTAAGACTATCGTGATTAGTTTTTACCTTGAAGTGTCTTCCCATTAGGTAAGTTCTCCATTTCTTTAGTGCATGTAGTATTGCTAACATTTCCTTCTCATAAATAGGTTTCTGTAAATACTTTCCTTTGATTGGATGAATTTCAAAAGTAATGGGTCTTCCTTCTTGCATTAAAACAACACCAATTCCATTTCCTGAGGCATCACATTCCACAATAAAGGTTTTTGTGAAGTCTGGCATAGCTAAGACTGGTTCTAGGCACATTGCCTCTTTAAGATGTTCAAAGGCCTTAGTTGCATCAGGAGTCCATGAAAATGCATCTTTCTTCAATAATGTTGTTAGAGGTGTTTCTATTCTCCTATAATTCTTAACAAAATTTCGATAATACCCTGTTAATCCGAGAAATCCTCGCAACTTCTTTATGGTTGTGCGAAATTTCCATTCCTTAATGGATTTAATTTTGTTAGGGTCTACCTTAACACCCTCGTGAGATACAATATGACCCAGATATTCCACCTCTTGTACTCCAAAGAAAAATTTGGATGTTTTCGCATATAATTGTTTCTCCTGCAATAGTTTGAGCACCCTGTCAACATGTTGAACATGATCCTTCCAAGACTTGTTGTAGATTAGTATATCATTAAAAAATACTAGCACAAATTTTCTAAGGAAGGGTTTGAAAATGAAATTCATCAACCCTTGAAATGTAGAAGGTGCATTGGTAAGGCCAAACGGCATGAAAAAAAATTCATAATGACCCTCATGAGTTCGAAATGTGTTTTTCAGAATATCTTCAGTCTTCATTCTAATTTGATGATATCCTGAACGAAGATCCAACTTGGTAAAATAAATTTCTCCATGAAATTCATCCAATAATTCATTATTCACAAGAATGGGAAATTTATCTTTAATGGTGAGCTTATTGAGCTCCCTATAATCCGGAAACATGTGCCATGATCCATCCTTCTTGTTTACCAATACTACAGGAGCAGAGAAAGAACTTTGAATTGGTTTAATTATACCTGCCTCTAACATTTCTGCAATCATACGTTCAATTTCGCTCTTTTGGACTTAAGGATATCTATAAGGCCTGATGTTTGGAGGAACACTTCCTAGAATCAAATGAATAGCATGATCATGATCACGAATAGGTGGGAGTCCTTTGGGAGTTTCAAAAAACTTGGAATGATTGTCCAAGACTTTTTGGAGATTTGCAGAAATAGATGATTTTGATGTTGGAAGTTCTACTGAGCATAATTTTGCAATTATGCCTCGTTGTTCTTTCTTTAGAAGCTTTTTCATGAAATTAGAGCTTATTATCTTTCCCGGCTTCCCAGCAATACCCGGTAATTCGACTTCCTTGCCTTCTGAAAAAAATTTCAAGAAAAGTTCTTGAAAACTAAAAGCTATCGTCCCCAAAGATTGTAACCATTGTACTCCTAGTACAACATCAGCACCTCCCATAGGAATGGAAAGCATTGGACTTGTTTGGTCTCAACCTAGTCTCCTAAATTGAGTTCATTTAATTGTCAACCAGGGTTGGTAAACTGCTGAAGTGAAGTGCACTGTATGTGCCTAGGTGTTTGTCTCTTAATGCGTTGTGTTTAGTGTTTTATGATGTTTTTGGTCTTTTGTGATGATTTTATGTTCACAAGGAAAATGACTAGAAAGCTAGTGGAAAGAAGCTACTGATTAAAAACAGAGTGAAGCCTAACTAGTTGATGACAAATGACAAATGCAAAGGCAAATACTGAAACAGAATCAAACCTAAACTATGACTAAGCAGAATACCAAGCTTGATAATGACTTTAAGGAAATGAATCAAAACATAAACTTAACTTGTCCAATTCTTTCATCAAAGGTATTTTGGGAGAGCTTTGAGAAATGGTCATCTAAGTATACAAATTCTCCTAACTAAACAATCAAACAACCAGCTTATAATGATGCAACATTTTATCCATGTTTAAAGATTTGTTGAAACATATTTGGAGGAAAATATTGGTATCATCATAAGATCTCTACTCTAAGACTAGTTCCTAACCCTATTCTGCAACTTAGTTTGATACCACTACACTTCACTCAAAGGTTATAGATTTTTAGAATAGTCTTTTCAGGAAAATTTTGTTTGTGAGATGATAAAGGAAGTTGCAAAAGTACTTCAAGCCTTGGAGTGATACTGTATTCTATTCATATGGTTATGAATCAATTATAGATTTGGAACAAGAAGAGGTTTTGTAAATAATGAAGGTCGTTTTGTTAAGTTTAACCACTGGTTCAATCTAATATGAAATGGATGACAACTGAATGTGGAGTGAAAATACAATGAGTTAAGCTAAAACTGAACTTAAGATGTCACTAGTCTAAAACAGTGCTGAACTAACAAGTCATTATCAAACTTAAAACAAAATAACAGAGCATGAGTTAAATGCAATTTGAATCCGAAGTATCCTAACTAGGTTATCATGCATTAATCTATAGGATTATACAGTCTATTTTGTCCATCATGATTGGTATTTTGGAAGAGCTTCTTAGAACAATCCTGACTTTACAATTCAGTGCAAATGCAAACATAAAGACTGAAAGCAATTTAAAAACTAAGATGTCACAACTATCTCCTACCCATCATTATGATATTTTGGAAAAGCTTTTTAAGAGCAAGATCAACCATGTTACTTAGTAAAAACAAACAACTGAAACATTCAGTATCACAGACATGTCTTAGACATCATAAGGATTTTTTGGAAGAGTTTGCTTAGTCTAAGTTCAACTGTGATAGTGAACAAAAGAAATTACAATTAAATCCTACAACACTATAGCCATTTCTCATTCATTATCATGATCTTTTGGAAGAGTTTCTTCTTTTGGAAGAGTTCTTAGAACAAGTATAACTATAGTGGCTAATGAAATTAACTATGAACTCAAACTTCAAAAAAACGTAAAAACAACTAAGATACTTATCTAAATTACGAAAGTAAAGCCGTGCAGGAGGCAGGGGCCCTCTACCACCAAACGGAATCTAACTCCAAATCAAATAAACGCTTTAAAAACAATGTTGTCTTCTTCATTAAAGGAAAAATAACTTGAATAGAGTAGTCTGTGTCTTCAGAAATATAGCATGAAATCTAAGCAAAATCTAGAGCAAAATCTAGCCTATCTCTCGGTTTCCCAAGTGTTTTTATAACAAATTTACATAACAAGACTTGCAACAATTCAGGGATCATTGTCTTTCCTTATCAAAATCATACTAGGACTCTTAAAGTGGCAGCGTAAAGAGAAAAAGGACATCTGGACTAGGACAGTCCTATTAGAAATCTGCTTCCTTAAATGAGTTCCCACGTACCAAAACCATATCCAGAATTCGGTTTTTCCTTCATGGTGAGAAACGAATATACCCATATGTGGTTTTTCTTGAGAGGACCCCTGGAACATGCCTGAACGTGAAGACAGCTGCAGAATTTCCAGTTAGCTACGGAATGTCTGCATTCTGTAGCCAGTTTGCATTATAATGACAAAAATCACAAAACTTAGCAAGTTAGCCATGTTATTCATTCTAAAAGTAATTTTAACTAATTTCATTGATCAATTGGGTCTGGGATAACAATGGACAAAGGAAAATGAGGTAAAGTAATATGAAAGAAAGCACAATCTTGAGGCTCAACAGGACTATTCAATACATATTCCCCCATGTTTATCTTGATATTATGGCATTTTCTAGAGCAATTTATAGTTCCTCCATTTGCAACCATCACTTGAAATTCTGGTGCTGGGTATAGGAAAAAATTCAATTCCTTGGCTACCTTACAATGAATAAAATTATGGGTACTACCTGAATCAATCAACACTATTACCTTTTTCTTCTTGATATGTCCTTCTATCTTGAGAGTTTCAAGAGTGGTAATTCCTGCCAATGCATTACGCGATATGGTCAGCCTCATTTCTTCCTCTTCTTGGGTTGGTTCTTGGTGTATATCCTCTTCTCGTTCATTTTCTTCTTCCTCTTCACAATCTATGTAAAATAATTTATTCTCATCACACTTATGACCTTTAGTGTATTTTCTATCACAACTGTGGCACAGCCCTTTTGCTCTTTTTTCTTCCAATTGTTGTGGTGTAAACCTTGTAGATTGTGGAAATCTAGGAGTAGCAACACTTCCCTCTTTATAGAAGTGAGTGGTAGGCTTCCTTGTCGCCATAATTTTACATTCAATTTTTCTTGCCAACCTGAATGCCTTCTCCAATGAATCAGGTTCTAAAATGGGAACTTCATGTTGGATGTTATCCTTTAAAGTACCTATGAAGAGATCAATCCTATGTTCCTCTAGAATATCAGTTAGCCTTATATTCAATTTTTGGAAGTCCTCAATGTGCTCCCCCACTAAACCCTTTTGTTTGAGATTTATCAATTGGCTAAAGAAGGTGTTGCTCTTGGTATCCTCATAATGTGTTATCATTTCCTCCATAAGAATTGAACAAGTGACAGCTTTTTTACGGGAGAAAAGCCATCGATACTATACAAATGTATTTTATTCTAAATGTAAAGTTGCAATGCATACCTTTTGTGTGTTTTTCACATTATGGAGATCAAAATATTGCTCCATCTATAGTATCCATGTTACAGGATCCTTTCCATCAAACTTCCTCATATCCATTTTTGGAATATGGTGGTTCTTCCCGCCAACATTAGATTTTATGAAATCACAATTAACATTTATTTTGTTCTCATCATGAGTTTCCTCTACTATCTTTTCACCATTAGGAAAAATGTATTGTATCAACTTTGTCAAACCTTCCATGTCTGCTTTTAGATCATTCTTCATGTTTTCCATTTTCTCATCGATCTTAGCTTCCATGTCATCCATCTTAGATTCCATGCTAGCTTCCATACCATCTATCTTAGATTCCATGCCATTCTTCAAACCATCCATCTTATATTACACGCCTTTTTTCAAACCATCCATCTTAGTTTCCATGGATTTCTTCAAAACTTCCATGTCATTTTTTGTTGCTCTTTGTGAGAGCAAAATTTGTTGTGCTTGCTCTTGTAATTTTGATATGTCATGTTGCCATTCTTCGTCTTCATGAGTCATAGTAGAGCCTTCTAAAGGCCTAATGGGTGTTTAATTCTTTTTAGGGGCCATTTTAGAATCCAATAATGATATCTATTCTATAATATGCCCTTAGAATCAATTCAACTTGATTCTTCAAACAAGACTTATTCAATTCAGGGAAAAAAAACTTACACACCTTTTACTTGATTTTCTGGAGCTCTATATTGAAATTTAATTATCTATATAATTGTGGATCTTCAATATCTAAAATTCAGCCTTGTCGTAGCCCTCTGAAGCTTCTTTCAAATGCAACAGGTCTGACCTGATTTGGATTCTTCAAGTAAAATATTTTTCCAATCTCCCACAATGACACAATTATGGACTAGTTCAGTACAGTGAACTTGTACCACTTTCCACGTCTTCTTGTTTCCTCCTTTGGATCTAAAATTGATAGAAAAGAAAATAGAGTCTGTGTACTTGTGGTCACTTTTTACATCATTCTAATCCGATGCTTAGAGAGAGGGTTATGAAGATTTTCCCACGATAACCTCTTTGAGATGAAATTCGGGAGCCTGAAAAATACCTAACTTCCACAGATCATATCTCCGAAAATATTGTGAACCAGGCTTTGAAATTTTGCAACGATGTTCCTCAGGCTTTTGGCTTCGCTTTCCAAAACTTTCAGCTTCTGAATCTTTGTAGAAAAAAAAAGTTATATCAAAAATTCCACAATGACCTGTTTAGGTTAAATTCAGGAGCCTGCAAAAAGCCCTAACTTCCACAGATCATATCTTCGAAAATATTGTCAACCAAGCTCTGAAATTTTGCGACGATGTTCCTCAAGAATTCAGCTTCACACTTTAAAATTTTTATCTTATGAACCTTCGTAGAAAAATAGTTATAGCGAAAATTCCACGATGACTAGTTTGGAGCAGCGAAAACCCTAGAATCCAAAGCTCTGATACCAAATTTTGTGAATCCAGCTCCAAAAATAGAAGAAAAGAGATATCAACGCCTTAGAAATAAGACACTTCGAGGGGGAACCTCCAATACATTACATGAATGAAAAATTCTTGGATGATTCAAATTACAAATCCTTTTTTCTATATATAGGAGTCCATGGAGCCACAATGAATCCTAGTGGGGCCACAATGTAGTCCTAGCCGATGTAAAAATAATAATTTAAGGGCACAATAATAACAATATGGGGGTTAAAATGGTACAATAATAACAATAACGGGGTTACACTAACAACAATAAGGGACTGTACTAGTAATATAGGGACGTAACAAATTACCTATACAACCTAACCCCAATCCAAATAACAAGGCGGCTCAGAGCATGGATGCTTGAGTTACCCTCTAGACTTACCTCATCACTCCTATTTGACTTAATGAGGTTCAATTTCGGTTAGGGAAATAAATCAGACCTAAACACAAACCCATTATTATCGAAGAAAGTGAATCACCCAGGAAGGATATGGATGATTCTGAAGAAGTTGTTACACATGTAACAGCTGCTACAGCGCCCGTTGTTACACCTGTAAGAGCCAGCTCAAGGAAGTATGATGTTTCTACAATAGCTAATTCGAGTAAGGCTGGTACATCTGTGGTAGTTGACCCATTTGTTAGCATTCATAATCCCCCATATCCTCAATGATTAACTAAAACTAGCTCGACCTTAAAATCTAAATCCGAATTCCTTAAGGAGCTGCAAAATTTATATGTGTGGATTCCATTGTTACAAGCTCTTAAAGAAGTGCCTATATATGCCAAAAAAGTGAGGGATCTATACGTTAAAAAACCTATAAGGGAACCTAAGGACCCTGCTACTATCCATGTCTTGGGAAAATTGTCCGATCTTATGACTGATCAACCTCTGTTGAATAAGTATAATGATCCAGAGAACCCCACAGTAACTATCCATATAGACAATCATCCTATAACCAATACCCTAATTGATCTAGGGGCAGTGATTAACATTATGACTAAATACTTTTTCATATCTCTAGGACTTCATGGAATTAGAACTACACCTACAGTTCTTTAACTAGCTGATAGGTCTCGTGTTAAGCCCGAAGGAATGATTGAAGACGTGGTTATCACTGTGGCCTCTTGGAACTATTCGATTGACTTTCTTATCTTACAAACCAAATCAAATATGGGGGGGTCATCCTTTAATCTTGTGAAGACCATGTCTAGCCACTGCAGATGTATATATCAGATGTAGATCCGAATCTATGGTGATCTTAGATGGACATGCCACTCATAACCTAAATCTTTATCCCCCAGCGAAACCTCATATGGATTTTAATAGTCCCTCGTGGGATGAATTTGCACCTCAATCTAATCTTCCTACCTCTTCTCATGCTCAAAAAATCACAATACTTTAAGGATGAAACAGAGGATGATATTCTTAATGGTTTTATCAGTAATCCATTCCCTGTTACCTTCATTATAGATTTGGGAGAAGAAGGTGAGGAAGATGATGAAATTATTGAACATTTGAAAACAACTCCACTTACTATCAACAGTCTTGTTGAAATCAAACTTGGAAAAATTTTAAACATCAATCCTAACCTGACTGCTGAACAAAACATATTGCTGATAAAGCTGTTACAAAAATACATAAAGGCATTTTCATGGGACTATACCGATATAAAATGAATCCATCCTACCTTATGCACTCACCGCATTTACCTCAAAGAAGATTACAAACCTATTAGACAACCTCAGCCACAAATGAAACCTAAACTTAAGGAGATAGTAAAAGAATAATTGCAGAAACTCCTTAATGCTAATTTCATCTACCCAATTTCTGACAGTCAGTGTTGACTATAGTGAACTTAACAAGGCCACTCAAAAGGAAAATTTTCCATTACCATTTATTGATCAAGTCTTGGGACACCCTTTCTAGAAAAAAATTCTTTCATTTCTAGATGGGTTTAGTGGCTATAATCAAATACAGATTGCTCCAGAAGATCAAGACAAGACAACCTTTACTTTTCCATGGGGTACTTTTACATATAGATTCCTTTCCTTTGGTCTCTGCAATGCACTAGCAACCTTTCAAAGGGAAATATTAGGTATTTTTTCTGATCTTTTGAATGATTGTCTTGAAATTTTTATATATGATTTTACACCCTACTGGGATGCCTTTGAGACAACATTAGCTAACTTGGAAAAAGTGTTGGAATGTTGTGAACAAACTAATGTTTCTCTGAGCACGGAAAAATGCCACATGATGATGACTGAGGGAATTGTGCTGGGACATTTCATTTCAGCAGATGGAATCAAGGTAGATCCTTAAAAAATAGAGGTAATCTCAAAAATCCCGATCCCTAAGACTTCAAAAGAGGTACGTAGTTTTTTGGGACACACAGGATACTATAGGATGTTTATAGAAAATATTTCAAAGATTGCATCTCCTTTATTTTCATTACTGATGAAAGATGCAAAATTTGTGTGGACAGAAAAGTGTGAGCAGACCTTTTTAAAGTTGAAGAACTATTTAAGAGCATCACCTATTTTACGAGGACCAAACTGGAAATTGTCGTTTCATATTGCTACAGATGCATCTGACATGGATGTGGGTGTTGTTTGGGGGTAGCTGGAGGATAAGAAGCCTTATTCCATTTATTACATCAGCAAGAACTTAACTCCAGCAGAACTTAACTACATTGTTACTGAGAAATAATTCCTAGCAGTAGTGCATGCTATCAACAAATTCCTGCACTAGATCATCGGGTACCAAGTATTTTTACACACTGACCATGCTACAATTCGATTTTTAATGAATAAACCTGTTACTAATGGTAGAGTTACACGATGGTTATTGTTGTTACAATAATTTGACATTACTATTTTAGATAAACGTGGAAAAGATAATGTAGTTGCTGATTTTCTTTCTAAATTAACCATAAGTGATGACTGCACTGCTACTAAGGATTCTTTTCCAGATTAGTATATTTTTTTCATTTCTACTCATTCACCATGGTATGCAGATATAGCCAATTACCTTGCTGCAGGAAAATTCCCACATCAATTGTATTCTAGGGAAAGAAGGAGAATTATACAACAAAGTGCTACCTACTCCTGGATAGAAGGTAATCTCTATCACATTGGGCCAAATTTTCAGATTAGGCAATGTGTTAGAGAAGATGAGGTATTTGAGATCCTAAAGGCTTTTCATGAGGAACCTTATGGAGGACACTTCGCTGACAAGAGGACAGGACATAAATTACTCTCAAAAAGGTACTACTAGCCAACTATATTCGAGGATGCCAAGAATTTTGTAAAAGGATGTGATAGTTGCCAAAGGATGGGCCAGCCTCTAAAATCATATGAGATGCCATTACAACCTCAGATAGTAATAGAACCATTCGAGAAATGGCCCTAGACTTTGTGGGGCCAATAAATCCTTCATCACAACAAATAGCTTACGTATTGGTCTGCACCGATTATGTCACAAAATGAGTCGAAGCAATGGCACTAACTAGAGAAACAGAGCAGGCTATTTCAGACTTCCTGTTTCAAGATATTTTTTTTTCGCTTCGGGATACCCAGGGAGATAGTGACAGATGGGGGTCCTCAGTTCACATCTAATTTAATCAGGAAGCTGGTTGAGAAGTATGGAATCCATAGTAGAATCACCAAACCCTATCATCCACAAGCAAATGGGCAAGTAGAAAGCACCAATAAAGTCATTGAGGGAATTTTGACAAAGACAGTAGCTAGCCATTGAAGAAACTGGGCTGAGAAACTTCTAGAGGTACTGTGGGCTTACATGACAACATGGAGGAATACTACAAGCTTCTCACCATATGAACTGGTGTATGGTAATAATCCCTTATTCCCCATAGATTTTGAAATAAATACATTAAGAACAGCATTGCAGGTCGACCTGGATTTGAGTATAGCACAGACTCAAAGATTGAACCAGCTCAATGAGTTGGAAGAGAAACGACTGGCTGCCATTCAACAGATAGAAATAATCCAGCAGCAAAGATCAAAATGGAATGATAGGTTTATTAAGAAGAAAAAATTCCAAAGAGGAGATTGGGCTCTTTTTTATGATTCAAGGTTCAAATATTTCAAAGGCGAGCTCTGCACCAGATGGCTAGGTCCTTATGAAGTGGATACAGTCTTTGAAAATGGGACTGTACAATTGGGTACTATTGACAGTTCTAAGACGCCATTACTAGTTAATGGGCACCGTCTAAATTTATATCATCAACCCGCTTCGAAGGAATCATTTGTCAACATTGTCGCATACTCGGATCTTCATGTTACAACAGCAGGGGAACATTCTCCTCTGCAGCCTTAAAGGTTGAAATTTCAATAAGTGCAACAGTTGAAAACCACCTTTGTGGCAGGTGTTACACCTGTTTAAAAATAAATAAATAAAATAAATAAATACAAATAAAAATAACAAAATGAAAGAAAAACAAAATAAAATCTAACTGTGAAAACTCCTTTTTGGGGCGCACTCAGACAACTAGTAACAATTGAAAACCACTCCTATGGCAGCTGTTACACCCATTTTTTTCTCCCTGTAATATCATCTTACATTCCTAATCCATGTCATAGGATGATGGTATTCATGTAATTTCTTTTTCTATACCAATTTATTTTGATTATTATGTTTTTCTGAGAATAATTCAAAATTTGTGTTGGTTGTTACATATGTAACAGTCGACAACCACGAATATTTTTCTTTCTAATTCATTCCATAAACAACAATAACTATGCCGGCTAAACACAACAACACGAGCGATGAACGCAAGATGTCGTCAACTCAAGTCTTCTTCCAACGTCACCTCAAGTATGTCATCAAAAAGGTAAATGATTGTCATGAATAATTCAATGATTAATTGACAAAGTAATGACGCTCCTATGATGGCCGTGGGCGGCTGTCACAATTAAATTGGGGGAGGGGATATGACTTGAACTCATTGCAAAAAGGTTGTAATCATAAATATGTATTAAATTTGTATGCACCTAATCTAATCAATAACATAATTTCTAATGATGACCAAATCTAGTTGGAAAAGAGAGTGTGTATGAAATCCCATCACTTTCCATAATAAGCCATTTATGAGTATTCATGTAGGGTACGATTTGGTAAATCCTTGAAAGTCGTCACCTTTCATCAACCTCCTTCTGAAACCTTGCATCCTCATTTGTAGACTCATCTATTGGGATAATCATAAGTGCCGAGCAGCAGCTAGTTCAGAGACATAGTGATGTTACAGCAGGATTGAACAACAAAGAAGTGAACTCAGAAACTCAGTAATATTGGAGTGTTTTTAGACATTAAGAAGCGAATTTATAAGAAAAAAGTAGAAATGGGTGGAGCAGTGGTCAGGCATGAGCCGTATTATATGGATGCTCTGCAGAATTTCCTTGAAGCTTACCATATATTCAGAGAGGTTGGATGGGTTGAGTTTTTCCAGAAGCTTGAAGGCTCAGACGAGGCCGTAGCAATTGAATTTTCTCAGAACTTGAAAAATAATCAAACCCAAGTAATATGCATGAAAATGGAGGTGATAGAGGAGGTAATTTCCAGGGTAACTTCATTACCAGTTGAAGGGAAGAGGTGGTTTAATAGAAAAATCAATGACCCCTCCTTGAAAGAGGATTTCCTAGTAAGGGAAGAGAAACTGGAGAAGAAAGGGAGAGGATTTGACAGATTGTCACTTCCTCATCCTTGGGAAGATGTTGCCTCGTGTTTGATCAGATATATCACTTGCGAAGGGATGTCTATGACAGTATTCAACTATCACTTTCCTCTGCTTAACCACTTTCGGAATAAACAAAGAATCAATCTTCCATTCTATTTGCTTGGAAACATCAAGCACATGGCAGCAACAATAAAAACAACAACACACCCAGAGGCATGCGTAACTAATCACTGACTCGTTAAGCTAATTTTGTTGGATGCCCTAGGCTAGCAAGGAAAAACTTGGGAAGAATTCAAGAGGAAAATACCAAGGACAAGCCGAGTGAAAAAAACCACGACCTCAGGAGAAGGCCAAATAGAGGAAGAGACCCAGACTCAACCTGCTGGAGTTAGAATTGGGAAGAAACCTATTGAAAAACCAATTGTGGATAGAAGACTGAAATAGAGAGTGAAGGTTAGCATACATGTAGAACCCTTTCCTATGGCAGAGAAGCAGATGGAAACGGAAGTTTTAGAAGAATAAAGGCAACCTTCCTCATCAGGTAAGGACGAAACCAATGCCTTGTGTTTAGAAATTGAAAAATTAAGAAAAGAAAATGGGAATTGAAGCAGAAATTATCTGAGGGAAGGGAAATTCCAGTGTCAGTGTGCATGACATGTTTTCAAAACTTAACAGCAACATGATATAATTCTCGTAGAGATAATATCATCCCAGCGGAAGTAGAAATAGAATAGCAGGAGGCTATTACACAATAACCTGCTGATGATACTACTGTTACACAAGAACCAGCAGTTAAAGGAGAGCCTCCTATTATAATTGACCTAAAGCCAACCCACAAGAACCCGTGGAGGCCACTCCTATTGTAGAAGAAACAGTAGTGGAGACAGAGGCGATTCTAGGTAAAAAAAAGGGGCTGACACAGAAGAACCCACCAAAAAGGCTGTTGTTACACAAGAACCAATAGCAGAGGTGGAACAACCCCATGGAACAGAGGTTGGTACACCCATTTTTTATACAAATACTTAATATAGAAGAATTCCAAGTCCCACCTTAAGAAGGAACTCTAAGAAACTCCTGTTAATTTCTGAATTACAAAAATGGAAGTAAGAAGCAATCTCCCTTTGGGATGGGATGATTTCGCTAAAGTAACAACAAAGAGAAATAGAAAATTTTCATGAAATATGGATGGAAGCATAATTGAAGAAAAAGTGGTAGGATTACAAGAAGAAAGAAGCTCTGAAGAAACAAGAAGAACAGATGTTGTTGTTACAGGATCAGATTTGAAACCTCACCATAGATAAACAAATACTTCATGATCTTGCCCTCAACTTGCTCGGTTGTAGGATACCTTCTCCATCATATCCTATTTTTATGTGGGAATGTTACTTCTTGTTTCAATTGAAGGCCATTATGGAGGGCAGGCCTTATCTATGTTCCTCCACTCGTACATTTCTAGATATTTTCCGTGCCTCAGATTTTGATGAGCAAATTTTACTATGTGAATTGTTTTTACACAACATTATTTGTGAACATGTGAGTATGCAAATGATTGTGACAGTTTTCTCTTATACGAGAGATCTTTAATTAAGGGCTTTTGTATCCTTCATGAGGAATCAGATTGAATGGCATCTGGCCATTAAATCTATGGAGACTAATGAGGAGAAGACAACATTGTGGGTTCGGGCAGAACCAGAATGGGTTGCTAAGTTTAGACGAGAATTTAGGAGAATGTTGAGCACCCCTGGGATTAAAGAACCAACTGCCACTTATCGAAGAGGAATTATGACTTTTTGCCTCAATCAATTCACAATTATGAAGAGCCGAGCTTTGACAGGGTGTTTAAAATGCACAAAGTCCAATAGTGCTGAGTTATTGAAGGGAGATCCATTCTCATTCTAGAATTTCGTGGTGGTTGTTACACATGTACTAGCCTATGCACAAATTGTACAATCTCTTGGAGCTCTGTGGTTGGGATTGAAGTTCAATTTTCCTTTGATCTGGTTGCCCATTGAGGATTACTAGACCAACTATGAATTAAGCAAGTATGAGTCAGAATCTGTTGTGTAACCAGCTCCAAAAAGAGAAGAAAAGAGATATCAACGCCTTAGAAATGAGCCACTTCGAGGGGGCAACCTCCAATACATTACATAAATGAACAATTCTTGGATGATGCAATTTACAAAACCTCCTTTCTATATATAGGGATTCATGGGCCACTGTAATCAGTGGCCAAATGTAATCTCAGCCGACCTAACAATAATAATTTAAGGGCACAATAATAACAAAATGGGGGTTACAAGGGTACAATAATAACAATAAGGGGGTTACACTAACAAAAATAAGGGACTATACTAGTAATATAGGGACCTAACATGCCCCTCTCCTTCAAAAAAGTGTTGTCCTCAACGCTCGAGTAGCTCTGGGTGCTTATGTATAAAATTCTCATCCTCACATGTAGAATCTTTAGTGGGTAAGTTCTTCCACTCGATGAGATACTCTAAAATTGATCGATTCCGTAGCTATCGCGTTCTTCTTTCCGTGACTGCTTCAGGTTCCAATATGATTTTTCCTTCCTCATCAAGTTCTGGCAATATTGTTTGAACTGGAAGATTTTCACCTATAACCTTCTTTAAGCATGAAACATGGAAAACTGGATGCACTCACGAAGAAGCAGAAGCTCCAATTTGTATGCCATAGTACCGATCTTTTGCAACACCTTGAAAGGACCATAGTACTTTGGCAAGAATTTATTATCCCTTCTAACCTTGCTTGAGGGACATTTGTTTATATGGTTGTAACCGTAAAATACCCAATTCCTATACCTAATTAAATTCCTACATCAAAACTTCTCTTGTTGCGATGTTGATCTGCCCGTTGTTTCATTCGATTTTGTGCCAAATTTAGGTTATCCTTTAAGAGTTGGAGAACTTCTTGTTGATGCTCGATGTGATCTTCCACTGCTTGAACCTTAGAATTTTCTCTTAAAGATGATGTGATGGACAGTGGATGATATCCATAAAGTGCCATAAATGGGGCCATTTTTTCTGCAGTATGGAAGGAAGTGTTATACCACCATTCAGCGAGAGGTAACCACTTGACCCATCGTGTTTGTTTATCGTATACAAAACAACGAAGATATCCTTCCAAACATTTATTTACTATCTCGCCTTGACCATCGATTGATATTATTATGCTATGAGCTAATTTAGTACCCAAACAAGAAAATAACTCTCGTCCAAAAATTTCCAGTAAAAATGGGATTTCTGTCGCTTACAATAATCTTTGGGTTTCCATGTTGCTTTTGAATTGTTTCCATAAATGTAGTAGCAACTGTCACTTGCTTTAAATGGATGAGATAATGCATAAAAGTGTGCATACTTGGTAAGACTATCAACTACCACCATGATGACACTCTTTCCTTTGGACATAGGTAAACCCGTGATAAAATTCATTGAAATCTCCTCCCAACATTGACTTGGGATGGATAAAGGTTGTAGAAGACCCAGGGTCTTAATTGTGTCAACTTTATTTTGCTAGAAAGCCAAACATTCCACCACAAAAATTTGAATATCATATTTAAAGCCATCCCCAAAAAATTCTTTCTTCACCTCGTGGTAAGTTTTTAAAAATCATGAGTGTCCTCCTATGGGAAAAGTGTGCAATTCCAAAAGAATATTTTGTTTTAATTGGGAATTCTTACAAAGATATAAGCAATCTTTGTACCATAAGGAATCATTTTTCCAACTAAATGTATTAGATTTACTAGGATCTTGCCGCAACATTTGAATGAGTGTCCACACTTCTTCGTCATTCTTCCACTCCTCCCTTGATTTGGTTATCCAATATCGTTGGATAATAGAAATGGCACAAATAAATTCTTCCACATCCTCATCCTTTCTTGAGAGTGCATATGCAACAAAATTTAGCTTCCCTTTTTTGTAGATGATTTCAAATTCATAACCCAACATCTTTGTGACCCATTTGCCGCTTCTTCTAAGATAGTCTGTCGCAAAAAGTGTTTCGTACTATCATGATCATTATCTTGAAGCACTTCCCATTAGGTAAGGTCTCCATTTCTTTAGTGCATGTAGTATTGCCAACATTTCCTTCTCATAAATAGCCTTTTGTAAATACTTTCCTTTGATTGAACGACTTTCAAAAGCAATGGGTCTTCTTTCATGCATTAAAACGGCACCAATTCCATTTCCTGAGGCATCACATTCCACAATAAAGGTTTTTGTGAAGTCTAGAGTAGCTAAGACTGGTGTTAGGCACATTGCCTCTTTAAGATGTTCAAAGGCCTTAGCTGCTTCAGGAGTCCATGAAAATGCACCTTTATTCAATAATGTTGTTAGAGGTGCTGCTATTCTCCCATAATTCTTAACAAACTTGCGATAATACCCTGTTAACCCAAGAAATCCACGCAACTGCTTTATGGTTGTGGGGACTTTCCATTCCTTAATGGCTTTAATTTTGTTAGGGTCTACCTTAACACCCTCGTGAGATACAATATGACCCATATATTCCACCTCTTGTACTCCAAAGAAACATTTTGATGTTTTTTCATATAATTTTTTCTCCCGCAATAGTTTGAGCACCCTATCAACATGTTGAACATGATCCTTCCAAGACCTGTTGTAGATTAGTATATCATAAAAAAATAGTAGCACAAATTTTCTAAGGAATGGTTTGAAAATGGAATTCATCAACCCTTGAAATGTAGAAGGTGCATCGGTAAGGCCAAAAGGCACGACCAAAAATTCATAATGACCCTCATGAGTTCGAAATGTTGTTTTCAGAATATCTTCAGTCTTCATTCTAATTTGATGATATCCTGAATGGAGATCCAACTTGGTAAAATAAATTGCTCCATGTAATTCATCCAATAATTCATCAATTACAGGAATGGGAAATTTATCTTTAATGGTGAGCTTATCGAGCTCCCTATAATTCGGACACATTCTCCATGATCCATCCTTCTTGTGTACCAATACTACAGGAGCAGAGAAAGAACTTTAACTAGGTTGAATTATACCCGCCTCTAACATTTCTGCAATCATACATTCAATTTCTCTCTTTTGGAAGTAAGGATATCTATAAGGCCTGATGTTTGGAGAAACACTTCCTGGAATCAAATGAATAGCATGATCATGATCATGAATAGGTGGGAGTCCTTTGGGAGTTTCAAACACCTTGGAATGATTGTCCAAGACTTTTTGGAGATCTGCAGAAATATATGATTTTGATGTTGGAACTTTTAGTGAGGATAATTGTGCAATTACGCCTCGTCGTTCTTTATTTAGAAGATTTTTCATGACATTAGAGCTTATTATCATTCCCGGCTTCCCTGCAATACCCCGTAATTCGACTTCCTTTCCTTCTGAAAAAAAATTCAAGAAAATTTCTTGAAAATTGAAATCTACCATTCCCAAAGATTGTAACCATTGTATTCCTAGTACAACATTAGCACCTCCCATAGGAATGGAAAGCATTGGACTATTCAATACATATTCCCCCATGGTTAGCTTGATATTATGGAATTTTCCAGAGCAATTTATAGTTCCTCCATTTGCAACCATCACTTGAGATTCAGTGTCAGTATTAGAAGAAGTTTAATTCCTTGTCGCTCTTTACAATGAATAAAATTATGGGTTCTACCCGAATCAATCAACACTATTACCTTTCTCTTCTTGATTTGTCCTTTTATCTTGAGAGTTTCGAGGGAGTGGTAATTCCTGCCAATGCATTACACGATATGGTCAGACTCATTTATTCTTCTTCTAGGGTTGGTTCTTGGTGTGTATCGTCTTCTTTTGAAGCTCTTTGTTCATTTTCTTCCTCCTCTTCACAATCTATGAAAAATAATTTCTTCTTAGTATACACTTTTGACCTTTAGTGTATTTTCTATCACAACTATATAAAATCCCTTTTGCTCTTTATTTTTCCAATTGTTGTGGTGTCAACCTTGTAGGTTGTGGAAATCTAGGCGTAGAAACACTTCCTTCTTTATAGAATTGAGTGGTAGGCTTCCTTGTCACCATAATTTTACATTCAACTTTTCTTGCCAACCGGAATGCCTTCTCCAATGAATCAGGTTCCAAAACACGAACTTCATGTTGGATGTTATCCTTTAGAGTACCTAAGAAGAGATCAATCATGTGTTCCTCTGGACTATTAGTTACCCTTATATTCAATTTTTGGAAGTCCTCAATGTGCTGCCCCACTAAACCCTTTTGTTTTAGATTTATCAATTGGCTAAAGAAGGTATGCTCTTTGTATCCTATAATGTTAATATTTCCTCCATAGAAATTGACCAAGTGACAATTTTTTTACGGAGAAAATCCATCGATACCATACAAATGTACTTTGTTCTAAATATAAAGTTGAAATGCGTACCTTTTGTGTGTTTTGCACATTATTGAGATCAAAATATTGCTCCATCCGTAGTATCCATGTTACAGGATCCTTGCCATCAAAATTCCTCATATCCATCTTTGGAATATGGTGGTTCTTCCCACCAACATTAGAGTTTATGAAATCACGATTAACATTTATTTTGTTCTCATCATGAGGTTCTTCTCCTATATTTCCGCCATTAGGAATCATTTCTGGTTTTAAGCTTGTCATCAAGCCTTCCATGTATGCTTTTAGATCATTCTTCATGTTTTCTATGTTGTCTTTCATGTCATCCATCTTAGCTTCCATGCCCACTTCCATGCCATCCATCTTAGCTTCCATGCCCACTTCCATGTCATCCATCTTAGCTTCCATGCCATTCATCTTAGCTTCCACGCCATCCATCTTAGCTTGCACACCATCCATCTTATCTTCCACGCCTTTCTTCAAACCTTCCATATTCACTTCCACGCCATCCATCTTAGCTTCCATGCCTTTCTTCAAACCATCCATCTTCACTTCCACACCTTTCTTCAAAACTTCCATTTCATTTTTTGCTGCTCTTTGCGAGAGTGAAATTTGTTGCACTTGTTCTGGTAATTTTGATAGATCATGTTGCAATTCTTCATCTTCATGAGTCATGGTAGAGCCTTCTGAAGGCTTGATGGGTGTTGAATTCTTTTTAGGGGCCATTTTAGAATCTAATATTGATATCTATTCTACAAGATTCCCTTGGAATCAATTCAACTTGATTCTTCAAACAAGACTTATGCAATTCGGAAAAAAAAATACACACCTTTTACTAGCTTTGAGGAGCTCGATATTGAAATTGTATTATCTCTGTTATTTCAGATTTTCAATATCTGAAATTCAGCACTGAAGTAGCCCTCTGAATTATCTTTTGAAGGCCACAGGTCTGACCTGATTTGGATTCTCCAAGACAAATTTGTGTCCAATCTCCCACAATGACCTAATTCTGGACTGGTTTAGTAGAGCGAACTTGTACGACTTGCCACGTGTCACTGTTTTGTCCTTTGTCTCTGAAATTGATAGCCCAGAAACGTCAGTCTGTGTACTTGCAACCACTTTTTACGGCACTTCAATCCAATGCCCAGAGAGAGAGTTATTGAAGTTTTCCCACGATCACCTCTTTGAGATGCAATTCAGGAGCCTGAAAAAGCACTACCTTCCACAGATCATATCTCCAAAAATATTGCGAACCAAGTTCTGAAATTTTTTGAAGAATTTCCTCAGGATTTCAGCTTCGCACCATATGAATTTCAGACTCTGACCCTTCGTACAAAAAACTTTATAGCGCAAATGCCACGATGACCTGTTTATGAGCCTGAAACAATACCTAACTTCCACAGATGATATCTCCTCAAATAGTGCGAACCAAGATCTGAAATTTTTAGACAACCTTCCTCAAGATTTAAGCTTCGCACCCTAAAAATTCCAGCTTCTGAAGCTTCGTAGAAAAAAATTTATAGCGAAAATGCCACGATGACCTGTTTGGAGCAGCGAAACCCTAGAATCCCAAACCTCTGATACCAAATGTTGTGTAACCAGCTCCAAAAAGAGAAGAAAAGAGATATCAACGCCTTAGAAATGAGCCACTTCGAGGGGGCAACCTCCAATACATTACATAAATGAACAATTCTTGGATGATGCAATTTACAAAACCTCCTTTCTATATATAGGAGTCCATGGGGCCATAATGTAATCCTAGCCGACCTAACAATAATAATTTAAGGGCACAATAATAACAAAATGGGGGTTACAAGGGTACAATAATAACAATAAGGGGGTTACACTAACAAAAATAAGGGACTATACTAGTAATATAGGGACCTAACAGAATCCTGGGTACGACAGTTGATGGACAATTAGGGATACAAGTCTACAGACGAGGACACAGCTGGTGCTTATGACCTCACCAACCTGCACCGAAGATATTCCCATGAGATATGATTTTGCGTGAGGACATGCAAGTATTTCAGTTCGGGGGAGATGTTGGGTGTTGGTTTTGTATATTTTTTCTACACTTATCTTCCTTATTTTTCTTTATAACTATAACCAATGGGAGTGTCTTTTGCCCCTTTTCCTACCTTTTTACCCTAACTAGTGTTGTTTTACCTTGCTTTCGTTACTTTGCAATTCACCAGTTATTGATCTATTATACCCTTTTTATGACTAATTGATGGTGAATGTTTGGAAAAGGTCAATGTCCTTTGTGTTTTCCTTTCAGATATCATTTGTAGCACCAAATATCTCAGACACAAAATTCACAGGAGTAGTTCAGATAGTGTTGTTACAGCAAAGCAATGTTGTTACACCTTGCTATTATAGACCTTCAAGCAACTACTGTTACGCTCTGCTACTACAGATTCGTTGGAAAACTACTGATTCAGTTGTACGGTTGAATACTCTTGTCTCTATTGTTGCTGATATGTCCTTTGGAAGTTGCACTTTAGCTGTGTTCTTTTATGATAATTGTTGGAGTTGTTAACATTGTATTTTTGGGATAACAGCCTAAGGGAAGTTCTGATTTTAATCTGTTAATTCCTAATCAGAAATTTATTAGGGAGTGGTTATAACTATATGATTTCTATTTCGATCAACATGAGAATCATAAGATTCTCATGACTGATCTATTCCTGGATCTTCTGATGTAACCACTATATATCTCTCAGCCCTAGAGGTCGATAGGTTAGCGAAGAACAACGTTATTTTACCTTTTTAACTGTGTTCAGATTAATACAGATCATATTGTTATTACTGTTACATATGTGATTCCATTTAGTTTTAGTTAAATTTCCTTCTTTACCTAAGCCCTGCTAGGGAGGAAGGGCCCTCCTTCTTAGTATGGATTGTAGTGTTTACAGTAGCTATGTGTTTGTGTAATTGTATTTTAGTTTATGCATTGTTAGAGTGACGTTGATGTTGTTCAGCTAAGAATTATCTGCTTCGATTTCTATAGTTTATATGTTGTTACACATATGTTAATAGAGACACTAGCTGGGTACTTATTATGTGGCGAGCTAACAGATCAATTGAAATGTGATTTCAATCTTGTGGATTATTTTATTTCTGCATGAGTGATTTATTTCTAGCATTTTACTTCAACAACGATTTCATTTCTTTGATATTACTTCTGGTTGGTGTATCAGCATAGACAGTGCTACTTCCATTGGGATAAACAATTGTCCTTGGATTGATAATTAAATGTGTGATGTTCAATCCTTTAATAAGTGATTTATATAGTCCAACACTTAGCTAGTTTATATTTGTTTTTTCCTAGTTGTTGCATTAAATTTAGTTTAAATTTTGCATTAGGAACTAGGACTAGGATAAAATTATCTAAGAAGGCAAGTAATCTCTGTTTCCCTTGCACCTCTTGGTCACCCTGGGCATGCATATGAATGCTCTCTTTTGATATTTTTCCATATCCCTTTAGTCCAACACTTATTCTAAATAGGAAAAATTGTAAGCGACCCATTATCCACGCATCATTTGATTTTTGAAAGGAAAAATCAAAACATATTTTAATTAAGAAGGAGTGTAAAGGATCATCGCATATCCACATCGTACAAACATTGTGATTGTACACTTTCTCACACACATTTCCACACCCTAAGAAAAGTAAGCCACCTTAAAACTAACCATTAATTGAACTCATTAAATTTCCCCACAGGGGCCACAAGGTAATTAATAGTTCAGGTTAGGACCATTGGGGGTAGGCATCCAATAAGCCGCAATGGTCAATTTACATTCTTGAAACATAGAAGTTGACTTTTTAGGGAGCTTTAAACCCATATATCCGCCCACGGAAAAGAATTCACGAGTGCCACAGAGACTCGATTCAGAGGGGGTTAAGCCTAGGCCTAGTGCGTGTGGTTCTATTTGGGCCTACCTGACCCATCTAGTGCCCGATACTGATAGCTAAATACCAAGAAGCTCACGACTTGAATGCTCACATGGGACAACGGTAATTAGTGGAAAAATATAGGGCATCCTTCCCTAAGTGACGGTGTAGGAATGACTAGATCCTCTTTTCATTACCTTGGTTGATTCTTCAGCTACTAGAAAACGTCGCCAGTTATTTCAAGACGTTGGCCCCAGTGCCCACCAGAAGATATCTTTGCAAGGCCCAGTTATAATTGAGAGTGTGAGGACGATTAAGTATTTTATTTTTTATTTTTTGGTATCACATGCAAAACAACAAAAACCATTTTTTGATTGACTAATCACATGGGATTAATCTAAAGCGAAATTAAACTTTTATTTTTTTATTGTTTTTTGTATGTGATCATTTCTTTGATTTGATATATAATCTCTCACCTCTCATAAACTAAAAAAATATTTCCAAAATAAAACCTAGTCGACACCATAATAGACCCAACGAGACCTCATCGATATAGATGCTTTTTGGACCTCC
Source organism: Pinus albicaulis (assembly GCA_034641835.2). NCBI lineage: Eukaryota > Viridiplantae > Streptophyta > Pinopsida > Pinales > Pinaceae > Pinus > Pinus albicaulis. The sequence goes on from CM076575.1 coordinate 106,774,686, forward strand.
CCCATTAAAGGGAGCAGTTCTAGGTCTTTCGTCATTCAGGCGTCAAAGACGCAAAACATCCATCATTATCGTTTCATCCTTTACCGATGCGTTTTTAGTTAGGAACCCTCAAGGGTCACCCAACGCCACACCAGTGGAAACCCCCTAAGGGCCACCACACACCACTCCTACCATAACCCCTAGAGGGCAGAGAAGCGCTACCCATTCGAGGAGCCAACAGATAACACAGCCAAGTATGTCACAGAAAAATCCCATACACAACCAAAACCATGTGTTTTCACAGTCTACAATGGTTCTCAACACTCAGTTATCTTTCTTAGCATCTTTAAACTTACCCGATATATAAAAGTTAACAAATGACCCCATTGCACACAATCCCACTTGGCCCCCCATGCCCACGAAGCTCCCTTTGTACATTCCAAATTTAGAAGGGAAGCATGTGGAAGACCCTGTAAACCATGTAATGACTTTCTACCTATGGTGTTCTTCACACAACATTATTGATGATACTATTCGATTAAGACTATTTTAGAGCACCTAAACCAGACTCGTCACAAAATGGTATGTGGAGTAGCTTTCTGCTACACATGGAACCTTTATCGCCCTCGCCACTGTTTTCCTCACATATTTCCAATTACCCATCCACCATGATTTAGGAATGGAGTTACTGACGCATTTTAGAAAAATGCCAGCCATCCATATCTCGGACCATCTCCATAAATGGCAGTGATGTCGAAGTTTTTCTGAAGCCAAACTCGACTATCGAGTTTTATTGGACCTATTTCTAAAAACTCTCTACAGATATTTCGAAGGATGTGGCAACTAAAGGACCTACTTCCGAAGAGGATTCCATTAGCAAAGCCCAAAACATCGAGCTGATATACACTCAGTCAGGATACATCTATAACATCCTGCCTAATGCCCCGCGCCTGCAAACTTATAAAGTATTTCTAGGTGTGTCGAACACTGCAGATGGATTGATAGGGTCACTGACCCAAAATCACCTAGGTATCAATGTCCCATACCCTGGTTACGTGTATGATCCTAACCAGAACATCCCAAAATCAGTCTATCCTCATATTAATCATGAACCTTTGTAGAACATGACCAATAGGGCACAATCATACCATCATCAGCAAGGAGGTCCATACCCTCCCGCAGAGGGGACTCAGTACATAGCTAAAAATGTTGATGGAAGAGCTCCCCCCTAGCAAGCATATACAAACCAGGGACAAGGGAACCTGGTTTTCTCACTCTCTTGAGTTGTCGAACTTTCCACTCAGGGAGTTTCCAGGTACGTCGAATATTGTAGACATTTTGATCAGGTCTTTGGCCCAAGATCACCTAAGTAGTAGTAATTAGTACGTAGGAGACTTAGGGATTTACCATCCGTGTCAATACAGCAGAAGGCTTGATTGGGTCTTTGGCCCAAGATCACCTAAGGAGTAGTAGTACCCATGATACTCAGGGAGTTACCATATGCCTCGATACTGTAGACGGTTTTATCGGTTCTTTGGCCCAAGACCACCTAGGCATCAGTAGTACCCATGATACTTAGGTAGTTATGAGGCACATAGAAAACTGTAGATGATTTGATTGGGCCTTTGGCCCAAGGCCACCTAAGCAGTAGTAATCAACACCTAGGATACTTAGGGAGTTAACAGGTAGGTCGAATACTGCAAATGGTTTGATCCGGTCTTTGGCTCAAGGTCACCTAGGCAGTAGTAATTAGTACCCTGTATACTCATACGATTCTACTCAAAATGTATCACAACCTGGCTATCATGAAAGTCAACCTAGCACTCATATACCAACAAGGGACAAGGGAATCAATATCCCACATTCCCCACATAGAATGGACCACCGTCATAGCAGAATGCGTCGGTCAATCTAGTGCAACCTTCCTAGGCTCATCAGAAACCATACAAACAGGAGAATTATGAAAACCCTCCAAATGCTGCAAAAAGAAGCCAAGGAGAAAACAAAAGGGAGATCCTGGACAGAGAGCACTAACCAGAAACACCCCCTGTGATCTCAGTCTGGGGGCAACCTCAACTGAAATAAAAACCAGGAGCCAAGTAACAACTCCCAACTGAAAACTGGAGCTCAGATCATCTGATCACTAAACCAAAAACAACACAGTGATCAACACCCTATAACGCCAAGAGGAGGCTTCACACATTCATGCGTTCGAAAAAATCATTTTTTTCAGTTTCGATAGTTATGCCCTCTCTTATCGTTCTTTCATTCATCACATTTTGTCAATATGTTTGAATGAAAAAGATGCTTTCACTTGGGGTATTTATTGTAGGTATTATACAGTACGACAAACCACATGTTGCCCCATGCACTAAGGGTTTTGGAGAAGGTATCATTTTGCCCTCAACTTGATAGAGCCCCAGAGGAACTTAGCATATCCTGATATCATTTCTCTACAAGAAATCAACCATAAGTTCCAAGCACCCAACCATTTTTATCATCTCCCCACCTTTCACATGATAAAGATCCTCGTTGGTTGGTAGAGCCTCCCCCTCCATGGCGTCGATCACTCAAAGTAGACCATGCATCAAAAAATATGATGCCATGGCCATATCACCTCAGTCCAGGAAGCACTTCATGTTCATTCACCTACCATGTATCAAGTCAAGTTTTACCATATCAAGATAAAACCCCTTTCCCAGACTACCATTTTCGCAAGTAGATCGAACACACACCACCTCGTCTCGCATTTGGCCTACCATCCCTCTATCGACATAACCCATCTATAATATTTTCCATCTGCTTCATCATCCCCGAACCGAGACTAACCAATGGGGCCCCCTCCCTTAGCAAAAACACCTTCCTCACATCATCAATGAGCAATAATTTTCATGTTTTGGGGGCACCTGTCTCCATGTTTGTACAAACCAAACCCATTTTTTATTCTTTTAGAAAGTGTACAAATATTTTTTACGAGAACATCACCTACCCATCTACCCACTTGTTTCTCTTATGGAAACAGTCCCTAATCAACCTTGGTCAGAGCTTCACACCTTTCACGCAAAGCCACCATGACATTCATATTCAACATATACCAACCCTAGACGTCCTACCGACTCCAAGGCTTTCATCATCAGAAATCGTTATGACTGTCACCAAATTACTTTTTTCATCCCCCAAACTTGGGCCATTGAACTCCCATCATCAATGTTTAGCCTTTTCTTGCTATCATGCCTATGTTAACCTATCATATCAGAGACCCTAGTCCCTTTCATTAGTGTTTCCATCAAATGGTTGAGGCTTCCTTCTTTTTGACTTCAACAACCATTTTCCAAAATAGGAAGCAGTACCTTGGATGGCTTCCCACCTCAATAGGGGCATCCTCAGATGGAACTATGGGAATCATCATTTCCCATAGATTTCATCGATCCTCCTAACATTCGACTACAACACAAGCTTTCATGTCAAGATGGTATCGTACTCCACAACCATTGCACTTTGTCAAAATTCGTCAAATACCTGTGCCATCATAAGCATCCCTTTCAGCAGTGCTTACACAATAAGGTCCCATCTATACACCCATGCATACAGTTAGCATTTATTCTAAAGTATGCCATACCAAGATTATGCATATGGGCACTACATTCAACTCATTGTCAAAGAAACAATTCCCTTGAGGGCGTCAGCAATCATCGTCATCAACCAAATTGGCAAGATCACTACCATATAATTTAGATAGAAATAACCTTTATTTGTCATATAATATTTTAACTAGCTCAAACATCATGAGAATGGGACATGCTTTCCTCATAGAAATATTCTATTTATTGTATTATACTATCTCTTGCAGGTTGTCGAAAGAACATGGTCCCTCTTTTACTCACAGTGGGTCTCCAACCATAGGTTGCATGCAGGTCTCTCTCTCTCTCTCTCTCTCAACATGGGTTATACAAAACATAAACTATAATGTATTTCTACTATAAATTTCTTCCTATACCTCACACATTAGGGGGAAATTGTTATCACTTGAAAATCGAACAAGCAAAAGACATCATGAAATGTCAAGCAGAAGGATTTACAAGGTTGAGAAACATTAGAGAATCTAGAAAATTTAGTTTTCTCTAAGGTTAAGAGGAAAAATTATAAAATTCACATAGAAGACACAATCAAAGTGCACTCCATGCACATTTTACTTTGATAGTAGCGCTGGTCTCCGCAGCTTTCCCTCAATAAACCGCGCAATCCTGAGTATTGTGGAAGGTCAGCATCCAAAACCACTTGGCACAATTTAGGAAAATATTCTCCACTTGAGTCCACCCAAGGACAACCGCCTAGAGCCACCTTGAGACCTCAAGTGAGCGCACAATGGAATCAACCCCCTCTCTTGGGTCACTGTCCAAAACTGTACCAAGAGAGGGAAGAAGATTTTCATTTTTCCTATAAAATGCAACCATGAGAAGAAAAATTCAAAACACATTGTTATGTTGGCCAAATTTCCCATGAAAAAACCATACATGTGTTGTCCAAGCAGCAATAGAGTGAAGGGATTTAGTTGTTGGCCGTCCAACATCTCAATCCCAAAGGAGAAGTGCACCCAGTGTCTGACATCCAATCACTTGTTTGAGGAGAAGAGAGAGGCTTGAAGACCAGCTCAAGGGGAAAGCCCTCTTTGATTTGGGTATTAGAGCTCCATAGCTCTAAGGACTCAATGCAAGTGTGGAACATTCTACCACTTCTTTACCACTAGCGGCTAATAAGAGGGGATTCATTCTCCATTAGGATTATTAGTTCGTTTACTCGATTGAGCTTCTGTTTATGTGTAATTGTTGTTTTGTTTCCTCTTCTTGTTTTTAGCATGCTATGTTCCATAAACTAGTTTTTTCTACATGTTATGATGTTTCCACTAACCATCTAACAACTCTTTTTACCTTGTGACCATTGCTTGTAGGTTAGAAATCACTCATATCAAGCACTGGTGTTTTTCGTACACTTGTGTACTAAACAAACCAACACAGGGGGTCATGAAACCTATCTCAAGCACGATTTTTCTCCATTTCAAGCTTTTGTAAAAATGAAACCTATCTCAAGCATAGTTTTTTCTCTATTTTAAGCTTGTGTAAAAATGAAACTTATCTCAAGCACATTTTTTTTCTCTATTCCAAGCTTGTGAAAAAATGAAAATTATCTCAAGCTTAGTCCTGGTTACTTCTCCTGCTCGTAAATACATGAAAATAAGTTACTAAGTATGCTTTTATCACTTTTTGGGCTCGTTAAAACTGAACAAAAAAAGGAAATCCCTAGAGTACTCTTTAATCTCTTTTTAGAATCTCAAAATATGAAAATATTTCTGAGTAAAATTGTTTCTTTCGTGCTCGTAAAAGTATATGAAGAAACGTCTACCGAGTATACGTTTACCCCTTTTACAGAATATGTAAACTATTTACGAAAAAAATAATATTTAGGAAAAAGGTAGACTATTTACCAACTATGGTAAAAAATTTCTCCCTTATCTTATTTTACACTTTTTCAAGCTTAGGGGACTAAATTTACGAAAAATAACATTATGGAGTTTTTTTTTTATCTCTCTTTCAAGCTCTCTAAATGTTAAAAAGAAGTCTAATCACCCCTTCATTGGACTCATAAAATTTAAATACTGTAGGACTCATCAATCATGATGAGACCAACCACTCCTTCCCAGAGTTCATTAAAAATACTTTAAAGGAATTATTCGAAGGATGAGCTTATACTATAAGAATATGTTATCTTCCTCAAGCTTGATAAAAATAAAGAGGTACTTGCTAGAAATGGTGGAAATTTTGGGAAACAATGTATAGAGTCAATATTTGGCAATAAGTCACTCTTGAACATGACACTTTTTGACCTTTGTGTCTGAGTGGGTTGGGAAATACACTTACCTATTTGATGTTCACGCCTCCTTGAAAGACTTCATACATGTTTTTTATCCCATATTGAGTTAGTGTTTCAAACTCCATATAGTTTCATTAATATGTTCAAGAGAAGTTCAACCTCAGTTAAAATATTTTGCAGTACTTATAGCCCTCTTTCACATCGACCATCCCTGAGTCAATCCTGAATTAATTCTTTTGTCCTAATCAAAATCTTGATGCCTATTTCCTGTCGTTGATGGGGGATAAATAAAGGCCCTCATATGACAGGTCACTTCCTATCAACTTTAACACATTATATAGGAGGTTTACTTAGAAACTCCCTTCACTGCCTTGGAACTTGCATGCCTCAACGGTAGGTATCCTCGCTTTCGATGACAGGTTCACATTATTGGCCTTCAATCATAAAATTCTAAGAGTGGTTTATCTCACATATATTAATGGTTCTTATCATTGACTGGTAATCAAATGGTGTCTTCCATGTTCGACTTCAGCACATTCATTCACATGGTTATACTCGTATTATTTAGTGGTAGTGACGAAAACCATGGATCTAATTTCATTCATCCAGGATGCGTGGATTTTCCATGACTGATATACAGATTCACATTGTACGATCATGGCTATGTTCATATTGAGTCTATTCAAGTATGGATCCACAATCTATGTCTAGTGGAAATGACTATTAGTTGTTCAGATGGCTTTTCACATTTCCATACTTAGGTATAGAGTTGATATTATATATTGAGTATGGGAATTCCTACCACAAAGATGATATTATGATTATATTGTATTCTAACATTTGATTGTTTGTTTTCAGGCCTCTAACCATTGATCTCTAATCTGAACTTTCATAAAATAATTGATTCCTCATACATAATGTTATCTCCCTGTAAAATTATGAAGGTTGAAGACAGAAGTACGGGGGAAACATCAAACCGCTTTGGAATCCAAGACCTAGCCTTCCTAGACTCAGAGAGCGCTCTCTATGTTAGATATACCTTGTTGATGGGGAATTTTAGGGTAGCTATTAGTGCATAGAGGTTTGTTTGAAATTTATGGTTGAGGCAACAGAAGAGGGCCATTGGGCTATGGAGTCAAATAGGTGTAAGAAAATTCAAAGGGATGAATAACTGAGGTCAAGTGCAACCAGGCAAGATAGTCATGTCAATGGATCTCAATATCTTGTGAAATGGAAAGGAGGAGGAGATTAAGGTTCAACGTAAACACAAAGCATACCATCTCTGAATTCTACATTCAAATCTCAAAGGAAAACATAAAGTGTTGTTTCAATACTAAGCAGGGTACCCCATGGTAAATCCTACACAAAATTTTCTATTCGCAGTAAATAAAGAACAAAAATATGTAAAACTAGAGATGAAATATTACAAGAAAAAAGGTGCACTTCACCACAAAACATGACACAAGAATCTGGAAAACAACATCATCTTTCATTCATCCAATGAGAGTTATTACAACCAGCTGAGTCTATTACAATTGTTTTTTCCTTTTCCGGGTCTCCTTTGGGCCTACTGCTAAAGCATGCAGTATTTATATAAAACTTAAGTCGATTAATATGTCTACTGCAGTGATTACATTCAAGCCGAAACTAGACAAGTGGAATCATGCAGGCGGTGATGAGATGAGCTTGGTCATAACAGTGGCTTTAGCAGTCCATTATTTATTATAGAATAAGGAAGGAATTTCCTCTTGGGATCAGAAATAGGTTATGATGGAGTAAAACTTTGACAAGTGGAACCCTGGAAGCGGTGACAAGATAGCTTGGACCAAGACGGTGGTTGTAGAAGTCCATTATTAATTGTGAAATGATCAAAGTTTGGCTTCTCTGATGCCGAAGAGGCAATAATGGCTCTGACATCTTAGCTCTACCTTGATGCCAAATGGTTTCTAAGAAGAGTTTGTTGGTTGTAATTATATCTCTAACTACCTCTGTCTCTTCTGCGCTGGTGACTACTATAAGGAGTCTAATGGAAAACCCATTGTCCATTTATAACTAATGCAAAACCTTGTTTAAGTTATTGGGCATCAGAATGCAGTGTTTTCGTGGGATTGGGTTGGCCTAGTAAGCCAACGTGGAGCGGTGGTGACAAGGGTCTGTAGGTTGACGTGGAGCAACGATGGCACATGGAGCAGCAGTCGGTTGGGAACAATATCGAAGTGGAGGGAAACCGTTTCGGAGGGGGGTGAGGGCAGTGAGCGGTATTGGAGAGGGGGGGTGCAAATTAGCAAACGCATGACACGTAGTGGGGATGGTGGTAGATGTCCCTTCCGGTACAGACCCCACCACCCCCCCCCCCCCCCCCCCCCCCCCCCCGTGGTTAAATTTCGAAGGCTATGGGGGGTGCGAAAAATCTGTGTCGACGGTTGAATGTAGAGATGAGGAGCGGAGATGGCAGATAGGTGCGGGGTGTTTAAAGGAGGATGTGACGTGGAAAGGGGGTGAGGCCCAAAACTCACATCGCAATAAAAAAGCGGAAGATTTTTTTTATGAGCGGCGATGGTGAAAGTTAAATCTTGTAATGTGCGAAGTGCGACGAGCAGGAGGTGACATGGCAGGGAAGGTGGGGCCCGACACATATTTCAAATCACAGGTCGGGAGAGTTATTTTATGAGCGGTGGAAATGAATGTTAAAACCTGTGATGTATGATGGCAGAAAAGGTGACGTGGCATGGCAGAGATGGGGCCCAGTAATACCGCACTTCACAAAGTTTAACTTATCACACATCGCAAGGTTTAGCATTTATTGCACATCACAAGGTTTATCATTTATCACACGTCGCAAAGTTTAGAATTTATCGCACATCACAAATTTTAAAATTTATTGCACATCGCAAATCGAAGGTTTTTGTTATGAGCAGCGAAGGTAAACATTAAAACTTGCGACGTGTGTTTTGCGATGAGAAGGTAAGGGTAAAAAACTCTTAAGTGAATAAAGTGGCATATACGATGTCATATATGAAATATATGATATGTATGAAAGGCTGGCTATGAGGGGCAGAGCTACGGGAAATACCATAAGTGATAAGTTTTAAGGGATATATGATACTATTGTCAGTGGGCGGGCAGAGCTGCGATAAAGTCCCAAAAGCATGGATATTGGATTTAAATGGTTTTATTGGGATTTTGGTTGGAATTCAGAATTTGGGAGAAAATGAAGGGTAAGAGAGGGTAAAAGATATGAAATGAGGGCTGAAATGAATTTTTCTCACCATCACACCTTATCAACAACATTTTCTTCTTTCGACTGAACTGAAAGGCAAGTTGTTTCCTTTGAAGCTCTTGTCATTCAAGATTTCCCTTCTTTCTTCTGAAAATAGATGACAACCATGGAATATTATTTTCAAAATGAGAGATCTGAGAAATAATCAATCACCTTGTGATACTGTGAAATACAGGAGTCTAACACATATTCTATGACTTTGCAATTTTGGGGGAAATATGTTACATGTAATTTTGTCATTATTAGGAAAATGACCAAAAAACCAGATCTCTCGCTATCTGATAAACCATTCTCAGTAATCCCCTACAAATCCAGAGAAAAAACCATTATGAGAAGCACAAGAATCTTGGATTACATTCCTTAAAATTTTTAATTTCAAGCAATGTCACACTTTACCTATAAGAAAAGTGTGACATCACAGGATCAATCATTTCCAACTATGTAGTTTGTCACATTGTTCTACACTAAAACGTGTGACAACCTTTCTAACTAGGTAAAACTAAAAACTAAAGTCTAGAAATATTATTGAGGAATATTATCTCAACCACCTCACCTAGAGCTCATATCTATTTGGGCCCCATCCCAGGATTTATGGATCCAATCCCACTCATTATGGAAGCTATTCTCTATTTTTTTAGATCTCATCCCATGGAAATGGATCTCCAACTTCCCCTATTCTCCTATAAATACAATGCTACTTAATGGAGAGGGAATTGGATTTTGAAGTATCGTTATGTTGTCCAATTGAGATTGAAGGCTTGTTGTGCAAAGGAGGATTGGATATATTTGGAGAGAGAATACAACATCAAGGCACTTGGTTGTAATCTTCTTGCTCTTTATCATTAATGCAAATACTTCTTTCTTTCCAATATGCACATGTTAAATTTTGTATTGTAAGGCTCCTTCATCTATTACATGATTTATGATTGAATCTTTGATATATTTTATGCTTTAATCTCTTGTTTGGCTTTGTCTTTGCAGGTCTTCTCTTGGAGCATCAAGGGAGAAATGTTGAAAGCTACAAAGAAGAGCTACAAGGATCTTCATCAAGCATTTCAGAATAAGGTAGAAGCTTTATATCCTCTTTACATTTGTGTTTAAATCATAAATTAGGGAATTTTTTCAAGTATTTTTTTGTTTTTTTTTTCTAGGTTTGGTTTCCGAGCCTAAGGAGGTATATCTCGTCTATAGGATGAGATCTGTTTATAAATCATTTGGTGCCAAGGGCTGGGATGCATCATCCTCCTCCCAACCCAAATCTTGGAACACCCACCTCCCACATCTACCTAAGTAACCGACCAATTGGGGTAAACATGTGACAAAGAGTTACTATAATCATATTCAACCTCTTATGTGAACTTAAGGAAGTGGAATTGAAAAAAAACATTAAAAAAAACCTTTCGCATCAACAACAGAACTCCCAAGAGCCAACCCAACCATTCAGGTATCCAACCCTTGGGTCCCGCTGTGGTTTTAGATCTTCAAACCCCTAGACGCTCCCAAAATATAGGCATGGGTGCATCTGGGAGGTTCTGGATGCTCCCACATCATATGCATGCATGTGTCCAGGGACAATTACCCATAGTCTTGTGCTAGCGTCCCCAATATTTGAGCCACTTTTTCAGGCCTTGATCCCAGGTCACTGCCCATAACTCAATGACAAGTTCAGAAATGAAATATAACAATGAAACAATGGTGCAAAAACAAACATTCGAACAAGGAGTTGATTGGACCCCTACAATCCATGACATGTGTTTCATCAAGCATATCAAAAATATGTAATCTATAGGTTTAAATAACATATATGAGCATAGGGTTCTCATACTTATCTGAGAATCACTAAATTTATTGTTGCCTCATCACATTATCTGAATTATAGTCTATTTAGGTATAAATACATTGTTCATTTAATTATGAATCAAAACATGATGAGAGCCATACTTCATCGGCATCATAAAACTCAGTCATAACCATCATACAAGCAACAGAAATGACAAAAACATAACAACCATATAAGCCACAAAATAACTAGCATATTTACCCATCAATAAAAGAGCAAAGGAGCTCTTATTTCCATAAGTAAAATAAAACCAAGTGTGGGACTTCCATGTTCCACCCAGCCATAGACATGGCTGAGCCAAATCTCTATTCAACCAGTCACCCCTATGCCATATTCCAAGCATGAATGTGGGATCTCATAAATTAAATCCATCAAAACAAAACTAGGGCTTCTAGAGGCCAAACTAGATCAATCATCAACTAGTGGTTCCATCTCATGGTTGTACCTTAAAACCATCATGGATTGGTCTATATCCAATCTACTCTCACTACAAGAAAAATACCCTCTAGCGGAGATTATAAAGGATTTTTTTAGTGTTATAAATTGGCCAAAATTGTCAAAAAACATTGGCTACAACATCTGTTTTTGGTAACTGAGGTTTTTGCGAAGCTTTTAATGGAATTTCAACACAATTAAAAAACCTGGGTGGCCGAAGATTATTACAGATTTTTTTTTCATCGGTGCGCTACTAAGGTGTGAATGCACCAGTGCGTGTCATATAAACGGTCGACCTGGGGCGGTAGAAGGTGCATGCACCGGGCCGTAAAGGTATACAACCGCACCGAGCACACTTCATGTGATACAAGGCACGAGGTCATTCTAATTCATATTGGGATTTTTGCGGTGCCCATATCTCATATCAACGAACCGGTACGTAGTCTTATTGAAGCGCACCAATGTTCAGTATCAGAGAAACGCACCAATTTTTCTAATTCATATTGGTATTTTTGCAGCATCCATAGGTCGTACAAATGCATCGGTGCATAGTCTCACATAAACACACTAGTGCGCATTATTGCACAAATGCACCGAGATTTATAATTGGTATTGGTATTTGTGCGGTGCCCATAGGTCGTAGAAACACACTAGTGCTCTGTATCATACAAACGTGCAGGTGTATAGTAACTAACATGCACCAGTGTTCATTTTGTATATTTTAGAAACATCGACCTGTGACAGTGCAATTATTGTGATTTTTTAAAATTCATTATTCATCAAAATTCGACACATCTTATAATAGTATTCATATTAATTAAATTTTTATTAATGAATTTGAATGTGATGTTTGGATTAATTTGTTATATCGTATCATAATTATTGTGATTTTTTAAAATTCATTATTCATAAAAAGACGACACATATCTTATAACAGTATTCATATCAATTAAATTTGTATTAATGCATTTTAATGTAATGTTTGGATTAATTTGTTATATCATATCATCAGATTTCACATCTCTTCATTATAATATTTAATCATCCATAAATTTAATCAGTGGTGTTACATTTCACAGTGAAAATGGAGAATGCAATAGAATAAATTAAAACTTATATATATATATATATATATATGTATGTATGTATGTATGTATGTATGTATGTATACATACATACATACATACATACATACATACATACATACATACATACATACATACATACATACATACATACATACATACATACATACATACATACATACATACATATATATATATATATATATATATATATATATATATATGAATAATACAACCTTTTTCATACAAAATGGGACAATTATTGGTATCCCTTTGTCTTTCAATTGGGACACTATGTCCATTACATTAAACAAAATGTCTGATTTCATAGAAAAATATTTCAAAAGATACAATGCCTTTCTTTGATATCCAAACATAATGATAATCATTCTTCGCTTGAATTGCTATCACTGCTAGAGCTACTTCCATGACTTGGGGTTATTTTCAAGAATGTTTTGTTCATGGTGTTGATTGTTTTCTTCTTCTTCACCTTCCATCTACAAACATAAAAATAAAATGTAATGAGTGTATATACATTGGTGAGAATAATGAAAATTGCAATATTAAATAATATACATCAATGTAAATCAAAAAGAAATGACGTACCATAGCAACAATTGACTCATGAACTATACACATTCTTTCAAAACCATGTAGTATGCCATCTTTCAAGATTTCATCTGTTGGCACAGTTCCATACTTGGTTTCCTGCAAGTTTTATACCCCATAAAAAATCATTATATATTTAATATATAATATTTTTTGTTCTATTAATTATAGACAGATCTAAGTAAAAAGTGATCGATAGATGCTCACAAATTCCACAATTAATTTCTGATATGCCAACATATACTCACAACCCATATTTAACCCAATGTCAACCAATTCGTCTGATGGTTCTTCTTCGTATGTTAGCACCTATTTGAAGACATCCAATGATGAGTTTTGTAAAACAGCTTAAAATATACAAAAATGAAATCTAGTTAAGTTGTTATAAGGAAGTAACAATTAATCACAAACTTAGATATCAACCCTTTTCTTCCTTGTCGTCCTGTTTTATGTGCTAAATGGGTTCCATTTTCTTTTCTTTTTTGCAAGAAAATACTTGAAAATTAATATTTAATGCTAAATTGTTTATTTATTGTACCTAATGATCGAAAATTTCAATGATTACATATTACATTTGAAGCACATTATTGTTGAGATGGCTCCTCCTGCGATGCAATTTTGTCCATTCCTTTAACCATCTCCTTGTACACCTTTTTGGACACTCCTATTGACATATTTCTGATATCATCTCGTTCATCTTTTGATATTTTCATGATCTTCCTCAAAATGTAACATGAAAATAAACAATTTAATTTTTATATTGATATATGAAAAGTATATATATCAAAAGTGATATTTATAAATGATATTTATAAATAATTCTAGACAAACATTTAAAGGAATATTAATTTTTCATTCCTTCTTCTTTTTTTGTACGTTTTTGCTATTAAAAGTCTGACATGTCTCATTGACCAATTCTCTGGAAACTCTTCTTGTAGTTTAGATAAAATTTGGTTCTTGGAATCATTGGATTGATTTTTGTATTGTAAGTGGAAAGAACGTCTATACATTCGTTCCACTAGATCCCTCAAACTTTTGTAAAAGTTTTCCCACTTTCGTTAACCTCCGGCACCACTCCAAATGAGCTAAGGAGCAATTCATTTTCATTTGCATGTTCTATTTTTTTCTTTTTTTAGAACAAAATTCCTTTTCTGAGTTGTTGGTCCCTGTAGAACATTAAACAAATGTGAATTAATAGATTGTTTGACACATGTTATCTAATAATTTTAAGTATATTATTAATGAAAATTAAAAAAAGAAACTCATATTGGATCGATAGTATTTTTTTCATTCACCTAATTCATCCTTTTGCAGTTTTTCCATCAATCTGGTCCTAGATCAGAAATAATCTTCTCGAGCTTCATCATTTTTTGGCTCTGCATGATACACAGTAAACAATACATATTAGTTAAACATACATATAATTCAAAAATAATATTTTTTTTGTAAAGAATTTACAAAGAACTTGCCTTTTTGCTTTTCTTGATGTGTTATCAGTATTTGTGTTACTTGACTCTTGTCAGCCATTTCTTTGTCAATATGAAACCTGTACCATATCATTCCTTAATATATTTTATAAATAAATTGTCAGCTTTTCAGGTAAAAAGAAAAATATCAAGAAACCGGTGCGCTTTTCATGGTGTACGCACCAACGTCGGTGCGTGGTGGTCTTATAAACACACCACCCAAACAGAGTAAAACACCATATGGTGCTCTATGTCACCAAGGATCACCATTGCATTACATGTTAACCACCACACTAATTAACATAGAAAAAATAATAAAAATCTTCTAGTGTTAGTTTTTGTACCATATGGTGTCGTGGAGGGGGCGGTGTGGCCTATTCTCATAAACGCCCCGCGCAAAGAAGGTACCACCATATGGTGCTCTCTGTCAACTAGGAGACCCAGTGCGTTATATGCTACATGGTGAAATAATTAACACAAAATAAAAAAGTGTTTTTGCCAAACAGTACTTGAGCAGTGCGCTATAATGAAATAGCACATCGGTGCCCTATTTTACTTATGGTGCACGGATGTTTAAAAAAAAAATTGTTTTTAAATTTTTTATCAAATAGTATGTGCACGATGCACTGGGATAAGCCAGCGCACCGATACAAAAATTTATGTTTTTTTTTAAATTCACGCAAGGGCTGACATGGATTGGGATCCGACTATGCAAGTCGCCCCTTGTTTGGATGTCATAGGCCTATATATATAGCAATACAAACCCTATAAATCTAAAACGAAAAAACCCTAATTATGAAATCATAGAAACAGGAAGAAGCAAGGGCAGAAACAAAAAGAATGAAGGGTTTAGGGTTAAAATGGATTAAAAAATAATGCAAAAAATGTAAAAAAACAATAAAATTTAATCGCGATATCATTTGAAATTATATGCTACGGGGTTTGAAGCACCAAAGGTTTGGAATTCTAATTATCTGAATACTTCTTTTCGAAAGTATTTCACTGCTCCACAGTGCTCTCCTACTCTCTTGCTCTAGGTATGTCTCCTGCGAATCTCTCGCTGAATTTTTTTGCAAAAATATTGAAATAATGAAAAGTGTTTAGTATTTAAAGAATTGTTTTATGAAATTATATTTTCGAAAATATTTTTCCGCCCATTTTCAATTTACCGTTTTTTTTTCACTTTAAAAAATAAAGTTGCATTTTTTTTATTTGCAGCTTTTTGGCACTAGTGCGTACATTAATAAAACCGCATCGGTGTGTTAGTTAATCACGCAGCACCGGTGTAAAGTAACTAAAACCGCACTGGTGTGGTTATCTGTACATAAGCACTGATAACAATAAGTCCATTTTTAAGGCACTTGTTATATTTCAATTTCAGCATCATTCCCAATGACCTGGTCAAACTGGACATCATCCCCAGGACCAATGAAATAGGGTCTATCATCCCCTATCATTTCAATTGCTACATGCCCTAAAAAAATAACAAACTATTCATGACTTCTATTGCAAGGTTTCCAAGGTTTAAAGTATACATTATATCACTTATGAGCTCACCAACGCTGCCTCTCAAGGTTTTAACTGCGTTGCATATGCAGTTACCTCCCCCTTCTACTCATTAATAAATATTGTTGTTCATTTTCCCATATATGTATCTGTTTATGTATCTATTTATCATGCAATGGATTCTTAATTGATATATATGTTTCATGTTCAATCGATTTAACTGATTAAGATAAATATACATCTATATATCGCAATCTCTTTGTTGTTTAGTTCTTTTACTTGCAGGAAATAATCTGGCAATCTAAGTTGGATTGGAAGCTACAACAAAAGTGACAAAAGGAGAATAGGAAGCGCTTGGATCACAAGTAGGTTCCTCTTTCTTTTTGTGTGTTTATTTACTCTTAGAGAAATTTTCTGCAAAGTCTTTGACCTATTGTTCTAAATTCATAGCACCACATTTAGGGAATTTGTTTTATCCATAATTCACAATTCCACATGGAAAATTGGCGACTCCACTAGGGAGTTTCTCTTAATTCTTGGTGTTTTAGCCTTTGATTATCCACCCAGTAGCATCTACTGTCAATTATTAAACTTTTGAATCAAAAAATTGCATTAGAAGTGTGTCAGTAACTTGAGTTTTGAATCTCTGTTGTGCCCAACGCACTGTTGGTCGAGACATAGTGCTTTGCATAACACTGCCTCCCACTCACGGGTGCTTTGCAACACACTGTATCCATTCCGAGACTGCGTTGCCCCCTAAGCCAACCAAATTCCCTTTGAATTTCTCATTCTGTCATACTCAACCTTCTGTTTGTTGTGTTTTCAATTGTCTCATGCCTCATAGAGACCAGTGAATTTGATTGATTCTACCTCCTTTGAAAAGTAAGTTTGTTCAATGTCTCTTTAAGTGTTTTTCTTTATCATTGACAAATAAAATTCAAATTATTTTATTTCTACATTAGATATATTTTCTTTCATAAAGGATATTATCGTTAAATTCTTTGTTTCCTATAGGAAAAATTGTAGTTCCACTCTTCATTTTTCCTAAAAGAGAAATTGTTGTTAAATTCATCATTTCTCAAATAAGAAAGCATTTGTTTTTTGTTGTTTTGATGCATATAGTTTCCTTTTTTCATTCACATTAAGGGGACTAAAAAGAAAAACCTGCATTTTCATATAGTGAGTTGTGCATTTTTCATAGGAGAAATTTAGGAAAGCTACATATTAGTTTGTGCTCTTCATTGTTTTCTCTCAAAACTGATTGCCCTTTCCCCTTAGTAGCTAGGATTTTCATAAAAACTAAAATTTTAAAGTTTTCTTATCATTTTAGTTTTAATTTTTAGGTATTTCCATTACATCACGCGGTGAACCTTGAAAGGAAAATTGGTAAACAAGATCAACTTAAAATTTACATCAATTTACCTAAAAAAGCATTGGAACCATAACGATAACATTTAGAAGGTCTACACTAGAGACATGTTCTGACGTCGTTAAACATAGTAGTTGTCACTAATTGTCTATGATACCTTCCGAGTGTGATACCTCACTCCATGTACGTAAGTATATCTTAGCTCGTCCATGTACCTTCGGGTATATCGGGAGGTGTTATAGTACAAAAATTATAAAGGGGTGCTCTCACTGTGAAGTTTCGCATTAGACAATGCTAATACAAACTTCGGCCTCCACTTACCTTCGGGTATATTTGGGAGGAAAAATTTAGGTTTCTATCCATCCATAGTGAATCGAGTTGGCCGTCTTGTAAATTGTGATATACCAAACACAGCATTTGGGGAGATTGCCTGCCTGTACTTCTTGGTTCGCCAGGAGGTATTTTGCAGTTCACAGTTTCTTGGTAAACCTTTTTCCTAGCGTTACCCTTTTATTTTGTTTATTTGTTTTTGGTCATAAAATAAATCAGTTATCATGGAAGAAGATAATCCCTTTCCCCGCCATTTACGTAGACTTGAATTGAAACCACCTTTACCACCGAAAGCCACTTCTGGTCGGCAAAGGCAACATCGCTCTACCAAAACTAGTACTATCAGTACCTCTGGTGAAGTATCATCTTCATATATTCCAGAGTCGACACAAGTTTTTTCTACAAATATTGGTTCGTCTACTGTTTTCAAGACAGAGTCCTCACAGATACCCATGGTCATAATCCATCCAATCAATGAGACCATACCTCCCGAACCTGACGTTGTTCAACTAGAAGTTGATCCAGATCCTGTCTCTTATTTTCCAAAACATATGAATCCTGAAGTCGAATGATAGGAAGTTGTTCCTGTATCGCGCAATCAACCTCCTAAAATATACTTTGGGCCTGATGGAAAAATCCTTCCACCTATTTTAATTTCGATTGAATAAATACCACAAGACGAAACACCTTTAACTCCAACCCATTTTGGGCTGGGGATTTACATGTTAGAGTATTTTCTTCAATCACCATTCACTGATTTAGTTGATCGTGTGTCTATTCAAGTTCTCGTAGATCCAATATGGTATACATTTGGTCAAGTAACCATGCATGAACCAACATCTTTGGTTGGACCATCAAATCCAATAGTGACAATACCTGCTCGCACTACTTCGTCGATGTTCATAAATTCACCAGATTCATATTTACATGGTGGCCCTTTGTTCCCATCGGGTTATAAATATTTATCTGGAATTTTCTCTGGTGCATCTTCAAACCCGTGGACTTCACCATTGTCATCATCTGGTATTATAACTAGTAAACCTATAGTGAGTACTAAACGGTTTGAACCTTTATATACATCATCAGGGCAATATCAAGCTGGTCCGTCAGGCTATATTCCTCCAAGTTCAATCTCAACTAGACTTCCCGCATTTGAAGAACAATATATTCTGTATTATTACACTCCGCATGCTAGGGGGAAATCTATGGTCTCCCATTTTGACAGTACTCTATCATGTTTTGGTCATCCTAAATTCGAAATGAATGTTTGTCAAGGGCAGCCCACTCTACCAATCCAACCATAAACGATTGTACACTCGTATCAATCAGCTCAACCTATTGCACCCACATCAAATCCACTTTTTAATACATTTTTACCCCTGTTACAGGCTCAAACTATTGTACCTCAACCATAGGTGGGTCCTTCAACCAAATACCCTCAAGTTTTGGACCCTTAGACCCCAACTCCTTCAGCTGGTTTACAACAAGCACCTGTACCCGGAATTATTTATTCACGAGTTGGATCACCATATTATGGGATGTCACAGCCATAACCAGTTTATACCTATTCTCAACCGAATCCAAGTTATCCTAATTTGGTGTATAACATTGGTGGACAGACCCCTTGGCAGCTAGCCACAAGCACAAGTGCCACAACCTTCATTTCAACAAGTATCGTACCCAGGTTATCTAGGTTGCCAGCAACGAATTCCTTATGATGGTTCTCAAAGGCCTGTTTCTCAAGCAATTCCATCATACCCTGGCTATGCTCAACCCAACCTCAGTCGACAGTTGCCTTTTGTTGCAACTTTAGAGTTACTAGATTTAAACCGGCTAACCAATGACCCAATCAATTATGCTCCTTGGTGGTCAGTGGTACCTCATAATTTACCCTTGGATATTCCTAATTTCAATGGAAACCTTGGGGAAGACCCGTCGACTCATGTTATGAGTTATCATTTCTGGTGTTCATCTAACTCTCTGAATGATGACTCTGTTCGACTACGTCTTTTCCAACGTACGCTCACTAGTCTGACTACAAAATGGTACATTGAGTTACCAAGAGATTCTTTTGCTAATTTCACTGCCCTAGCTACTATATTTTTGACCCACTTCCAATTACCCATACGATATGAAACTGGAGCGTAACTCTTGAAAAAATTTAAACAGACAAATGCTACTCGCATTTCTGCTCATATTCATGAGTGGCGTCGTCGTCGTAGAATGGTTAAGACATTTGTTCCTGATCAGCTCCTTGTTGAGTAGTTCATTAAGTTCCTTTCACCATCTATAACTGAGGATGTGGCTAAGGGTGGCGTTTTCATTTAAGAGCAGGTCATTTCTTGTGCTCAATATTTAGACTTGATTTATACTCAATCTAGCATGCTCTTCGAGAAAATTTCCAATGTGCGGCAATCTAATTTCATTGTTCACCCTTTATCAAAGCACTCTCATGCTAGAAACGGTATGATCGGTACTGCAAGCACACATTACACTACTACATCTGATCCTGCACCTTCTTCTGAAATCCATACCATGTAATCTGACAAGGGAAAAAGTGACAAGCAACCCAGAGGTAAGAAAAAGGGGAAATATAAGAAAAAAAAAACTTCTACACTACAGGAAAGATCATTTGATCAATCATCTAGAAATTGGAAACCTCGTTACCCTTGCATTATTTATAATGAGGAAAATTTTGTTAGGGATTTTCCCCACCACGCTGAAGTCTCAAAAATGGTTAATACCTCGCATGCGTTAGCTGTGTTGACAGACCCATTTCTAAAACCAGACACAAATTTGGTTTCTATAGATCCAGCTTCTAGTTCCCAAGTGCTTATGATTTCTATCACGAAGCCATCGAATGACGTTTTGGTATCAACACATAATAAATATTACGGTAGTTAGACTACTGATCAACTTATTACCTCGACCAAGAATCATTCTACAGAATCGGTACCACCTCCTGCAATTCCTAAATTGACAATAAAGCCACCAAAGGGAGTTATTCATAAATCAACATATAATCCTCGAGCTCGAGCTACTCAAAATTATAATATAGTTGAAGATTTGGTTCAATCCCCTTCAGCTGTGTTAGCACTTGAGGCATTACAAAATAGTCCCTCCCAAAAACATGCTTTGTTGTCGAAAATTGGTGGAATTGATCTGACATATTTGAATCTTGTAGTCTTTAATCATATGGACTATGTGCCACAATTACCAGCAAAATTTGCATTCTCTATACAAGTAAATGTTCTCAATCACCTTGTTCATTGTACTATTATTGATGAGGGAGCATCTACGTGCATTATGTCTCTAAACTGTTGGAAATCGCTTCACTTGCGATGTTTTTCTCAATCATAAATGACATTGAAAGATTTTGACAGACGTACATATAAGCCTTGCGGTATTATTAATACCCTGCATGTTGAGCTAGGGGGGAAAACATTAAATGTTGAAGTTGAGGTTGTTGACAGATCCATTGACTACAATATTTTACTCGGAAGACCATGGGTATATGCTATCACTTCCATTGTTTCTACATATTTTAGAATGATCGTCTCTCCACATAAAGGTGCTATCATAGTCATCAATGAACTATCCTTCTTTGCCTCCATGTCCCAGGTAACTGAAAGCGTTTTTTTAGTTCACGCACCCCAAATCGCATTTCAAAACATTGGTGTAGGAATATTAAAGGATTCCACTCTTATGGGAACCTTTGCATTACCGCCGCCTACGATGTCAGCAGAAATTGCAAGCATAAAAACCTACTACATGATATCTTCCACTCCACCTAGCTTAAGGAAGAGCACGGGTGATTCTAAAATTGTTAAGTTGGATGAGTTTTTACTGCCCAACCCTATTGAGCTAGCATAGAAATCAATCTATTTGGCTTGGGCAGCGAATCTGAAATCATTGTCGCTGATCGTTTGAGTTTATCGTTCATTAGATTTTGGTACTCCATCTGATCCATTTTCCTCAACTTTCTTAACAAATGAGAATATTTTGGAATCCATGATGTCGGAAGGAGAACCATGGGAAGATTATCATCATCATTCCCATCTTATTGATTATGAAGAAGACAACATTAGTAAACTATATCACCCATCGATCAAAAATTTCTTTTCGAATTATTTTCCTATTAATGCAATCGATTCTGAGTGAAATTTATCAAATATTGAAGAAACCATTTCTATTGATATTTTGACCAAACCTGGTGTGGTAGAAAATATTCATGTCAGCATGTCTTGTTTTCCATTAGAACTCGAAACATATCACTCTCTCTTTCTTGAATTTAGAGATATATTTTCCTAGTCTTACGAGGAAATGCTAGGTATTGACACTAGTATCGTTGAACATACTATTCATATGTACCCTAATGTCAAACTGGTACATCAACGCCTTCATCTTTTTCATCCGAAGAAGGCTGCTTCCATTAAAGCAGAAGTTGAAAAACTTTTGCATGTTGGTTTCATTTACCCTGTTCCGCTAACTAAGTGGGTTTCCAACATCGCTCTTGTTATGAAAAAACAAGGAACCATAAGAGTGTGCATTGATTATCAGGATGTCAATATTGCTTGTCCAAAAGACAACTATCCAACTCCCTTTATCGACCAGATTATTAATGATTGTGCCAGATGCAAAATATTTTCGTTCATGGATGGATTTTCTGGCTACAATAAAATCAATATCCGCCTAGAGGACCAATATAAGACAGAAAAAGCGATAGAAGGAGAATAGGAAGCACTTGGATCACAAGTAGGTTCCTCTTTCTTTCTATATGTTTATTTACTCTTAGAGAAAGTGTGTACAAAGTCTTTGACCTGTTGTTCTAAATGCATAGCACCACATTTAGGGAATTTTTTGTATTTGTTTTAAAGAGTGCGTTGGTCAAATGGGATCGAAATTCTCATTGTTCTGAAATCTCCACATGGCCAGTGCCTTCTAAAAGAGTCCATATATGTCAAACTTCGAATCCAAGTTTCCATCTAACACCTATAAGCTTGGGAGCATGTCTTGCCTATTATTATAAAGTCATTAATTGGGAAACTACCATCAGTTGCCCTATAAATTGAGCATAGAAACTAGTGCTAGGGAAGGAAGAAATTTGGTAAAGAAATGTTGTTGGATTCTCAATTGAGAGAGTGATATGAATGATATGCTGCTGGTGAGATGTTGATTGTGTTGAGGCTGGAATGATGCTAGAGATGGTGACATAAAATCAATCATTGGTTGTAACCTCCCCCTTCTACTCATTAATAAAGATTGTTGTTCATTTTCCCATATACGTATCTGTTTATGTATCTATTTCTCATGGAATGGATTCTTAATTTATATATATGTTTCATGTTCAATCGATTTAACTGATTAAGATAAATAGACATCTATGTATTGAAATCTCTTTGTTGTTTAGTGTTTTTACTTGCAGGAACTAGTCTGGCAATTTAAGTTGGATTGGAAGCTACAACATTCATCTTTCCCTGGGGCACATTCGCTTATCAGAAAATCCCGTTTGGTTTAAAGAACGTTGGGGAAACTTTTCAGAGAGCAATGGATTATGCTTTCAATGAAATTAAGCACATCATTCAAAATTCTCTAGATGATTTATCTCCACATTCATGAAATCGAACTGATCACCCGATGCATCTGAGAGATATCTTCTTACATTTCCGACACTACAAATACGCCTCAATCCACATAAATTTGTGTTTTGTGTTAGTTTTGGTCATTTTCTCGGATTTTTCGTCTCAAAATAAGGAATTTGAATAGACCCATTGAAGGTCCAAGCCATTCTTGATTTTCTTGTGCCATCGAATTTGCTTCAATTACAGAAACTTCAAGGAAAGGCTAACTTCCTAAGAAGGTTCACACCCAACTACGCCGAAATGGCTAAAGGATTTACTCGGCTCTTGAAAAAGGGGTTTCCCTTACATTGAGACCAAGTTGCAAAAGCTTCTTTTGATGTGTTCAAGGAAACTCTTGTATGGGCATCATTAATGTATCCCCCAAATTATCAGAGTGATTATTTCTTATATATCATCGCGACTAATACGACCATTTCTATGGTATTGGTCCAAGTAGAAAATGGGATAGAACATCTGATCTATTATTTGAGTCGTAACCTCAATGATACGAAAATAAAGTATTCGTACATAGAAAATCTTGCCTTGGCAGTTGTTCAAGCTGTCCAAAGATTTAACCACTTTATCATGTCCAGAAGACCATTGTCATTTCGGATTGCAACCCCATGACTTATATCTTATCAGATCAATTGCTGGGGCAAATTATTCAAAATGGATTGTCATTTTGCAAGAATTTGATTTGGAATTCATCAAATCCAAATCAAATAAGTATTTATTTTTGGCTGAGCTTCTCTGTGACCTTCCCTCTGATAGTACTGCTACTACGTCGAAACCATCTATTCCTGAAAATTCTTTGTTTCTAATCGAATCATCTAATCCTTGGTATGGGGATTTCATCATTTATCTCCAGACCCAGAATTTTCGGCCTAATACCTCTCGCTCTGACCAGCGACGTATTTGATACCAAGCCAAAATTATCTGATCGTCGGCAATACACTTTATCGTTGTGGTGTCGATACAATTTTAAGAAGGTGCCTCACTCATGAGGAGGCCGAAAATGTTCTAAATGATTGTCATGCCAGATGTTTTAGTGGAAAATTGTCTGGATACGCTACCATGTAGAAGATACACGGTGCCAGTTACTTTTGGCCTACCATATTTCGCGATTGCATCCTCGTGGTCAGGAGTTGTCATGCGTGCTAGATATTTGATCGTAAAACTCACACACCGCAAGCGCCAATGCATCGTGTTGTCTCTGTGGGACCATTTTCAAAAGGGGGTATTGACTTCATGACCTGTAACCCTCGTTCGTCTTGGGGGCATGGTTATATTATTGTCGCAGTAGACTACTTTACCAAATGGGCCGAAGCTATGCATGCATTCAACAAAACAAGACAAACAACTGCATTATTTTTCTTTTCTCATGTCATTGCATGGTTTTGGGTCCCACAAGCTATAGTCACATATCATGGTAAGCTTTTTCCAAACCATGTGATGATTGAATTGATTACCAAGTTAGGATTGTCACATGATAATTCTACTCCTTATTATCCACAATCAAATGGACAAGTTGAGGCCATCAACAATATTCTTAAACGTATGCTTCAACGAATGATAGGAGTTCGTAAAATAAATTGGCATTTGATCATGTACTCAGCCTTGTGGGTGTATCAAACCTCAGTGAGAAACGCAAATGGAGTTACTCCCTTTCAATTGGTGTATGGTCTGGAAGCTATCTTGCCAATCCAATGTGAAATATCGTCATTGAAACTTGCAATCAAATTGTTACTTCACACCTCAGATGAAGAAGCGCGTATTTTTAACCTCATCCATATTGATGAAACGCGTCATGAATCTCGATTGGCCAACGAAGTGCATAAGAGATGTATAAAGGCGCAATACGACAAAAATGTCTAGCCTCGCATTTTCTCAGAGGGTGACTTGGTCCTTCTTTATGATCAAGAAGCTGATGTAATAGGTATATGGAAGTTTGAGCCATTATGGCATGGCCCCTATATTTTCAAAAGAGTTCTTTCTAAAGGTGCCTACGAGTTGGTAGATTACGATGGAATTCCATTGATGTAGCCTCGAAATGGGTTGTATCTGAAACATTACTATGCTTAATAATGAGCGTAGTAATTTTTTGTATTATATTGTATATATATTTTGTTGATTTGCATTCACTGTCTTACTTTTTTTTTAGAGTTTTATTGACGTTAGTAATCTGCTTTACATTTCATCGTTGATGTCTGAATCTTTGGAACCAATTGTTGGATATGCTAATGGTGCTAGTCGTAGTACGCAGCTATCCTCTGCAGCATGGGCCATTTTCACTCCAAATGGCGAGTTAGTGAGTTTTCAAGGGATTTTTATTGGTCGATCAACAAAAAACATCTTTTTGAGTATAGCGCGTTGATCGAACTTCTCTCTGGCGTCGTTTCATTTGGTATTAACCACATCATCATAAGGTTAGGCTCACAACTTGTAGTATTACAACTTACTAGTATTTATACTGTTAGAAATCCAACAACGCATCATATGTTCCTAAGAGTTCAAATTTTGGAAAGACATTTTGATTTCATCCAATATCAACACATTTCTAGAAACTTGAACACATTAACTGATTCTTTGGCGAACTATGTTATAGATAGACATTTGCAACACATGTAAAGAGACATTCACATAATTGAATAGGATTGCGCAATAAATATAGGAAAACACTAAAATCAAATAGATATATAGTTATATGTTTTTACAAAAAAAATGTCCCAAGACACATTGGTCATCTGACCTAAAAAATTTATGTAACATGTCAAAAGTAAACTAGTGATGCTCATGGTAACATGTTATTGATCTAGCTATCCTATGCAGTAACTGCATCCAGCGGTCAAGAACCCCAATAGTATGACGCTGAAGTTGCATGGATAACTCTTTGATTCGGAAATCTAAGATCCCAGATATTAACCCCTCTATGTGTTGCAAAGCTCAGCAAGAGTCTCAGCCATGTCTAAATCCCGAAGGACTTCTCTCCCGACAGCCCTCTTTGCTGGCTCATCCGCACCATGCTCTAGTTCCTCTACAGGTTAATCTCGACACACATCTGCATTACATTAAAACTTTAGTTTATTCTTTGCAAAACATAAAAATTAAAAAACAAGTATAAACCTTAGGAAAATCAAAAAACATGGTTAAAACATTCTTACTGATTTCACCCCACTAAGCGCCTTCTGATAAAGCTAAATCTATATCTCCTCGAAAATCGATGCCTGGATATGCATACTCATCGATGGCGATAATTTTTCACCTGAACTAGGCGAATAATGTAGTCGAGAACATGATGGATGATTGGCCTGCATGTCTAGCCATCAGTTCTACCCATCTCTATATCCTTGGATCTCTAGGGTTACATACACCTAGTGTCACATGTTGACGCTGCATAAGTGGAATCCTCTCTAAGGAAAAATAAATAAGGATCTAACCATAAATGAATTTTTTCTTCCTTCCTCCCTTTGCCTTGTTCAGTTGTTCTTTCATTTAATAAAGTATAGCTTCAGCGTAGTTGAAAACTGTTGGTTCCACGCACTCTAGCTCATACTGCATATAAGATCTATTTGCTACATGAAGTGTAATGGTACCAACAAGATTTGCGATCGTGAATAAAATGGTTCTTAAAGGAAAATCACGAACATCACAGATCTTTATTTTCCCATCCTTGCTAGGCTCTACCCCTAGATAAAAATATTTCAAAATATAGTCTCTCACCGTCTCTCCTCCAAGAGAAGATCCAAAGAGAGAAATGGGTAAGCCTCTCCTTGACAAGCCTATCAGAAAATATATGTCCTCCACTGTAATAGGAACCACTTTGTTCCTAATGTGAAATGCCTCAATTTTAGGATCCCATGCATGAACAAGGAACTCCAAATGTTATATCTATTGCCTTATACCTGATAAGCAGAAGTACTTCAGCAACCCACAATCTCAGAGAGCTCTTAGAGTACCCGGATCATTAAGGGAAATCATATCTTGTTCTTCATTCTCTCTTTCTCTCCAAATTATCCTCATTATAGTCCGATGAATCCCTGTAACAAAACCATAAGACTCATTAGACTCCTTTTCATGAAAAAAATTAAGGAAAATTTGGGTACA
Source organism: Pinus albicaulis (assembly GCA_034641835.2). Taxonomy (NCBI): domain Eukaryota; kingdom Viridiplantae; phylum Streptophyta; class Pinopsida; order Pinales; family Pinaceae; genus Pinus; species Pinus albicaulis. The sequence continues at coordinate 106,802,178 of CM076575.1, forward strand.
ATGAAAGAATAAAAAATGTGAATTGTGCCCAACATAGTCTTGATCAATAGACAATTCATTTCATATGCACCTAGGCTTCATTTTGAGTGTTTTACAATGCATGTTTCGATGCTCAAGGGTGCGTTGCCCTCTTTAGAAAAATAATCTACCCTAAGGGGCCCAAATCCCTAAAAAATTGCAATGAAATGAAATGAAATGACTATTGAAAGAAAGAGGAGGTTGATGTCACCAACCTAGATCAAACGGTGAGGAAAAGTGTCCACAGAATCGATCGCAATTAATGGTTGAAATTCAAGGGAAAAAACAGGTTTAGAGCTCCAAAATGCAAATGATAACTTTCAAATGATAAAAATGAATGGTAAAACTCTTTTAATTAGTGATTTGACTATTTGCAAATAATATTTATTGTTGTGACTATGGTTTTATTAAATTTTTATCATGAATCAGGTATTTTTAATCCATTTGATGTTGTTCTGAATAGGTTTACAACTGATTTGCAGATTACTCGTGCACATTTATTCCAAGAATGATTTGACCACAAAGCATACTTTTATCCTTATTTTTCGAGCTTTGATAAAAATGAAAAAGGACTTGAAGTGCACTTTCATCTCTTTTTCAAGCTTCAATAACAGCGAAAAAGGATCCCCTGGAGTCTTATCTTAGTTCTTTTCAGACTTCGATAATGTGAAAATATTGCCGAGCACTTGTATTTTCGAGCTCGTAAAAGTAAATAAATTGATATCTACTCAGTATAAATTTAACCCTTTTCCGGACTGAGATAGATTATTTACGAAAAAGGAACGCCTTAGTCATACATGGCTAGGAGGTTCTCTCAGATATCGTTTTACACTTTTTTGGATCTAAGTGACAACTTTACGAAAAAGTAACTATGGAGTTTTCTTTTTTCCTATTTTTCAAACTCTCTAAATATGAAAAAGGATCAAGCTGTGACTGTCGTTAAAATATAAAATAGTGACGACCTTGTCTATCATGGAAAGAATCGAGTTTCATTCATTGCTAGACTCGTTAAATTATTAAATAGTGATACATTATTCGCCCAAATGGTTTAATTATAGATCAAGAATATGTTACCCTCCTCAAGATTGCTAAACAATAAAGAGGTATTGGTCGACAAATGACTGGGGAAAATTTAGGAAAGTGAACAAAACTTTTATGGTAGCACATCGCTCTTGAACATGACACTTCACTCCATCATCGTGACTGTTTGGGTTGGATAATCTTCTTGACAATTCATTCATACCTATGGTTCATCATACCTTCACTTTGGTTTTGGGTCAATGTTGCCAACTCATCTCAGTGTCGGTGATATGTTCAAGAGAATTCATCCAGTGAATACTCATCCTTCTGCAATACTCATTAAACCTTCATTTTCATGACAGTCATCCCTGAACATTGCTATATCAAGTCATATTTTGTCTCTGAAATCAGTAACTCCCGTTTCGAAATAAAGTGACTTCCTGTCGACGTCAAATAATCATCTAGGAAGTTTACTTAGAAACATCATCTTCCAGTACCATGAAGCTTGTTACAGCATCGACAAGATCCTCACTTCCAGACTTATGACTGAAATATTTTGTTTGGAGTTCGACATCAAATCATCTATTCACGCCTTACAAAATGTAGTACAGTACCTTGACAGCCATTAAAATCAACAGTGGTTCTCTCGCATTTGTTAGCAACTCACATCAATGGCTGGTAATCAAAAGATGTCTTACAATGTTCAACTAAAAATCATATATTAACATGGATAGAATTGTACCAGAATGATCGAGTGAACGAGATAAGAAGACCCTGGATCTATTTTTAGCCATCTGAGCTACGATTTTAGGATTGTTGTACACATCATCTGTACGGTGACCTTACATACAGATCGTGATCTGAACATGGGCCTATATCTATAGGCATGTTTGTATTGGGAAACATTCCAATATAGACGAATTTTTGCACTATGTACATGTTATTAGATATTTTATGTGTTGAGCATGGGAATTCCTTCCCTCAGCAATTTGTGATCAATAGGATATATCATGATGTGATGTATTGTAAGATTTATGCAGGTCACCACTCCGCTTCAATTCCAGCCCATCACATCATAAAGCATCTCATTCAAAAATTATTTTTATTATTCTGAATTCATGCTTTAGGGGGCAACTGTTATAGGTCAATTTGGGCATCATTCCCAATGACTTGGTCAAACTTGACATCATCCCCAGGACCAATGAAATAGGATCTATTATCCCCTATCATTTCAGTTTCTACATGTCATAAGAGAAGAACAAACTATTCATGACTTCTATTGCAAGGTTTCCAAGGTTTGAAGTATATGTTATATCACTTCTGAGCTCAGCAACGCTGCTTCTCAAGGGACTAACTATGTTTCATTTTCAGTTACCTCCATTCAAAGGTGCTTTTAAAATCACTTCCCGACAATAAAGAGTGCGTTGGTCAAATGGGATCGAAATTCTCACTGTTCTGGAATCTCCACATGGCCAGTGCCTTCTAGAAGAGTCCATATGTGTCAAAATTCAAATCCAAGTGTCCATCTAACACCTCTGAGCTTGGGAAGATGTCTTGCCTATTATTAGTAAGTCATTAATTGGGAAACTACCATCAGTTTCCCTATAAATTGAGCATAGATCCTAGTGCTAGGGAAGGAAGAAATTTGGTAAAGAAATGTTGTTGGATTCTCAATTGAGAGAGTGATAGGAATGATATGTTGATTGTGTTGAGGCTGGAATGATGCTGGAGCTGGTGACATCAAATCGATCATTGGTTGTAACCTCCCCCTTCTACTCATTAATAAAGATTGTTGTTCATATTCCCATATATGTATCCGTTTATGTATCTATTTCTCATGCAATGGATTCTTAATTGATATGTATGTTTCATGTTCAATCGATTTAACTAATTAAGATAAATAGACATCTGTATATTGCAATATCTTTTTTGTTTATTGTTTTTACTTCCAAGAACTAGTATTGAAAGCTAAGTTGGATTGGAAGCTACAACAGAAGTGACACAAGGAGAATAGGAAGCGCTTGGATCACAAGTAGGTTCCTCTCTCTTTCTGTGTCTTTATTTACTCTTACAGAAAGTGTCTGCAAATTCTTTTACTTGTTGTTCTAAATGCATAACACCACATTTAGGGAATTTGTTTTATCTGTAATTCACAATTCCTCATAACAGCATCGAAATTTCTTTTAGGTGTGTGCGCTAAACTTTATTGTTGATTTTTCTCAAATGTGGGGAGAAAGTATCATAATTATATCGAATGGAAAACTCTTCAAAATCCATCTCGTTCCATAATATTTCTCAAATTCCATCACAGAGTTCTCCCAATCCATCTCGAGACGTAATATTTACTTCATATTTTATTTATATTTTCATTATCTAATTGAATTTATGTTTTTTTATCCATGTTAATCAGCTTAAAAAAATTTATATTAATAATAATTAATGTTTATTGTTTTGTAATAATAATTTTTTATCGATGGTAATAATAATTGTTTGGTATATTAATATAATTATTAATTTCAACGTCAAACAAATTAATCATGCATTGTCAATGTTCTTACTAATTGATATTGTAGATTTTGTACTAATCATGTTCAAATATATTTTTTGAAATTATTAGGATTCTAGTGATGACGAGTGACCTACCTACCTTCTTCCGTTACAACCCATGAAAATTTCAAATAGAGAGAAGGCTGAATTAAGAGAAAAAATCAAAGAGGAACAATACCAAGAATGGTTGAATCAACCGCAGATTCAATTCCTGCTACGTCCAGATTCACCAATTAGGAATGACTACATCAATAGTAGTTCTTCACAAGCTGGCAATGGAGGCAATCAAATAGAGGTTGGTATGGATGATTACTTAAGGGATACGACTGCCATGGAGACAATGTTCTTAGATGCATTCCAAAACGATGATCAGCTATGGGATGATACTCATATCGCTGACACCTTTTTCGAAAGCCTTAAATTTGCTTCCACCACCCCTCTCTTTGGACCTGGCGGTCATTCAAATTCTACCCATTCTGGGTTAACGATGTTACTGTACAACTTTAAAGCAAATTTTGTCTTGTCGAATGCATGTTTCTCAGAAATTTTGAGGTAAGTTACCATAAAGTCCTCCCTTATCTAAATTTGAGAAAAATAATCACACAATGAACGTTACAAATGGTAAATTTTATGAACGTTAATAATTATATTGGCATTAATGTACATTTAATATTTTCCATGATGATCACCAACTATAGGTTATTCTAAGCTAAGGTTCTTTCGAGTGATAATGTCTTGCCCGCTAGCTATGAAGAGGCAAAGAAATTGCTGAAAATGTTGGGTGTTGAGTAAATATCATATCATGCATGTGAAAATGATTGTATTCTATATAGAGGAGAATATGCATACAAAGAGATATGTCCAAAATGTGGGCATGACAGGTATGATATATAAAAAAAAGGGTAAATCACGTGGTCCTCCTTTTAATATATTGAGTGTTGTAACAAGGTCTCCTACAAAGCTGTTAAACTGGTCCATTTTGTATATTTTTTATTATATTTAATCTAACGCGGGGGTTTTGGGGGTGGGTAAAAGCCCCTAAAACTTTGTAAATGGGTCAAGGGTGGACCAAGAGTCCGAAAACCACGGTTTGCAGACCTTTGGATGCATAGGCTAAAATAGTATAAGTAGTTGAACCTTTTTGAGTTGTAGGATAGACTAAGAATGATAAAATATTGCTGCTAAGTGCGAATCGATAGATCTAGTTAGGGTTGTTGGGTAAGGACTCCTGCTGCTGTGTGTGCGGAGGGCCTCTATCCTACTGTGTGTGGACCCTATTGTTGTGTGCACAGGTTAGTTTTTGGGGTTTTGTAAGTAGATCTGAAAGATTAATGGCGGAAGTATTTTTGCCTATCTGAATCCATTGGAATTACTGTGATATGAATCTGTGACGTCTTGATTACTTAATATATGCTGCTGTGTTATTGGTTTAAGTTGTGAACATAATTGTGTACTTATTTATGCTGTGATCTAGGTTTGTTCTGCTTGCTTCATACAGGAATATCTAGAATAGTTGTGTATTGTTATATGAATTCACGATTTGTTGATTTTCTGTGAGTAATATCATTGTTGTGCATGTGGATGGGAAGGGAATATAGGCTCTATGATAGCATATCGGGTCATTATAAGGGTGGATGTAGCTCTGCTTGACTTACCTACCCTCTCCCAGGGTGCGGAAACCTGGTTCCAGCACCCACCCATACTACCTCGGGTGAGACTTTGGCCTGTGCAAGTAGGTCATTGCCGAAAGGGCTAGTAGTATAGGGGTTTTTTGGCAAAACTTGAACATTTGAACCTGGGTCAGGACCCCTTGAGCCAAAAAATGGTTACGTTTCTAGGATCTGGATCATTTTGAGAGAGGGATAGGGTAATTCCAAGGCCGTACTGGAAGCCGAAGAGAAAGGAAATTGATGAATAGTTTGAACAGCAAGTTCAGGAATTTTCCATAAAAGAAAACTGCAGTGAGAGGTTGATCACTGAAGAGTGGAAGAATAAGTACATTTTCACAGAGATCTAGGAGATATTTTGTGTAACGATTGTGATCAAGCTCCAAGAGTGGCTCGCAATACTGGTAGAGTTTCAGAAGTGTTGGAAGGACGAGATGGACCCCCGAACAAATCCAGCAGCTAGAAAAAATAGATAACGCCATCACTCGCACAGTGGACCATTGGGTAGAAAGCGTGTTAGGAGGATTATTGATAGAATTCACCATCGATCAGTTTGCCTCCTACTCTGAAGCAGAGAAAATATTCTTCACAGGGTTCCAAGTTAAGTTTCTAAAGACTTTGCCATTACTGATCAAGATATTATCATGCGACAAGAGTATTTTGTGTAGCCATGTCGAGTGAATGACCTCTGATCTGGACGGGAGCACAACATGAAGTGGTAGGTACTATAGGGCCAACCTAGAAGGAGATCGATTGGTCTACAGTCTAGTAAGGGAAGCAGCTTCATAGAGTCCTCCAGCCACACTGCTTTCAAATCAGCCTAGAGGTAAGAATTCACCAACCCCTCCGCCATCGGAAGACGACATGGCTGCGCACATGAAATTGCCGACCTTTAAGGGTGTGGGGGATGAATACATGGATCAGTTCTGGTTTTTCACGGGATTGGTATGGACTGCGCAGAACATGGCTAGTGATGCGGTGAAAAGGACACAGTTGTCCCTTGTCTTCGAAGGAAGATCTTTGGACTGGTACATGGGATACATTGGCCAAAACGTAAATGCAACCATTGAAGAGATTAATAACGCCCTGAAACAATAGTTCAAGAAACCTAAGCCCTACTCCCAAATCGTGGTTGATCTAAAGGATTTCAGGCAAGGACCTTTTGAATATGTGTGGGAGGTGAATCAGTGACTGAAGACAGTGATCAGAGAAGGGGGATTCCAATATGATGACAGATAGCACACAGAATGGTTTATTGCTATGTTTCTGCCTCACCTACATGTACCTATGGGGCACCAAACTTTCAAATCACAGGAGAAGCCCTTGGAAGGTGCCATGAAGTTAGAAGTTGCATCTTGGGATGAAACTCAGCTGGGAGTCCAACAGATCCAGGGATAGCTGGAAGTGATGCATGTAAAGATCCAAAAATTGCGAAAGGAATGAGGGGCATAGGCTAGCCCCGAAAGATGGTGCATACAATGCTGGCTAAATGGCCATACCAAGGATGTAATATTCCTACTTAGCCTGAGCTAAGAGGAATATGCATTTTTGTTTTACTTTATGTTGAATGAATAAATGAATAAAGGAGGACATGTAAAACTCCTGAAAAGAATGAATAAATCAATTCCCATATGAACAAGGATAAATCAGGGCCATGTAAAAAAAATCACTTGCAGGTGTGAAAGGGGTTTGAGCTGTGAGACTGGGTCAACCTTGACCAAATCTACAGCGCTGTCTAGATTCAATGTACCTCATGAAAGGACAGCGCAGTTCTAGAAGGAGGCCCCTCATGTGAAAGGAGCTAACTCATCAAGGTGATTTAGGGTTTGAAAAGGCTCTCATCTTATAAAAGGAAGGGGAAGGCAGCAAGAGAAGGCTGTTGATTGTTTATATTTCTAAGTATCTTGTCTATTTAGACAAATACTATTCTCCGTTGTTTAGTGGAGAATTGTGTTGCTTAGCACTTGGAGTTCCTATGCAGGGATTTCACCTCTTCCATTGAGGATTCTTGGAGGATTTTTTGCTGATTTGATCCACTATCAGGTTTTGGGCCAAGATCTACTTCCAACTACAATGCAGATCCAGTGAGGGTTTGTTTTCTTTTGTAGGCTACAGCAAGTGGAACTCTAGATCTGTAAAGATCTAGCTTGTATTGGAGCCTCTTCTCAGTGAGTGTGTCTTTTAACCTCCTGGAAGAGTGCATCCACTGTTTGAGCTTCATATTTTTATCTTGGCATCAGGAAATCATTTTTATTCAACCTACAACGCAATTTTCCTTGAGGGACTACGTTATTTTCAGTAGAGGGTTTGCAGGGTGTTTTGACCCCATTTTTTATGAGAGATCTCTGGTGCTGAGCTTTTCCTTTCACTTTGGTGATCCATGGATTAGCTTGCTGATCCATATTATGTTTAGATCTGATATATTTTAATGTAAAATCATCTTTAGAAATTCCTGAATCATTTTGCAGATCTGCAACTTAAAAATCAGATCTACTCTTTGTAATGCATGATTTGGTCAAAACCCCAAGGGGATCTTGTGAATAAGTCTTTCTAGTTTCTAGATATGAAATGGATCTCATGTTTTGTCCACAGATTTTTCCTAGATCTGAGATGTAATTTTCAGCTACTACAACTCCTTAAAATAACATTGTTGAGCCATTTTACATTTTATATATGTATTGCAGCCTTCTTTTCTGAAAATTACTTGCTCTCTTATCTCCTGTATTAAACTGTATATTGAAAGAGCTTCATTGTAATTATGAGTTGTTCTCGTATGTTCATAAGTTGATCTTATTTGATGGCCTCCTACTCATGCTTTCCAATATTGCGTTATTTCTGAAGTAGTTTGTTGTGCATAGTTGCAGCCCCTCTTGTAGGGTGCTTTTCAGCTAGACTAGGTGGTGGGAGATCTGTTTACCACACCTAGTTTGACTTTTTTTTGCTCCCCTTTTGGATATAGACCCCAAATATACTGATCTAAGGGATCCAAGGGCTTTAAACTCATTTCTGTGCATCAATCTCCCAGGAGTGTGTTATTTCAACAGGCTTGCTGTGACATTCCAATTTTGGAATATTACAAAGGATAACTATCCTCTATTAGCAGACTATATGCAGGATGGGGGACCTAGCCCATTACGCCCTAGGGAAGCTGCATGACCCAGTGGGATAGCACTCTGGTGTTATTATTGTCATGTCGCAGGGTTGCACGATACTAACCATTGTCCCCGCCTTGCTGCATACGTTCCAGAGGTAAAGCAGCAATGGTATAGGTTTTGCAGATCGGTGGGACATGAAGAATAGAACTGTCGGACATATGATTTGATGACTGATCGAGGAAACTTATACAGAGTACAATCATACCCTGCACGTCCAAGAACCCCCATAGGTATAGGCGGCTCCCCATCAAGGGGCAGGGGAGGAGGACATAGTGGAAGTGCAGAACGGGGACAAGGTCAGCTAATCTATTATAACTATGGAGAAGCAGGACAATTTGCGAGGGACTGCCCGAACCCCACTAGGCAATCCTATCGATATTGCAGATAGCTATACCATTCGATTGAATATTGCCCAATCTTGATATTGAAAATGTAGGAAAATCAGTTGACACCTACGCAGAATGTGCAGAGAGTTAAGGCTGAGCTATGAGACAAAGATCTGAGTGTGAATGTGGTGACACGCAGTGGGATAGCCACCAGGGGGCCTAAGGAGGAGGCTGAGATGGAACCTCTGATCTGTCAAGCTTCTATCAAACAAGAAGTTCTGGACCTTAAAAGGGGGAAAGAAACATTTATCATAGCTCGCAAGGACTTTGTTGATGCAGAGGAAACTACTGCTCGGCCACCTGCGAACCTCAAGGCAGATGAGGAGGTTGAGCCCTTTTCACAGGCATGTATGAAACTGCTGTGCAACACAAAGGCTATGGAGAAACTTCAGGAATTAATAGATAGCTGCACAGCATGACCCAATCTAACCCCGGAAGTCAAGGATGTGCACAAGCTATATAAGTATAAGAAACGCACCGGAAAAGAAATGCGGTTGTCTGCACAGATCGGTGACTATGAAATGAGCCGGGTTATTTTGGACCTAGGGTCAAATGTGAACGTGTTACCTAAGCATACTTGACAAAGAATTGGAGAGCCTAAGTTGGAAAGGTCCACTATTCATTTGTGCATGGAAAATCAGCAAAAAATCATCCCGCTAGGAAGGTTGTCTAAAATTACGGTGGATATCATAGGAGTAAAAGCCCGAGCTGACTTTGAAGTAATAGAAATTGTAGAAGATGTGGACCCCTACCATGCACTCTTGGAATTGGACTAGGCCATAGATATGGGTGGTATCATCAACCTCAAAAGGAGAAGCATGGTGTTTGAGAATAACAGCACAAGGGTGATAGTACCATTAGATCTTGTGGAAGGTGAACGATATACAGAGCTAGTGTGCGATAAAAAGGAGGTGGATCACATTTAAAATTTGACTGTGTGGGACCAATATTGGATCAACCCCACAATGGAAGGAGTACTCTGTTGGGAAAATGACGGTGAATTCTTCTCTGACTTTGACGAGGAGATGGAGAATTGGGAAAAACGGTTGCATGATGTCTTAGCACTGCGATGTCTTCGAGTCACAAGGGAATTCCGCTGCATTTCCTCAAAGGTAAGAGACCTACCCTAATTTCATGGTTCTGGTAGAATTAAGGAATTTTTGTGAGCATTCAAAGCAGAGGTTCCCAAGGGACGAAGGCTATGGGCCCTTAAGCTAGCCATGCATGGAATACCTGGACTTTGGTGGGAGATGCATGGGGAGGCATGCCAGGATTGGGAGGAATGTAAGTATATGATGATCCTGCGATTTGAAGCCCCAACCAACGTTTGAGTCAAGACATTATTTGGATCAGGAGATCCCCGTAAATGTCTAGTTGCATGGAAGGACACTTGTCAAAAAAACATGTCTTTGGTTGAGAAGTACCTTAGGAACTAGTCTGTGTCGGAGGAGGATGCTCAAAAGACCCAAGTAGTTGACCCAAGCATAGAAGGAATGTTGAGCACACTGGAGATGCGAAAACTAGTTGTTGGCACTCTAACAACTGATAGGGAGCAGAAGTTACTATTGAAAGGTGGGGCCCCATGGCAATTAATGAGGTGGATTTTGGCGACTTTTGACCGTTTATCTGATGGTAAGTTCCAAGTGAAGTTTACCCTACCGTTGAGTGACCACAAGTGCTATAAGAAGGATAGGGTAGTGCAGATAAGAAATATGCCTCCCTTGCATAGACTGTACTTCTCACCTTTGTCTCGCGTGAACTTGAGCTCTATGATTCTCCTGGTCTTCCCTATCCCTTTCATGTATGATCAGCCTACTCCTTCTAACAGTACCCGTCCAGAGTTGCAATTCCTTTTCCACGCTAGGATGATGGCCACGAAACCTGCTAAAACTTCAATACCAACAGAGCTGGAAAGTGAGCACGTAATGGAGATTGGGGTTGAGGACGAAGAAGTGCTCTATACACCAGTCACAAAGAAGGGGAAAAAAAAATCACAGGGCTCGGGGAAGCCCCCGAAAGCTGCAAAGTGGGCTGCAGGAAGACCTAGGACTTCCTCAAGGCATGCCAAATCCCCACGAACACCACTTCAGGATCTGGATGCATAAGAGGAAGCCCTACCCGCTAATCCAATCAATTGGTTGCCCCCCTTCATTCACCCGCATCGACCTTCCACGCGCATGCCAAAAAACTTGGATGGTTTAATAACCTACCTGCAAACACCGCTAACCCCAAGCGAAGTCCTTGTCATCGGTGACCCTTGCGGAAGGATCCATGAAGTTAAATTTGATGTTCACGACTTGGAAATTTATGAAGCCTTCCCAGAGCTGGCCCCTGCACTATACTTTGACACAGTTTATGCAAATAATGGGGTCACAATCATTCCTTAGTGCTCGGTATGTGGATTGGCCAGATCCAGGCTCTTGAATCTGCTGCAGATGCCCCATTTTGGCCATTAAAATGTCACAGACCAGCTGGCCCGACAGCTGCTCACCTTGATTCACGAGGGCTGCTTATGGATTTGGGACCAAGTCCCCATTGATGTTGTGCTAATTCACTAGATTACAGGCCTTCCCATGTAGGGGCTGCACCCTCTGGAATGGGTGGGCAAGAAATATGAAGGCGAGACTATTGAATATGTGCGCCAAATGTACAAGGTGGAGCAAAATACCTAAGGCTTTATCATCAAATCCATCAGCGATCGTGCTACGCATATGGGTACCATGATATTAGCATACAAGCTAATGCAGAAGTGCCAGGTCACAACCATCCCTGCCTATGTCATTCGATTATCAGGCCAGTGTACGAAGGGGGTCTGCCTTAATTGGGCCCAATATTTGTGTGACGAATTCCTGACCAACGTCCGCAAATCTCAAGAACAAGGAAAGGCCTTTTGCTATTCTTGGCTACTGCTCCTTATAGCACTGGTTGCATGGGAGGCCCTAAGGAGTCGTTCCTCCCCGAGCTCACTCCAGAAATGTGCGAAGGGGCTCGCTTCGCCCATTTATGGGACTCCAAGGATGCACAATGCATGGAAGATAACCAAGTTTTTTGGGTCCTATTCCAGAGCATCTTGGTCACAGCCATCAACTCTCGAACATGGTTGTCCCCAACAGTCTACAATAGGTATAAAAGTATTGTAGCATTCCAAGTTATGATGCACCACATACAGATCCGCAGTCTCAAGAATAAAACCTGGAATTCCCTCTCATATATGGTAGCATATGAGGGCATTGACTAGATGGTCGAACTATGGCCTCCTACATGGAAGATAGGCTTTAAAAACCCCACCAAGGAGACTGCAGGACCAAGCAAGCAAGGCTTGGACACAACCATCAAGAATAACAGGCAGCCAAAAACCATGAGGGCTGAAATCCAGGTTGATCCGCCACGAGCAGTAAACCTCAGAGGAATAAAGCGAACATGCGAGCCTGACAAGGAGCCTCGAAAGAATCAACACACGCAATGAGGAGAATATGATGCGACGGTCACTTTGACCGACGGGGACCTCGAACAAATAGCAGACGTCATCACAATGGCCACATAAGAGAAGTGGGTAGCCCTGGAGGAACACCAAAAGGCTGCCATTGACACCCTCCAGGCTGAGCTCCACACCCTAAAATTAAAGAAAGACACGCTACAGGCCATCATGACTCAGTTACGGCCTCCCTTGGTACCCAGCCATATAGTTCTCGCCATAAAGGAAAGTCATTTATGCACTATACCTAGTGCTGCCCTTGCGATCATTCCACAAGTTGAACTCCATACAGACGTAGGGGTGTAGCTGAATCTGGCCACGTTGACCCATGATGCATTACAGGGCCTCCACACTGCTGTATTTTAGGAGATTCGCCATCGGGACCAGCAAGTGAACCAACAACTAGGGATAGCTGAGCAGACCATCACGCGGCAGAACGTTGAAGTACTCTGCGCTGTCATACAACAAGTGGAGCTCGAAACACTAATCCACCAGCTCTGCACGGAGGTTACAGAGGAGATCCCAGTTGTAGACACCTCCCAGGCTAAAATTGAAGGGTTGGTTGCAGCATTGAAGGCATCCAGGACAGAGATGCAGGTCGTGAAGACACAGTTGGAGCAGGAAATCACCGACTTACAGGCCAAGCTCCAGCTCGAAACACCTCCGGAGGTACAAGCCCAGTGCGCTATGTTAGTAACCAAGGCCACTAACACCATTATAGGTCAGATTGCTCAGGGTGCCCGGTTACTCGGAGATGCCATGCAGCTTTGGACCAAGATCAAGCGCGATCCAGTCCTCCAGAGAATTAATCAGGACTTGCGGCAGAAGGAAGAATCTTTCCATCAGGTCGAAGCTACATTACCCACTTTAGTCCCTACTCAGCGTCTGGCATGATTGAGAAACTCCGGCGCAAGAAGCATGCCATCGCAGAAAAATTGAAGACTTGGGCTAACGAATCCCTCTAGCTATCACAAGATATCGATGTTGCAGTCAAGAAACTGAATCAGACACTGGAAAGTGTCATTGCAGCTACCAAAGGACCAACATCTCAGAAGCTCATGGATATTGCACAGAGCATTGCTACTCAGAGCCAAGAATTACTACCCCCGTTGATCACCGCCATCAACACACTATGCGCACAGGTGGAGACGACACCACTGCAGTGTCTCGGGACGGGTCACAAGATTGTGTTGGGGGACTGTTGGAACAGGGTCTCCTACAAAGCTGCGAAACTGGTCCATTTTGTATATTTTTTATTATATTTATTCTAAAGCAGGGGTTTTGGGGTGGGTCAAATCACCTAAAGCATTGTAAACGGATCAAGGGTAGACCAAGAGTCCACAAACTACGGTTTGCAGACCATTGGATGCATAGGCTAAAATAGTATAAGTAGTTGAACCTTTTTGACTTGTAGGACAGACTAAGAATGATAAGAGATTGCTGCTAAGTGTGAATTGATAGATCTGGTTAGGGTTGTTGGGTAAGGACTCCTACTGATTTGTGCGTGGAGGGGCTCTGTCCTGCTATGTGCGGACCCTGTTGCTGTGTGCGCAGGTTGGGTTTTTGGGGTTTTGTAAGTAGATCTGAAAGATTAATGACTGCGGAAGTATTATTGCCTATCTGAATCCACAGGAATTATTGTGATATGAATATGTGACATCTTGATTACTTAATATATGTTTTTGTGTTATTGGTTTTAGTTGCGAACATACTTGTGTACTTATTTATGCTGCGATCTGGGTTTGTTCTGCTTGCTTCATACAAGAATATCTGGAATAACTGTGTATTATTATATGAATTCATGATCTGTTGATTTATGTGAGTAATATTGCTATTGTACACATGGATGTGAAGGGAATCTAGGCTCTGTGATACCATATCGGGTCACTATAAGGGTGGACGCAGCTCTTCTTGACTTACCTACCCTCTCCCAGGGTGCAGAAACTTGGTTCCAACACCCACCCATACTACTTCGGGTGAGACTTTAGCCTGCAAAGCAAGTCACTGCCGAAAGGGCCAGTATTATAGGGGTTTTTTGGCAAACCTTTAACATTCGAACCTGGGTCAAGACCCCTTGAGCCAACATTGAGGCACATGCCTATAATCCCAAGGATTCAAAGGCTCTTTCGTTGCAAAGAATTAGCTATGTTGCAGGGATTGAATTCCTCACACAAAAGTGAGTTGGGAGTTATGTGAATCCCAACTGATTCAATAGCCATAAAGCATATAAGGGATACATGGCACGAAAAATTCAAGTATGAAGTACGAATTCTATGACTCAGCATAGCCATGAATGGCATCAACCCATATTCCCTCTAGAATACCAACTATTATGTTTAGCCTGTAGTGGTGATCAATAACAATATCCCACCATGGTTGTCAGTGAAGAATGAACATCTTATGTTGGCTCTCATAGTCCCTGGTAGAAGACAAGTGAAGAATATGGATTTCTACTTACAACCACTGGTAGATGAATTGAAGGAATTATGGATGGGATAAATGTATACGTTGTATCAAGACCCATCACAATAGAGAGGAATTTTACATTTTATGGCATATGTGCTTACACGACACATGATTATCCAGGCTTAAGAGTTTGCTCTGGTAAATTACATTTTTATTGATTTGCTTATATATGTAACAATATTCTTTCACATATTAGTTATTTAATTCTTTGTAATTGTTCTGAACTTCATGATATTCTTTAACGTGCCATGCATATAAATTGTATACAATAATCTCGCAGGTTTGTAACAAAAGGGTATTTTGTATGTAAATGTTGTGGACCTTCTCTGAAATCTAGATGGTCCAAGGACCAATGAAATCCAGTGTATGATTGCTCCAAGGTATTCCTCCCATAAGAATTCCCTTACAGAGGAGCAGCATCTGCTTTCAATGGTAAATGAGAGAGAACCTGAAGGCCTCCAATAACAAAACCAGTTGAATGACTTAGAGAATATGAGAGAGAGAAGGAGAAGGAGTTCACAGAAATGTTCGATTCAAATGGGGAGCCTATATTCGATGATCCAGAATTCTTCGACACCTATGTTGAGAAATTGCCCATTGGGATGAAAAGGAAATCTATCTTTTATAACCTCCCGTATTGGGAGCATCTTAAGATTACCCACATATTAGATCCCATGCATATATTTAAAAATGTTTCATATTCTTTATGGAGGCACATATCATCGAAGAAAAGTGACACATTGGTTGTTAGGAAAGATATTATTACTTCAAAAACTAAACGGAAACATTGGCCAAAACGATTAGAAAGTACAGGATTAGAGGCATGCAGGCGTTGGTCCCTCTAATTCATGGTATTTCAAATAAGGACGATGTCCCATGGATTTATAAAAAAAGAGGATCTTTATTTGTAAAATGACGTTATAATGGGTGTGATGGTGCCATCTTCATATGGGTCTTCACTACGGCATTGCTTCACCATGGATGACCATTTGTGGGGTTGAAATTGCATGACCATTTGAATCTTCTAAGAGTACGTATAATGTCAAAAGCATGATTTTATTATTTTTTATATTAATAAATTTTATCCCATGTCGGGATCATAAAACATAACTAATTTTGTATATTATTTCACGTGTTTATAAATTTGCAGTTTCATTATCCTTTGTTCCTGCGTGCGTGTGTGAAACTTGAATTCCCTCAAGGCCTGGGATGTGCCATATCTAAATTATCTGCATTTGTACATTGGATCACGTCAAAGGAGATTCATGTGTCTAGCATTCCACGGTGGCATCAAGAGATAGTTAAGATTGTTTGTATGTTTGAGAAGGAACTATCGACGATTTTCATGGACTTGCAGGTCATATTCTAATCCACCTAGTAGATGAGGTTGTATTAGTTGGGGTGGTTTCTTGTCATTGGATGTTCTTCTTAGAGAGGTACATGAGGAAATTAAAAGGTTTTGTTCGAAAAAGGGCAAAACCTGAGGGGTCTAAGGCAGAGGGGTACATATCGTATGAGTCTTTCTATTATGCCAGTGAGTACATCAAGCAGATCGATAATAGACCAGGTGCGGTGATTTGGGACGATGAAAGGGATGAAGACAAAAGAGAAGGGGACTTGCTCCAAATGAGTGGAAAAAAGCGCTTGATAAAGAGTAAGTGACTTATAATTTTTCAAATTTACACAAAGTCAATATTCATGTTGAACTTCGATATAATGTATATTTTGATCTCTATGTACTATATAATGTCGGTTTGATTTCATCAGCGAATGCAAAAATTGAAGCAATCAATAAATTCATTCTTTACAATTCCGAAGCGACACAACCGTGGGTCTCATTATACAAACAAATCAGGATGAAATGGTATAGTGACAGGAAATAATTCTAACGGTTGAATGGTAGAAGTGTGCCTTATCCCGATCATTCAAAAGAAAATATGCCAAAAATATGCCCCAATAGTTGGGTTGCTGACCAAGTCAGAGAGAAACACGGTGCAACTAGTCGTTACCCGTGTGCTGAAGAGGATGCGCTAAAAGTAGGGATTGGGTGCAGCAACTCGATAATAATCTATTTAATTTATATGTACATTTGAAACTTAATACTGCACCTTTCAAATGTAATTACATATATATTTCATATTTTAACTGTTGGGTTTGTTGGGATCCTGTGATTTAGCATATTGGCATACCAAATGACAAGGCAACATATAAACCAAGCTTTAGAGCTCTAGGATCTAGCCCTCCTAGTCTCAGAGGGGGATCTCTCAATATTTTTGTAAATATATAGCTTGATTGCTTGTAAGGGGTTGATTTTAGGCTAGTTATTAAGTACAAGTTTGTTTGTTTACGTTTGGTTGGTTGGACATGAATAATCTAGGAAACATAGATAGAAAGGGGAAACATCAAAGCCATTGGGCAATGGAGTCAAGAAAAATATATAAAAATCTCAATCAATGGAAATGGGATATCAAAGGGAAAATCTAACTTGGCCAGTGGATCTTGGGTTTGGTGGATGAAATGAAATGGACATTAAGGATTTAGAAGGAGGATCAGAACTAAGGGCAGTTAAGAATCCCTAATTATATGTACTTCTCAACAAAGGGACTTTAAAACATCATTTGAACATGAAGAGGCATTTCATAGACAGGGCTAACCATAAATTCCAGAAACCACACTTCAGCAAATAATAATTCTAAGACAAATTGTTCAAACAAAATCTAGCAGTCAGGGAACACCCTATTTCATCCAAATATTTCACTTTCATGAATAAGAAAACATTAAAGACTCAAAAATAACTGCATCATAGAAGAGGGAATGCCTAAACATCTAAGGATGCAATTATAAAGACCTTCAAAACAATCATTTCAGCAAGAACAAAGGGTATGATCAAAACAGACCTCTTTGGCAGACTATAAATAATGGTACTTCAAACGGAGACTTCATAAACAGTTTTCAAGTGGCAGAAAGTAAGCAGGGAAAACCATAAATCATTCTTGAAACCAACTGTTTGAACTATTTCTGAAATAAACAAGCTTCAGGGTTGAAAAGCATTCAAACTACTAAATAAAACCTTCAGCAGATGAAAACATAAAGACAATCAAGAGTAAATAGGTCTAAGGTGCTTCTAGGAGACATTTCTTAGCCTAAAACGTTTACTATAATATAAGAAAGAAATGATGAAATAGAATGGAAAACAAGGAATAAAAATAACAGATCGAAATACATCACCAACAACCATGCGCAGGGATCCAATGATAGAGCCTTCTCATTAACAAAACATGTCATAACATCATCAATCTTCCAAAAACTTCAATTTCTTCTTAAGCTTCAGCCAGACTATGTACAAGTGAAAAGAGTTCGAATGCCAGCAACCAACCCTTACAAATGAGTTCCACGGAAGTATTTATAATGTAATTGAGGAGTTGGAACTATCTAGGGTTCAAAAAATGTTATAAATGACATAGTAAATGCATTCCTATCCTTAAGAACCATGCAAGGCATAAGGTAGGAATGTCTCTCAAGTACTTCTCTTTGTAATAAATCTGTCTTTACTTCCTGAGGATAAAATAACTGAAAATTTTGACTTTGAGGCCCTTTTCTATCTTTTACAATAACTGTCTGACAGCCTTAAAAATATCTTCTTTAGTGTAATAACTATCAATTTGTCTTTTGAGGTATAAAGTAAGTGAAAGGTGTCACTTTGATTTAAGTGAATAACTTCCCTATTGTTGATTCATCTGAGGTCCTTTTAGGCCTATCGTTCCTTTATTTTATCATTAAAACTTCCTTTAAGGCTTTTTAGCCTTGATCTATCTTTATCTAATCTGTTTTGAGGCTTTGATTTAGCTTTAAGCCTTTATCATAATTAAACTGTGTATTAAGGCCTGATGATGCTTTCTAGTCTTCATAATTCATTATGCTGCCTCTTTATCCCTCCTCAGACTAATTATCTGTCTTTAAACTGTTCTTCATTCTTTAATTTTCCATTCAAGCTTTTAATCTTCTATCTGCCTCTTTTCTTCTTCATTGACCTTTCATTCTTGTTTCATTTCGTTCAGAGTTTTCTTTCAGTGCAATGGAGGGTTTGCAGAAAGCATCGATGGCCATGAAGCATTAAATCGGACCCTTTTATCCCTTTCTACCTTCAATCGGGCCTTAGAAAACCATTACCCAAGGTCTTGCAACCATATTTTGTTGTGGGAAGCCTGTGTATCAATGGCAGCCATTCAACCTAAAAAATAAACCAAAAAACATTAATAAAACCTGCAATTTAATGGCTAGACTGCTTCGGAGACTTGATATGGTGATAGAGGAGCATTGCAGAGAGGCGGAATGCATGGAGGAGGGGTTTATGGGTGAAAAACATGAAAATAGGGTTTAAAATTGGCTTTGGCACATGTTAGTGTCAGTCTAGTCATACTCCCATCAGTGATCAAAAATGCTCTTTTGCATTTGCATATTAGGAGTCCCATACCGAATAAATTTCACCATTCCGCTAGGTCATGGATTCATTGATGGTAGTAATTTTTCATCAGTTTTCCCTCACGAGGTACTTGCTTATTCTCCTTTCTATGGTCTTTGGTCATGAGTCACTTTCACTTTCAAAAATCATGTCATTAGGTCATAGGATGGGTCTCATTAGTTTCTAGGGTCACACCATGGTCAAATTAATGAGTCAAATTTCAATAAATATCAGCAAGGTCATGAGGAAGTCAATAAATCCAAAGTCACAGCACTTGGAAGATCAAAGAGATATTCACAATTCAGAAGCTGTCATATCCACAAAGTCATCATCCTGCCTTTAGAGAAGTTTTTCATAGCATGTTCAGCACCAAATCATCTTCCAAGTAGATCCATCAGAAAGAGCCCAGAAAGAGCTTTCCAACGATATATTTCACTCTTAAAACTAACTTCTGGATTGAAATTTATGCTTAAGTGAAGTAAAATTCCCCCATATCCTCAAATAATCCCTATTTCCCATTTTCCCTTAAACTTTATGTTTAAAGTTTAATTTTTTCTTTATAAAATCC
Organism: Pinus albicaulis; assembly: GCA_034641835.2. Lineage (NCBI taxonomy): Eukaryota > Viridiplantae > Streptophyta > Pinopsida > Pinales > Pinaceae > Pinus > Pinus albicaulis. The sequence goes on from CM076575.1 coordinate 106,821,942, forward strand.
ATTTTTCCTCCCTCCGATAATAAAATCACATTATAAAATTATTTAAAACAAAAATGTGACTTACACACAACCACTTCCCCACCATACTGAAAAACTTTATAATAAAACTTTACAAAAAAGTTTCATATTATAAAACCGCGACCTTAAGTCCCTTCCCATTTCCAGCAATCACAATGTTAATATTAGCGTTCTGATTGGTCAATCACGAAAAATTCCGATGCGATTATATTAAGAACTCCCGATTGTAAACCTCCGATTGACCCCGCCCAATGCGATCCTGACCGTTGATCCGATCGCTGATCGGATGGCCCATATGTGATTGGGCCATCGCAATCGGCGCTTTCATAAGGTCCTCCCCGATTGAGTGCTTCGGATTGATCTCCTCCGATTACACTCCCACCGTTGATATTTCCCCTCTGATCCGACGACTCACAGCCCATCGAAACTTTCCAATCGGCGTTCCCACTCCGCTCCCATTTTCACCTCCCGATTCCGATTGACCCCGGGCCCACCACACAATACTTCCACCCATTTGTAATATCAAAGGCCTTTACCCTTTGTTGAATCAAAACTTTGTTTTAAATTACTTCACAAAGGTTTTCCCCATCGCTCATCCCAATCACATCGGCGATATTTGTTATGTAATATGCCTGCCCCAAATCCTCCAACCCCGATCGCAATTACACTGTCGGGCCTTTCCATATCGCATCAGAATTTTTTCTGTATTCTAATATGCCTTCCCCTTTCCCCAATCTTTGATTGCGATCACTGTTATGTATTAAAATACATCGCAGACATGTATTTCAAATGTTTTATTATATGTTATATCCTCTTCCCAAAGCCCCTCCGATTCCGATTGAGATGCGGGTCTCGTTTCCTTTCCCTTCCCTTTTCCCTTTCAAAAATTAATATTTACCTTCACTGAAAGTATTATTTCATTTCAATTTTATTTCAAAGTATTTTTTAAAATTTGGTTTTATTCAAACGAATAATGGAAAGCAAAGGAAACAGTCAGCTGGATGAAAATTTAAATTAAAACAAAGACGCCTACAGCAGCAGAGAAAATAGGATCTGATTGCCTATTTTATTATTCAACAGCGAAACTGTGAAATTTGCCAAGTAATCAAGTGTAATATTGTTCCTTCTTTAGGGCAGATTTTTGGATTTCTTTTCTATGATTAGTTTTCAGTTCTTCAGCTTTTAAAACAACTCCTCTTTTTATGGATCTATGTTCCCACAAATCTGGTGTATTTAATGTAATTGTAAATCATTTGTAAAGCGGTTTGTAATCCAGCAGTAGGGGAATAGTGTGGAAGAAAATCTCTTTGCTCCATTGTATAGTTTGACAGGGATTAATAAGAGATGCAGCTCTGATTTGTGGGATCCATGTGGTGTGAGATTTAGCATTTGTTTTTCTCCTTTATTTCATATGTAAATTTTTATGGTTCACCTCTCATCCATAAACAGTTCAGGTTGAATGCTTTCAAGATTGAAAGGTAGAATCCATTCTATATGCTCTTCCTTGGGAAATCATTCATACTCTATGTTTTTCTTCTGTTTGAAAAGGATCCATTTATTGTGCCCTTTTCAGCTCCTCACCAGTCTTTCCACCCCATATTTATTAAAATTTAATTGCTAAATATCCTGCCTATCTTGCCCCATGAAATACCCTGTGTCCTGATTTAAATCCCCAGTTTCAACTATCCCATTTTATCCCACACATCCCTGAAATTCATTCATTCTATTAAAATTCCATAATTTTATCTAGCCTAATATCATATTTTTATTGTGTTTTATTAGATATCTATCATTACAGAGAGAGCCCTCTCTTGTCCTTGTAGGGCTAGCTACAAGGCTGAGCGTGGTTTAGTTGTTACCTCGTTTTGCCCTTTTCAGCCTGGGGTCCCATTCGGGTGCTAACAGCGCGAACAGGCTATTTTCGCATTTAAATTGGATGGTTAGCGGTTTTGCCCCGCTCAAACGCGATTCCATACACTTTCTGACGTGTGTCCCTTGGAAAACTGGTGGTTTCGCATGAGTTTGGGTGATTAAACCCCGGATGGAAAAATTGCACGAAATGCTATATTGATCGCTAGATGAAAGGGGGTAGATCTGATAGTGCAAAGAGGAGTGCAATATAAGGTGCACGGGTGGGAGTTTTAGTGGGAGACAGGTGGCAGCCGGAGATTCGTGGAAATGGCTGGGTAATGGGTGGTAGGCCCCAAGGTGGTTGGAGATGGGGTTAAATGGGAACCGTCGGATCCTATGGATCTACGGTGTAGATCTCGTCGGGGTATTGTTATCAGGGTGAGAAATATATAAAGAAAATGGGGGTTTTGAAAGGGAAAGCCGATGCGATGGGGGCTTGGGGTAAGGAAAAATCGTGGTTTTGTAGAGAAAAAGGGACCGGGGGCGAAAGAAAAGGTGCCAGAGGGCTAAGATTCCGGCACCAGGTTGCGGGGGTTAGGTCATATGACAGAGGGGCTGAATATTTTAAGCCCTTAGGGGCCTAAACCCTTAATTGTAAAAATATTATTTTTTAGGCCAAAAATGGGATTTTTTAGGCCAATTTAGAAGTTCCGATAGGTATAAAAAGGTAGTTTAAACCATGAAAAAGGGGTTTCTATAGGTTTGAAATGAGAAGGGAAAAGAGGGGATTTTTAGAGGAAAATGAATGATATGGTGGCATTTTATAAAGATAAAAATGGGGGGGAATGAAATGATGAAAATGGAGCCTTTAGGAAATAGTTCTTTTCTTGAGAACAACAGGATTTTGAAGGATTTTTTGAAGGGAACAGCAGGCTAAGGAACAACACTTTTTAAAGGAACAGCAGGCTTAAGGAATAGCACTTAAAGGAACAACACTGTTAAGGAACAGGAGGGTTAAGGAACAACACTGTTAAGGAACAACACTTTAAGGAACAACACTACTAAGGAATAGCAGGATAACCTTTTTAGGAGACATAGATGAATATTTGGTGAACTGATAGACTTAGAAAGATGAAGGTAGTGATATTTCTAGAACTCATAATGTTTTTTGCAATTTTGTTTTAGAAATCTGGGTTTGTTAAATTTAGTCATCTTTGGATAAAATCAAAATTATGGATGACTAACAGGGTTATTATAAGACTCATGACACTATGATTTTTTAACTTTTTTATAGGTGAATTTATTCCCATCTATATGGGCATATGGACACCATTTTCGCACAGAAAATTCCGATGATGGACACATGAGACAAGACTGTGGAGTGGAAGTCGAGTTCGATCAATCTAGTCGATCTAGCCACCGTGATCAAAACCTAGTACGAGGGACGTTAGGTTACGTTGGAAAGATACAAGATATCATTGAAGTGGATTTCTCTTCTTTCCAATGTGTTATTTTTAGGTGCAAGTGGTGGGACACCTTTGATCAAAATAATGTAAAGGAAGATCGTGATAGTAGGTTGATATGTATCAACTCTAGAAAGATGTGAGATGAAGCTAAGGAGCACTATGTTTTCCCCAAACACTGCAACCAGGTGTTTTTTTTACCTAGATGTGTTGGATAGGGATTAGTGGTTCGTATTAAGACATGACCCTAGATCAAAACATATTTTTGAGAACAATAGTGTTATCATGCCATGTGAGCTGGAAGATAATGAGGGTGACCATGACAACTGAGAGTGATATGGTACATGTGTTATTTCATCAATATTTATACTTTTTAAGATAGGTTTTTCGAAACATTATAATATATATTTTGAATTAATTGGTAGTTTGCATTGTGTTAATGTTAAAATCAATATTTCACTTGATAATTTGCAATTATGTTGATCTCAAAACAATGGCGTACTGTATAAAGTTTTTTTTTTTTTTTTATGTAAGATCATAATAAAATAATGATAATTCTAAAGTACATGAATTTATTTGCATTATTTTCTAAACTTTATTATGTTACAAAAATTCATATTATTCTAGATTTATTATTTTACAGTTATTTAAAATTTTACAAATTTACAAATTTAAAAATTTTAATAAAATCATTTCACATTAATACAATTAAAATTTTACAAATATTTTACATGCAATTACAATTAAAATTAAAATTACAATTAGAATTACAATTTTACAATTTCACATATAATTACAATTAAAATTACAATTACAATTTTAGAATTTTACGTACAATTACAATCATTTCACAGTAATAAAATTAAAATTTTACAAATATTTTACATACAATTAGAATTACAATTTTACAATATCACGTACAATTACAATTTTAGAATTTTAGAATTTTACATACAATTACAATTACAATTTTAGAATTTTAGAATTTTACATACAATTACAATTACAATTTTAGGATTTTACATCAAATTTACAATTACAATTTTACAAATTTATATATATTCCATTACAATTGCAATTTTATAATTTTACATCAAATTTACAATTACAATTACAAATTTACAAATTTACATATATACCATTACAATTTCAATTTTAGAATCTTACATACAATTAGAATTACAATTACAATTTTACATATATACAATTACAATTAAAATTAAAATTACAATCATTTCACAATAAATTAAATATTACAATTACAATTAAAATTTTACAAATATTTTACATACAATTACAGTTTTAGAATTTTACATACAATTACAAATACAAATACAATTTTACATACAATTAAAATTAAAATTTCAATTACAATCACGACATTATATTTAATAAATATTATGATCATTTAATATTAAATTAATTAATAAACATCATGATCATGATAACCATCATAAAAACATCATATTCGACTAAAAAACACATTCAAATTTGCTAACATCATTGTGATCATGATCATCTAACAAAACATAATTAGCATTGTATAACATCATCACAACACAAACATCAAATATACATCTCATGTCAAATAACTGCTATCACATATACATCTATCTGCAAGCTGCACTTTAAATGAACATATCTAACATGACCTAACAATATACACATCATGAAGATCACCAACATGTAAATTAAGTACAACTACAACATGAACATAAAATACATGGACCATATATATATATATATATATATATATATATATATATATATATATATATATATATATATATATATATATATATATATATATATATATATATATATATATATATATATATAATATCCAAATATATACAACTGTAATATAAATGTCATATATCAACTCGTGGTACACCATCAACAACAGTACTAGTCGAGGCTTGCTCAGTCAATGGTCCAGCCTCGACAAGCTCAAATACATGTTGATCATCAGGTCCCTGTTTCTCTAGTACTGGTGCCTCATGTTGATCAGGATCAATTGTTGGTTGCTCATCGTGATGACTCGACATGGTCGATGGTCTAGCCTGCTTATGATCATGAGTACTGCTAGATGTCGCAAGCTGCTAACTCAACGTGGCCGATGGTCCAGCCTGCTCTCCATGATGAATGTTTTTCGATGTTGTAGGTTGCTCATCTAGTGTGGTGTGAGGTGAACGCTGATCACTCCCCTGATCGTGATCATCAGATGATGTGTCGCTGCTCGCGGACAATCAATCACGTGTTGCATCTAGACCATGCCTATAATGTGCAAGAACCCTCCTCAACTGTGTAACTAAGGTCGTACCTCCTACGACATGCCGCATCAGGCTTTACATGTCATGCGGCATGCATCTCCACATATGTACCAGCCTACCATCAGCCTGTATGTCTCTCATAGTAGCGGGCCTGACTCCCGCCTCAACAAACAATGCACAAAGTTGCTCGCCCAACTCCATCCTTAATCTACTATCAAGCCTACCGCGCCTAGCAAAAGGTGGTACCGACTGTTGTGAAACCAGCTCCAAAAAGAGAAGAAAAGAGATATCAACGCCTTAGAAATAAGCCACTTCGAGGGGGCAACCTCCAATAAATTACATGAATGAACAATTCTTGGATGATTCAAATTACAAAACCTCCTTTCTATATATAGGAGTCCATGGGCCACAATGTAATCCTAGTGGGGCCACAATGTAATCCTAGCCGACCTAACAATAATAATTTAAGGGCACAATAATAACAATATGGGGGTTACAAGGGTACAATAATAACAATAAGGGGGTTACACTAACAACAATGAGGGACTATACTAGTAATATAGGGACCTAACATGCCCCTCTCCTTCAAAAAAGTGTTGTCCTCAACGCTTGAGTAGCTCTGGGTGCTTCTGTATAAAATTCTCATCCTCCCATGTAGAATCTTCGGTGGGTAAGTTCTTCCACTTGATGAGATACTCTAAAATTGATCGATTTCGTAGCTATAGAGTTCTTGTTTCCGTGACCGCTTCAGGTTCCAATATGATTTTTCCTTCCTCATCAAGTTCTGGAAATATTGTTTGAACTGGAAGATTTTCACCTATAACCTTCTTTAAGCATGAAACATGGAAAATTGGATGCACTCGTGAAGAAGCGGGAAGCTCCAATTTGTATGCCATAGTACCAATATTTTGCAACACCTTGTAAGGACCATAGTACTTTGGCGATAATTTATTATCCTTCTTAGCTTGCTTGAGGGACATTTGTTTGTATGGTTGTAGCCGTAAAAATACCCAATCTCCTACATCAAAACTTCTCTTGTTGCGATGTTGATCTGCCTATTGTTTCATTCAATTTTGTGCCAAATTCAGGTTATCCTTTAAGAGTTGGAGAACTTCTTGCTGATGCTCGATGTGATCTTCCACTGCTTGAACCTTCAAATTTTCCCTTAAATATGATGTGATGGATGGTGGATGATATCCATAAAGTGCCATAAATGGGGTCATTTTTGCTATAGTATGGAAGGAAGTGTTATACCACCATTCAGCGAGAGGTAACCACTTGACCCATTGTGTTTGTTTATCAGATACAAAAAAACGAAGATATCCTTCCAAACATTTATTTACTATCTCAGTTTGACCATCAGATTGAGGATGATAAGATGAGCTATTAGCTAATTGAGTACCCAAACAAGAAAATAACTCCATCCAAAAATTTCCAGTAAAAATGGGATCTTTGTCGCTCACAATAACCCTTGGGTTTCCATGTAGCTTTTGAATTGTGTCCATAAATGTAGTAGCAACTTTACTTGCTTTAAATGGATGAGATAATGCACAAAAGTGTGCATACTTGGTAAGTTTATCAACTACCACCATGATGACACTCTTTCCATTGGACTTAGGTAATCCTGTGATAAAATCCATTGAAATCTCCTCCCAATGTTGACTTGGAATGGATAAATGTTGTAGAAGACCCGGGGTCTTAATTGTCTCAACTTTATTCTGCTGGAAAACAAAACAGTCCGCCACAAACTTTTGAATATCAGATTTAAGGCTATCCCAAAAAAATTCTTTCTTCACCCTGTGGTAAGTTTTTAAAAATCCTAAGTGTCCTCCTAAAGGAGAAGTGTGCAATTCCAAAAGAATATTTTGTTTTAGTTGGGAATTCTTACAAAGATCTAAGCGATCTTTGTACCATAAGGAATCATTTTCCAACTAAATGTATCCGATGTACTAGGATCTTGCTGCAACTTTTGAATGAGTGTCCACACTTCTTCGTCCTTCTTCGATTCATCTCTTGCTTTGGTTATCCAATCTGGTTGAATAATAGAAATGGCACAAACCAATGCTTCCACCTCTTCATTATTTCTTGAGAATGCATCATTTAGCTTCCCTTTTTTGTATATTATTTCAAATTCATAACCCAACATCTTTGTGACCCATTTTTGCTGCTCTTCTGAAGATAGTCTTCGTTCCAAAAACTATTTAAGACTATCATGATCAATTTTTACCTTGAAGTGTCTTCCCATTAGGTAATTTCTCCATTTCGTTAGTGCATGCAGTATTGCTAACATTTCCTTCTCATAAATAGGTTTCTGTAAATGCTTACCTTTGATTGGATAACTTTCAAAAGCAATGGGTCTTCCTTCTTGCATTAAAACAACACCAATTCCATTTCCTAAGGCATCACATTCCACAATAAAGGTTTTTGTCAAGTCTGGCATAGCTAAGACTCGTGCTAGGCAGATTTCCTCTTTAAGATGTTCAAAGGCCTTAGTTGCTTCAAGATTCCATGAAAATGCATCTTTCTCTAGTAATTTTGTTATAGGTGTTGCTATTCTCCCATAATTCTTAACAAACTTTCAATAATACCCTGTTAACTCAAGAAGTCCTCGCAACTGCTTTATGGTTGTGGGGACTTTCCATTCCTTAATGGCTTTAATTTTGTTAGGGTCTACCTTAACACCCTCGTGAGATACAATATGACGCAGATATTCCACCTCTTGTACTCCAAAGAAACATTTGGATGTTTTTGCATATATTTTTTTCTCCTTTTTCTTCTTGATATGTCCTTCTATCTTGAGAGTTTGAGGAATTGTAATTCCTACCAATGCATTACACGATATGGTCGTACTCATTTCTTCCTCTTCTTGGGTTGGTTCCTGGTGTATATCCTCTTCTTGTTCATTTTCTTCTTCCTCTTTACAATCTATGTAAAATAATTTCTTCGTATCACACTTATGACCTTTAGTGTATTTTCTATCACAATTGTATCAAAGCCCTTTTTCTCTTTTTTCTTCAAATTTTTGTGGTGTCAACCTTGTAGGTTCTGGAAATATAGGAGTAGAAACACTTCCTTCTTTATAGAAGTGAGTGGTAGGCTTCCTTGTTTCCATAATTTTACATTCAATTTTTCTTTCCAACCTGAATGCCTTCTCCAATGAATCAGGTTCCAAAATGCAAACTTCATGTTGGATGTTATCCTTTAAAGTACCTATGAAGAGATCAATCCTTTGTTCCTCTGGAATACCAATTACCCTTATATTAAATTTTTTGAATTCCTCAATGTGCTCTCCCACTAAACCCTTTTATTTGAGATTTATCAATTGACTAAAGAAGGTGTTGCTCTTTGTATCCTCATAATGTGCTATCATTTCCTCCGTAAAAATTGACCAAGTGACATTTTGTTACAAGAGCAAAGCCATCGATACCATACGAATGTATTTTGTTCTAAATGTAAAGTTGCAATGCGTACTTTTTGTGCGTTTTGCACATTATGGAGATCAAAATATTGCTCCATCTGTAGTATCCATGTTACAGGATCCTTTCCATCAAACTTCCTCATATCCATTTTTAGAATATGGTGGTTCTTCCCACCAACATTAGATTTTATGAAATCGCGATTAACATTTATTTTGTTCTCATCATGAGTTTCCTCTACTATCTTCTCACCATTAGGAAACATTTCTTGTATCAACTTTTTCAAACCTTCCATGTCTTCTCTTAGATCATTCTTCATGTTTTCCATTTTCTCATCGATCTTAGCTTCCATGTCATCCATTTTTAGATTCCATGCCAGCTTCCATGCCATCTATCTTAGATTCCATGCCATTCTTTAAACCATCCATCTTAGATTCCACATATTTCTTCAAACCATCCATCTTAGCTTCCACACCTTTCTTCAAAACTTCCATGTCACTTTTTTTTGCTCTTTGCGAGAGCAAAATTTGTTGCACTTGCTCTTGTAATTTTGATATATCATGTTTCTATTCTTCGTCTTCATGAGTCATAGTAGAGCCTTCTAAAGGCTTAATTGGTGTTGAATTCTTTTTAGGGGCCATTTTAGAATCCAATACTGATATCTATTCTACAATATGCCCTTGGAATTAATTCAACTTGATTCTTCAAACAATACTTATGCAATTCGGGAAAAAAATACACACCTTTTACTTTCTTTTGGGGAGCTCTGTATTGAAATTGAATTATCTATATAATTTTGGATCCTCAATATATGAAATTTGGCCTTGTAGTAGCCCTCTGAAGCTTCTTTCAAATGTCATAGTTCTAACCTGATTTGGATTCTTCAAGGCAAATATATGTCCAATCTCCCACAATGACCCAATTATGGACTGGTTCAGTAGAGATAACTTGTACGACTTGCCACGTCTTCCTTTTTCCTCCTTTGGCTCTAAAATTGATAGAGAGGAAACTAAAATCTGTGTTCTTGCAGACACTTTTTACATCATTCCAATCCGATGCTCAGAGAGAGAGTTATGAATATTTTCCCACGATAACCTCTTTGAGATGAAAATTAGGAGCCTGAAAAATACCTAACTTCCACAGATCATATCTCTGAAAATATTGCGAACCAAGCTTTGAAATGTTGAGATGATGTTCCTCAGGATTTTTTCTTCACTCTCCAAAAATTTCAGCTTTTGAATATTCGTAGCAAAAAAGGTATAGCGAAAACGCTGCGATGACCTGTTTAGGTTAAATTCAGGAGCCTCCAAAAAGCCCTAACTTCCACAGATCATATCTCCGAAAATATTGTGAACCGAGCTCTAAAATTTTGCGACAATGTTCCTCAGGAATTTGGCTTCGTACTCTAAAAAATTTAGCTTCTGAACCTTCATAGAAACCCTAGAATCCAAAGCTCTGATACCAAATTTTGTGAAACCAGCTCCAAAAAGAGAAGAAAAGAGATATCAACACCTTAGAAATAATCCACTTCGAGGGGGAAACCTCTAATACATTACATGAATGAACAATTCTTGGATGATCCAAATTACAAAACCTTCTTTCTATATATAAGAGTCCATGGGGCCACAATGTAATCCTAGACGACCTAACAATAATAATTTAAGGGCACAATAATAACAATATGGGGGTTACAAGGGTACAATAATAAAAATAAGGTGGTTCCACTAACAAAAATAAGGGACTATACTACTAATATAGGGACCTAACACCAGTGCACCAGTAGGAGCAGGTCTGTCTGCACTAGCCTCATGATCCTTAGCATCTACCATATCTCGATCGTCATCAGGATCCACACTTGGACATTTGGTGCCGTTGGCATGTCATCGCCATCAAAAGACCCAATGTTTGCAAAATATATACAGGTACACAACAATAATTATACAATTTCATTAAAAAATTTAATAAAAACAAGTTAAAGAACATGTTAGAATACATTTAAATAAAATAGTAATATTACCTCTATCATCTAGCAGCTCATCATCTATGAAGAGGATGTTGGCACACCCTCGCCAATCCAAACCAGCATAAGGGCAGGGGACCATAACGAAGGGATTCTTATAAACACTGGCTAGCAACTGCAATGCATCATGTGATATCCTCGCGGAAAACTCAGTATTGCCCCACTTGGGCATCATCTGTCCCCACATGTGCATATGTGCATCCAGCGTCGGCCTACGAGGCTGCTGAACAAAAGTAGGCCTCGTCTCTGGAAACCTCTTAAAAAATAAACAAAATAGCTCTAGAGCAAAAGGGAAGTTGACCCTCCCTTGTGCATGAGAACAAAATTTATTTAAGGATGTACAGAACTGTCACAAAAAAATGGCAGACCACCTGACAAGTCATGGCTCCTGTACTAAAGAATCAACATAATATAGAAGCGGGAAAATAATGTGTTGCCCGTCGTTGGTGTTGTGTGAAATGGTCGAAATCAGAAGTGAGAGGCACCTCACCTCCTCGCTACCAAATGCAGCAATATGTAACTGACCTCCGGAGACCTGAAAATCTGAAGGAGACAGTATATCTGTGCTAATGTATCTCTGGGAGTACACCAACTAAATTCGTTCTTCATAGTCAAATGGAACCTCTAGGAATGAGGGAAAATACACCCCTCTCCTTAATAGCCTTGCAATGAAATAGATGTCCTCCTTAGTGGGCGCATACCACTGGTTGGGAACAACCTAGAAAGCCTGTAGGTGGGCATTCCACCCACGAATAAGATGTTGCAAAAACAAACCATGGCCCTTTAGGGAAATAACCTCCTTATAGAAATTGAGCAGGCCTTCCTGCCTTAGGAGCCCCTGGGTAGCTGTTGTAATAGGGCAAGGGTACGCATCTCTCTTCCTCTCTCGTGCCTCCCACAGGTGAACCATGTTATATTGGTCTGCCTATTGTTGTTATTGTTGTTCCCTCTCTTCTCTCCTTTCACGTCTCTGAATGATTGACATATTAAATACACTTTTTTTATTAAATGAGACATGTATTTAGAAATATACATATATAATTTTTTTTGAAAAGAAAAAATAGTTGGTGCACCACAAAAAACAAGCATGCACTGGTCATGGTGCGTCTTTTATTGTTGCACACCGGAGGCGATGCACCAGAAAATATTCAGCGCATCGGAGGTGGTACACCTGAAAATTTTAAGCACACCACCCTCCTGGAATTGTTCCAAATTCAACGTTGCAGTGGTATAACAACCCACACCGTTGACTATGGACCAGTGTTAGGAGGGCGGTGCACTGACCAAACTATACGGCCTTCGAGGCGTATAATTTGGTCAGCGCACCGCCCTCCTGAAATCAATACATAGTCAACGGGGAGATATTTTACCAGGTTGCACCATTGACGAAGTCGAAATGACAGAATGTGGTGCGCTGAAAATTACCCGCCCTGAGGCAGATGTTTCCATCAATGCACCACATTCCTGCTATTTAATAGGGTCAACGATGCGATCGGGTAACCGACCGCACAACACTTTTTTAAAATTTAAAAAAACCTCGGTGCACCTTTCGGTGTCACCCCAGAACCAGTGCAGATACCGTTAGCACTGGTGGCGGTGAAGCCTGTAAATTTACACACAGCACGGCGAACCGGTGCGAGCCAAATGCCTCGAACACACAGCGCGGGAATTTTTTTTATTTTTTTTAAAGGTTAATTTTAAGCTAATTTACAATTCTAATCAACTAAGAGTCTAATTATGGGAAAACAAGAAAATACCTGTACATTTGACCGTCGAGGAGCCATATTTGCTGTAGAATTTGTAAAACTGAATTTTCCCTCCATTTTGCAAAATTTAAAATGGATATGGTGGGAAATGCGGATCAACGGTGCATGCAATGGGAGAACTGATGTTAGGGTGCCTCAAACAAGGAAAAGCTACACTAGTGCTTAAGAGCTTTTGAGCACTGAAAAGTGAAAAATGAAGTTTTTTGGCTGTAATTTTTATTTTATTTAACCTTGTTTCGGTGCACGGGTTTTATAGGCGCACTGGTGCAGTTCCTTAAGACCGCACCAGGTTGTTTCAGTTTTGGCGTTAAGTTTTAGGATGCACTGGTTCAGAATATTTGTAAAGCACCAGTGTGCTATAGTAATAAGATGCACCAAGCGGGTTTGTATGGAGCACATGGTGTCCCAATGTGCCAATGTTTTTTGTGCACTGGTGCTTTCTCTAATTGAACGCACCGGTGCGGTTTAGGATGATAAGCGCACCGGATGAAAAACATCCACAAAAACCTCCACTCGCCAACCTCCTCTAGTAACCTCTGCTAAAAACCAATGTTTGGGGTATTTTTATAAGGGTTTCCTCAAAAACATTCGCTACAGGGTCTTTTCCTTGTAGTGTCTAGGGCTCCAAAGCTTATTTTCCAACCAAGGCTTCCAATACTAGTAACTCAATCCCAATTGTTACAATGATTCTAGAGCATTTGTCCAACCGGGGCTTCTAGGACTTGTAATTCAACCCACCTAGGGCTTCCAGAGCATTTTTCCAACCAAGGCTTCCAGGACTAGTATCTCAACCCACAATTTTCCGTCGAGCTTCTAGAGATTTTTTCCAACCAAGGCTTCCAGGAACTAATAAATGAACCCATAGCCAAAGGCACACGAGAACCAACTAGAAAACAAACAATGACACTGAACCCACAACACCATGGCTATCTAAGAAATGAAAAGTCTAGTAAAATCAATTGTCAATCTAGGAAATCCTCCATGCCAATGACATATCATAACCAAGAAACCACATGCATACACCATGCACGCCAAAACTAGTGAGGAAAACGTATAGGCAACTCGGTACCTACAATCAATAATTACTGTAGTTTTTGATTCTGATGTCCTCTTTCACTTTCCTACTCTTCCTTTGCCTTCTTGCTCCAAGTCTCCAAGTATGCCACACCCTCCAAGAGTGCTTCAAGAAAAATATAAGTATCCAAGAGTATGAGAGAGAGAGAGAGAATAATGAGAGCTCCAAAACTACACTGAAAAAAGGTTATGATCTGTTCCTCATAAGCCTTATTATTAATGAGGCCTCTATTTTCTTCATTTTCCATTATTTTCCTTCAGTTTCCTCCTCACATGCAACATGTGACCTTTCAGCTCCCTTTTCTCCTATTTTCAATTATTTTCATAAATAAATTCCAATAAATGGCACTTTTCCTTTCCAAAGCCTTAGCCATTTCCTTTTCCAATTTCCATAGCCATAATAAACCATATGAACACCTGCACTAGGATGTTTTTCCCAACATTCAACTTGGAATATGTGTCCCATGACCTTGGTTATTATTTTTCCTTTATTAACTTGTATTACATGAAATTTTCACCAGGGTTGTTACAAAACCCTCCCCCTTGGGGGAACACCGTCCTCGGTGTTCAACGACACCTACAACCAACAAGAATTATGTAAGAAAAACATACTTCCCATGGGTATTTATAACATAGCTTGTTGCAGTATTTACAATGATCAACCTACTGAGAATCAGACCAACATGACAACATAAAAACATAACATCATAACGACATGACACCCATACCGCTTATTGGATCTTAGTAACATATCTCATGGCGGTATTTACATCCATACACATATGTACATGTACCAAAATATCATACCGACGTATACCAAAACATATACCAAAGGACCTGCCAAAAAATTCGCTCAACCAATGAATAAGGAAGGATAGATAGTCTACATATGATTCACCATCTCCCATGTAGCTTCATCAGGCCCAAAGTTCTTCCATTACACTTTAACATACTTGATTTCTTGATTCCAGAGCATGAATTTTTTTCTCTACAAAATACACTAAGGATCCGGATGGAATTCTCCTTCTGTCTCCACCTGCAATACAGACCAATCAATCACATGATCAACATATTTAACATATTAATAAAGAAATGAAACATGGAAAACATCATGGAATTTCATTGTGGAAGGGAGTGCAAGTCAATATGATACTGGCCCAATCCTCTCAATAATCATGAAAGGTCCACAAAACTGTAGTGCCAACTTGGCACATGATCCAATCCGCAATCATATCTTCTTGGGATTGATGCGCAAGTACCCCTGTTCCCAAACCTAAAAATCCTTAAATAACTTGTTCGGATATGCATAACTCTTCTACCTATCATGTGTTTCTTTCAAATTTTTCTTTATTACCTAGATTTTTCGTTCCATTTTTGCCAACATGTATGGTCCAATCAACACCCTATTAACCAAGTCACTCCAAATGATGGGAGTATTACGACTCCGCCCATATAATGCCTCAAATGGACTCATCATTAATGATTCCTCATACCCATTTTTGTAAGAAAATTGTACCAGTGGAAGATACTCTTCCCACATCCACTTCTGATGCATCACATACATCTTCAACATATCTTCCAATATCCTGTTGAACCTCTCTATATATCCATTTGCATGCATATGATATGTTGATCTAAAGGCCAACTCTGTGCCCAAACCTGCAGACAACTCCTTCCAAAACTTGGAACTGAACTTTGCATCCCTTTATGATACGATCTTCTATGGAACACCATGGATTCTGACCACATATCTGATGAATACTTGTGCTACATCGCTAGCTGAGAATTTAGACTTCACTAGAATGAAGTATGCTATTTTTTTCAACCTATCCACAACAACCATAATGGAGTCACTCTGTCTCACTTTCCTCAACAAACCTATGATAAATTCCATGGAAATGACCTTCCATTTCCATTATGGAATCACAATCGACTATAATAGTCCACCTGGATGGTTACACTTTGCCTTAACCTATTGACAATCAATACACCTAGCCACAAACTCTGATACGCCTTTGTTCAAATTTGGACAATAGTAGAACTTTTTTACTATGGTCCATGTCTTATGGTAGCTTAGGTGACCTGAATATGGTTTCACATGAAACTCCCTCAATATCACCTTCTCGAGCTCACTGTTGTTTGGCACATATATCCTTTCTCTAAACTTGACCACACCATCTGCTATGAGATGATAATCTACATCCTATACACATGCACCTGTACCTATACCTATACCACTACCTGTACCTATACCTATACCACTACTTGTACTCCGATGCAACCTGTGCATAATATCCATATACTTGTCATCTTGTTGACTTGCTTACAAGATCCTATCCTGTAAATCTGTCCCATAGGAGCTCATACTATGTTATGTGATTTACCTGTATCCTCCTACTAAGATTATATGCAACCATATTCTCTTTACCTTTGATGTACCTAAGCTCGAAGTCAAACTCACTGATCATGGCTAACCATTTAGATTTTTTGGTGTTCATATTTGGCTGATAAAATAGGTACCTCAATCCACTGTGATCACTAATCAATACAAATCGTCTACCCAGAAGATAGTGCCACCACATCTTCAATGCATGTATGATCACTGCCAACTCAAGATCTTGCATCGGATAGTTCTTCTCATTCTCATTCATTTTTCGTGACTCATAGCATACCACTTGTCCATCCTACATAAGGGCTCCACCATGTCCCCTCTTGAAAGCATCTATATATACTACAAACTCTTTGTCTAGATCTTTGATGTTTAACATTGAAGTATGTATAAAAAACTTCTTAAGATGCTAAAAAATGGCCTCACACTCCTCTTTCCATTCAAACTTCTTACCTTTCCTATGTAAAGATGTGATAGGATAAGCAATATGTGAGAATTTTTTGATGAAACTCCTGTAATAACCTGCCAATCCTATGAAGGATCTCACCTCATCCACATTTCTAGGAGCTACCCACTCCATGATGACCCTTATCTTTTATGGATATACTACGATGTCCTCTTTGCAAACAACATGTCCCAAGTAATTTACCTTTGTCTAAAAGAAATTGCATTTTCTAAGATTAACATACAAATGGTTCTCTGTTCATAATCTCAACACTATTGATAAATGTTTGACATGCTCTTCCTCATTTTTAGAATATACCATTATATCAAAAATTAATACAATAAAGAACTTGTCCAGGTAAGGACACAACAGACCATTCATCAAGCACATAAACACAACTGGAGCATTAGTCAAACCGAAAAGAACTACAACAAACTCATAATGCCAATACCTGGTCGGAAAGGATGTCTTGTGAATGTCATCTTTCTTGATGGGTACCTGATGATATCCCGATCTCATATCAATATTTGAGAACACTGCTTCTCCCTTCAACTTCAAACAAGTCATCAATCATCAGAATTAGATACCCGTTATTGATGGTAACCTAGTTCAACTGTCTGTAATCAATGCATAGTCTGAGAGTGGCATATTTCTTCTCTACAAACTAGACCGATGCGCCCCATGGTGATGCACTTGGCGTAATGTATCCCTTTTCTAGCATTTCCTTCAACTACAACATTAACTCTTCCAACTCAGGTGTGCTTGTCCTGTAAGGTTCCTTAGATGATGCTGCTACTACTTGTACTAACTCAATAGAAAAGAATACTTCCCTATGAGGTGGCAACTCTGAAATATCTGTGGGAAATACATCCTGAAACTACTGTAGTACTGGTTACCTTCTCAAAACATCTACATCCTCAATTTCCTTACCTTTTTCACTACAAATGTGCACTACAAATAACACACACCCTTTCCTTTGATTGTGCTTGGCCTACATAAATGTAACCATCCTAACTGATGTTGATTTCTTCTTACCTTGCAAGAATATTTGTTCCCCATTTTCATCCAAGGCTTCAATAGCCTTGTCATAACAATCTACCTTGGTCCTATGAAGATATAGCCAATCCATACCCAATAGTATACTATATGACCTGAACAGTAATATGTTCAAGTGTGTTGTTGTATACATGCCATTCAACTCAAATGGACAAGCTATTACCCAATGATGAACTCTTTTCTTTGTACATGTAGAAAACTGCACTAACCAAGACACTACATGCACTTCTTTATTCAAAATACACTTATCCGCCAAGTTAGGACCAACATAACTATAATTAGATCTAGGGTCAATCAAAATAGAAACAACTTGATCACAAAGCTTACCTTCCATCTCGATAATAGACGCTAGATGATCTTCCTGCCTGTTATCCAGCATTGCATAGATCCTAGGAATACTATGTCCAACATTTCCCATTGTTTGTGCCTCTTGCGCATTTCAGATCTGTGGTCTACCACCCTGATGTTGTGGACATTATCTCCTACGATGGTATTTTCCACAAGTCCAACACTGTATAGTCTTCCAGCCTTCATCCTTCTTCTGCTCCTCAGATCGAAATCCATATCCTCTGCTAGATGTATTGAACTTCTTAGGTGGTGCAACATTTTCTTTTTTACCTATATCATGAGGTCTTGCTCGCTTATTGTCCCATTTTCCTTTGTTCCTTGCATTACCTTTCTAGTCTAGTTTAGTCTCTAATCTATGCTTTGATTTCTCATAACAATGATTTAGTTTCTGAATGGCATCCTCTAATGATGTAGGTTCATCAAACTCAATCTCGTATTTAATTTCTATCGACATACCAATAATAAATCTCTAAATATTGGCCTTCTCCTCCTTGAGGTAAGACACATATCTCAACAACTCCAAAAACTTGCTAGTATACTCATCATCTGTCATGGAACCCAACTTTAGATCATAAAAACATTTTTCCCTATCATTGTAGTATCTCTTCAATATATACATCTTCCGGAATAGCCTCTCAAACTCACTCCAAGTCAAATCCTCCTCATAAATATCTCTGACATTCTTCACATCTTCCTACCAAATATCTTCTTTACCTCTGAGGCTGAATGTAGCTATTATGGCTTTCATGTTTTTTGAGTAATCATGCAACCGAAATAAATTCTTCATACCTAGGAACCATGCCTCTAAATCTTGTGATTTATTCATCTCTCTATCAAATGTACGTGGTTTTTATTTCTTAAACTCATCTGGAAAATATGCCCAATCACTCTTCCTGTAAGTATGATAATAGTGATGATCATGATGCCTATTAGAACCAGAATTAGAATGATACCTGTGTCTGTCACCTACCCTATCCGGAGTGTCCAATAACTTTCCATATTTGATCGTGTCATCTCTATCCAACCTATGAATGCCAGGATACCTACTACCATATGCCCCATTATTCCCATCCTCCTATCCATAGCTGATCTGAAGTGGTCCCTAGTTATGCAAATCTAACAAAATTTGAAGGATTACTGCATTAACCTCTAATTTATTTTTCTGTGCCTATATGATTCTGTCATTATATGCCTTGCAAATACTTATTTCTTCCTTTAAATTTCTCAGTGTGTCTTCCAAATCAGAAGAGTTCCCAAAACCATGATTCTCATCTGATTCACAGGGGGAATATTTCTAGTCTACCATATTGCTATTCATCTTTGATTTCTTTCTTGCAATGAATACTATGTCAGCTAAACAAAATCACAATAAACCAGCATACCTTAGCCAAGGAAAATTTTAAGGATGGAAAATTATTTTCAAGTTTAAAAAATTGGCAAATCTCACTAGTCCCTAATGTGAAAAATATAAAAATTTTATTGATGTATTTGTAAAATTATTCAAATCTATAATGATATTATATATATTGTCTATATAATTTTGGCGATTTTTAAGGTAAAATAATTTTACATTGTAAAATTTGGGCGAATCACTTTTATAAAAAAATGGAAATTGGCGAATCTTTTTTTTGGAAAAACCATGGAAAATTAGCCCACCTGCGAATATTAGCCCCTAAAATTTTCCATGACCTTAGCATAATTCAGGGATGATATCTCATCTGCAAGATCAAATAATCAACATAATGCATGTATATATATAATCATATCAGCATATAGACATATAACACATAGGTGTATCAACACATAAGCATAATTATAGATAGAGTCTAGT
The DNA here is from genome assembly GCA_034641835.2 of Pinus albicaulis. Lineage (NCBI taxonomy): Eukaryota > Viridiplantae > Streptophyta > Pinopsida > Pinales > Pinaceae > Pinus > Pinus albicaulis. The sequence goes on from CM076575.1 coordinate 106,841,892, forward strand.
CACCAATGCATGACCATATCATTTCACATACCATGATCTCATGCATGACAACATCCACCATACCAATGTACACAGACAATATACAAACATAAACACAAACAATACACAGGCATAAACAACATTTAACCAAGCATAAATGGACAATATCCATGACAAATTGTAACAACATGTAACCAAGCATACACAGACAATACATGTAAGCACTTGTCATGTATAAAAAACATGAGACCATTCATACACTCATGATAACACATTCTACAAAAAAAAAATCCTCTTCCACATGGCGACATCACCACAACCATGACTAGCACCATGCATATACAACAATCATATAGAACATAAGGATGATTAACACATATGCAAGCGACACGAATTCATGACCAACATAAACTACTCATCCAGTCCAAGGGGTGAACTATGTCATTGATACCACTCTGTAACACCCTCCTCCCACATCTACCCAAGTAACCGACCAAGTGGGGTAAACATGCGATGAAGAGTTATTATGACCAGATTGACCTCCTATGTGACCTTAAGGAAGTGAAATCGACATAAACACATCAAACATACCTTCCACATCAGCAACAGAAATCCAAGGAGCCAACCCAACCACTCAGGTATCCAGCCCTTGGGCCCCACTGAGGTTTTAGACCTTAAAACTCCCATACACTCCCACAGTATAGGCATGGGTGTGTCTGGGAGGCTCTAGATGCTTCCGCAACATAAGCATGCGTGCGTCTAGGGAATTTTTACCACGGATCTATGCCAACGCCCCTGAGATTTGAGCCACATTTTTAGGCCCAAAGCTTAGGTTATTGCCGATAACTCAATAAGAATTTTAGAAATGAAATATAACAGCGAAACAATGGTGCACAAGAAAGCATTTGAATAAGGACTTGACTGGACCCCTACTAGCCATGACAAGAATTTCGTCAAAAATATCAAAAATATGTAATCTACATGTTTAAATAACATATTTGAGCATAGGGGTCTCATACTTATCTGAGAATCGCTAAGAAGAATTTTTTCCTCATCACATTAACTGCATTATAGTTTATTTAGACATAGATACATTGTTTATTCAATTACTAATTAAAAAATGATGAGAGTCATACTTCATCGCCTTCATAAAACTCAGTCATAACTATCATATAAGAAATAAAAATGACAAGCACATAATAACCATATAATCCAAAAAATAACAAACATATTTACCCATCAATACAAGAGGAAAATAACTATTATTTCTATAAACAAAATGAAACCAAGTCTGGGACTTACACGTTCCACCCAAGCATAGACATGGCTAAGCCAAATATCTCTTCATCCAGTCACTGTTGTGCCATATTCCAAGCATGAATGTGGGATCTCATAAACCAAATCCATCAAAACCAAACTAGGTCTTCCAGAGGAAAAACCACCTCAACCCTCATGTAATATTCCTAAATTAGCATGTAGCTAAGAGGAATATTGTTTTTTTCTTTTAGCACCTAGTAGATGAATAAATGGGGAAAGAGACCCATACTTATCTTGAATAAGCATAAAATCCCTCTTGATGTGAAAGGGGATCATAATAATAACTGGATCTAGCACTCTCATGTGTGAACAAGGCATAATGGATGTGGAAAAAGTCAAGTTTGACCAAGTCAACAGCATTAATGTGGGAGGAGTAGATCATCAATAAATATAGCTCAATATGAATAGGATCAGTTTAGAAAACTATATAAGAGCTAGATTGAAGGCCCTTAGGTGTGAAAAGGGCTAAAGCAGGTTGAAGAGGTCAACCTTGACCAAATCAAACAACATTGTTATGGAGGAGTGGCATTAATGAAGGTACAATGCAGTTTTGGAGGGAGATTGATTGTGTGATGGAGAAAACCCTAATGAGTGGGACCCAAGGTGAGAAGCCTCACATAGTTTATAAGGAATAGGATGGCAGCCATATGGGGTAGCTTATGAATTATAATTTGATATTTTTGTTTAGACCTTTTCTCTCTTCAACTGTTTAGCTAAGATTGTTGGTGCTATTTAGAACTTAGTATTCATGTTTAGGAATTCCATCTCTTTCCCTTAAGTAGCTCTTGGGAGAGACCGGATCTATCATTCCACACATCTAGCATTGGGGCCAAGCTTCAATCTTCAGGTACATCATATTTTCTGCAAGGTATTGTGTTGTGTTGTAGGGTGTTTCAGTGAAGGGTTGAGAAACCCACTTCTGAGTTGATTTTGCATAGGAGGAGGGATTCCTTCTTTTGGGAGATCAGTTTGGAGGTTTCCTGAGCTTATTTTAGATCTTTGGCAGTAGGCCAATCTATTTTGATCACCTACAGTGTAATTTTAGGCTGGAATTGCGTTATTTTTAGAGGGCAGCTTCAGCAGGGGATCTTGTGGTTCTTTTGAGAGTTTTCTTATGACTGAAGGGTTCATCCTTTCATGGGGGAAGAATTTTGATCAGATATGTAGAAAATCTACATTATTTCAGCCTTCTATACTCTTGTGCTTTAGTTTTTGGTGATTATTCAGTCTTAGTACTGAAGATCACCATTTTTATTTGGGTGTATTCCTAGAAACCCTTCACGGGTTCTCTTGGATTTGTATAAAGGAGACTAGATCTCAGTTTTTGGGCCATATTGATTAATATAACATCAAATATATTTGTATCTACCATTTAGATGTATGAACCTTCATTAAACTGCACTGTATCTTTATGCAGTAATTTCATGTTGCAGTAGTTTTGGGGTTTCAATAATTTTGAGCTATACTAGGTGTGGGAGGCTTGTTTACCTCACCTAATTTGATTTTTTTCTGATCTCCTCTTGGATTTAGATTTCATATTGTCAGACGTAATAGATCCAAGTATTTATTTCAATTTTTATAGCATACATTTCTGAAAATGCATTTTTCATGCATGTGTTGTTGAGTTTTCCCCATTGGGAATATTACAATGTTATCAAAGCATGATCTTTGGCTCAGCCTATGAATTTCAAGCCAATATGCTATAATAATAAGAAGAGATCTAAACTGGTGAAAGGAATGAGCTTGGTCTCATTACTTTTTAGATCTATGAAGAACCTCTCCAAGGAGCTTAAGCAGAAAGAAGAGAAGAGATGCAGTGAAACTTATAGAGGGTTTCAAGAAGAGGAAGGGCCATGTACTTACTATTATCAAAAGAGAGAACCAATTTTGCAGAAAGCTCAAAAGCATTACACCTTTCCCTTTCCTTTTGAGGAAGAAGACAAAAGACATGGAGATGGAGGGCACTTGGAACATGAGATCCTATGTGGATACCTTGCAGAATACAAGTCTCAACCTAAATATTTCAAGGACACTCTAGCTCTTCCTCATTTTATTCAGCTGGAAGAAGGAAGGAGGCCCTACAGAAATATGAGGATGAGAGGCAATATATTTCTATTGTCTACTTTTGATGGATCATCCACATGTACAACGAAGGCTTGGGTGATGAAGCTAGATGCATTCTTCCTACTACATCCAGTGGTAGAAATAGAGGTTGTTGAGATATCAGCGCTACACCTTGAGATTAAGGCAAGCATTTGGTGGTTCAACCATGTGATTCATGCAAGAGTGTCTAAAGTTTTCATATTTCACTTAAAGGGTGATCAAAAGATTTAATAAGAAGAAATCAGAAGGGGAGGAGCCTTCACCACCACTTGAGGAGATTTGTACCATCGTTGGTACAACTATGGGAAGGAGGAACCCTTGCAGCCATCATCCTCAGTAGATGGGGAAGAAAAAACATGGGAAGGAGGAACCCTTGCAGCCATACAAGATGTTCCCAAGCTTCACCAAGGTATGCATGAATTTCCACTTTTTTTATTTTAGCAAATCTTATGGAGGGTTGTGGAAATCTGCCTTTGCATGATCTAGGATCAACGCATACTGTTGATTTGGAGTAGCAGGATTGCACTCCGCTGTGCACCTTGACTTGTTCAAGGAAGGTACAAACAATGATCCTAATGTTCCATTGTTGAGCTACATACAACACTTGGGGTTGGAGTGTGGGTTTTTGAATTATAGGATGAACTTTATCCTAAACAAACCTATGTAGAACTCTATGTTCACCCTTGAATTGGAGCATGAGACAGAAAATACACCTTTGAGGAGGAGGTTGATAGCACTGTCATTAGGCAGCAGTGAACAGTTGGGGGCCTGGCTATCATTAGAGCACTCTGATGACCATCACACTTGTATGACATGGGGTGAGTAGATGATCCATGAGAGACATTTTGTCTTTCATCCTTTTGATGGATCTATTGGGATGAGCATTGTGCAGGCCTATGAGGAGGTTTTGCCTCCAGCACACTTGGATATTTATGGGTTCAAGAGGGTCACTGATGTGGGATCTTCTCTAGGAGATCTCCAAAGGGTTTCATTTCAACATCCCATGAAATTCAAAGGAAGAAATCTGATTTGGGAGGATGGTAGTCTTCATTGGAAGAGTACCAAGATGGAGCGTGGTAGGAGACATCCACATGTGGATGAATGGGTGTGGATGGGAAGCAAGAGGTTGGTGAGCCACTTGCATATTTATGACACTGGCCAGCAGGAGGCATGGCTACGTTGGATACTCTTGAAAGAGTTTGGCTATCATGAGATATATCCTTCTCCAAAGGGTATGTTGGTGGAGGAAACTTGGCAAGACACTTGAATCATATGGCAATAAAGAGTTTGGGTGCATTATGTTGATATGATCTCTTTTATGACAAGCAACATAATTTCACTTCATGATTTGTATGATGGAGGTGTGATGGGGCAGCAAGAGTCATTGTTGCTATGGTTACTCTTGGGAGAGTATGGGCAGAATTGTTCCCATACTTATCATAATATTTCTGAAGAAAGGGATGGCACATTCAAAGTGCAAAGAGGCTACCTTTCAGCATTGGAGGATAAGGAGGGGTTTCCACATAGGGAGAAGCCTTCCACACATAGTAGCATTATGGTGGATGACTTTGGCATGTGTAATGTCAAAGGAAGTAGTCATGGAGAGACAAGAGCCTTATCACTAAGGCCAACAACGTTGTCATTTGGGAGTATGTTTCTATTGATGGAGTGTTCCAAGGGGAGTATGCATCCTTCCATTTTGCAGATTTTTATGAGAATATTCTCATGGGAGGACCTCACTTTCAGCCTACTCACTAAGCATGGTAAGAAATTTATTTCTATACTTATTGGTTATTTCATTGAGTATTTGCGTTATCTCACCATCTATGAACAGTGCATTGCTCCACAAGAGGGCAAGATTATTTCGAGGTTTCATGGTCATTCAAGGACCTACACTTATGATGATAACCCTTCTCTACATGACCTTGGGCAAGTGTCACGTTTTATTTTTATGCTCAACTGATATATATTGCTGCTTACTACCTCATAGTAGTTCGGAAAACATGCACAACTGTTATCTTGTTGGAAGACCACTTGCCACATGATGATCTAAAACAGCAGTTGGAAATACTGTGCTGTATCCACTTGAGAAACCATTGGTATCATCGAAACTTGCACATAACCTTTGGAATTTTTCTGATTCGAATTCCCTATGGTGATGATGTGCCAATCATTTGGAATGGAATGGTTTGGGCCAGCAAGATTGATGACATTAGAGAGAGGATCTTTGAAGAACCAATCTACTTCTTGCCACTTCAGGGCAACCTAATTGCAGCCCAAGATCAGTAGATACTCTACACTTATCATGAGTGGAGAGGAAGATAGCGTGGGGTAGGCCATTTTGTCTACCATGTTAATTTATTCAGTCTACCTACATTGAAGGAGACAAAGGTGGAGGAGATTCATCATGAGTTACCATTCGGGAGGGTGGCTCATTTTGTATGGATGATAGCTTGGGGATGGGAGATTCACATGGGGATGATAAATCCCAATAAATATCAGATCTCATGCCTCAAGGAGGCCTATAGACAACATGTTGTTGCCTCCATGGATATTTTACTTCTTCATGAGGATAGCTCTTTGGGATGGTCACCAAAAGCTAACTTGCATATTTGGGAGGGGCGATTTGGGGATGTATTCATGAGATAGCATCTTGTTCCTTGGAGGGATCTATCATATGAGGATGCTACAGGATGAGGAGATGAGGCTCTTCAGTTCTATCATTTCATTTTCTTGAGGACAAGCAACATTTGGGACCGGAGGACTGTAATATTCCTAAATTAGCATGCAGCTAATAGGAATATTGATTTTTTATTTTAACGCCTAGTAGATGAATAAATGGGGAAAGATACCCATACTTATCTTAAATAAGCATAAAATCCCTCTTTATGTGAAAGGGGATTATAATAATAACTGGATCTAGAACTCTCATGTGTGAACAAGGCATAATGGATGCGGACAAAGTCAAGTTTGACCAAGTCAACAACATTAATGTGGGAGGAGTAGATCATCAATAAATACAACTCAATATGAATAAGGATCAGTTTAGACAACTATATGAGAGATGGATTGAATACCCTTAGGTGTGAAAAGGGCTAAAGAAGGTTTAAGAGGTCAACCTTGACCAAATCAAATGGCATTGTTATGGAGGAGTGGCATTAATGAAGGTACAACGCAGTTTTGGAGGGAGATTGATTGTGTGATGGAGGAAACCCTAATGAGTGGGACCCAAGGTGAGAAGTCTCACATATTTTATAAGGAATAGGATGGCAGCCATATGGGGTAGCTTATGAATTATATTTTGATATTTCTATTTATACCTTTGCTCTCTTCGGTTGTTTAGCTAAGATTGTTGATGTTGTTTAGCACTTGGTATTCCTGTTTAGAAATTCCATCTCTTCCCCTTGAGTAGCTATTGGGAGAGACCTGGTCTATCCTTCCACACATTTGGAATTGGGGCCAAGCTTCATTCTTCAGCTACAGTGCATTTCTGCAGGGTATTGTGTTGTGTTGCAGGGTGTTGCAGTGGAGGGTTGAGAAACCCACTTCTTAGTTGATTTTGCGTAGGAGGGATTCCTTATTTTGGGAGATTAGTTTGGAGGGTTCCTAAGATTATTTCAAATATTTGGTAGCAGGCCAATCTATTTCCATCACCTACAGCATAATTTCAGTCTGGAATTGCATTATTTTTGGAGGGGAGCTTCAGCAGGGGATCTTGTGGTTCTTTTGAGAGTTTTCCTATGACTAAAGGGTTCATCCTTTCATGGGGGAAGACCTTTGATCATATATGTAGCAGATATACATTATTTCAGCCTTCTATACTCATGTGCTTCAGTTTTTGGTGATTATTCAGTCTTAGTACTGAAGATCACCATTTGTATTTCGGTGTATTTCTAGAAACCCATCCCGGGTTCTCTTGGATTTGTATAAACGAGACTAGATCTTTGTTTTTGGGCCATATGTATTAATATAAAATCAGATATATTTGTCTCTACTATTTCTGTGTATGAACCTTCATTAGACTGCACTGTCTCTTTATGCAGTAATTTCATGTTGCAATAGTTTTGGGGTTTTAGCAATTTTGAGCTATACTAGTTGTGGGAGACTTGTTTACCTCACCTAATTTAATTTGTTTCTGATCTCCTATTGGATTTAGATTTCATATTTTCAGATATAAGGGATCCAAGTGTTTATTTCAATTTTTATAGCATACATTTCTGAAAATGCATTTTTCATGCATGTGTTGCTGAGTTTTCCCCATTGGTAATATTACACCTCAACTAGTGATCCCACTTCACGGTCGCACATCACAACCTTCATGGATTGGTCTCTACCCAAGTTGTTCCATGGCTCTAGAGTGTTTGTCCCAACCAAGGCTTCCAGGACTAGTAACTCAAACCCAGCTTTTACAGGGCTTCAAGAGAATTTTTCCAACCATGGCTTCCAGGACTAGTAACTCAACCCACCTAGGGCTTCCAAAGCATTTGTCCAACCAAGTATTTTGGGACTAGTAACTTAGTTCACAAATTTCCATTGAGATTCTAGAGCATTTTTCCAACCAAGGCTTCCAGGAACTAATAAATTAAACCATGACCAAAGGCACATGAAAAAAAAAAAAAAAACTAAATCCATCCACAACATTGTGGCTATCTAGGTTATGGAAAGGCTAGGAAAATCTAGTGTCAATCTAGGCATTCCTCCATGACAATGACATATCAAACCAAGAAACCACATGCATACACCCTGCATGGAAAAACTAGTGAGGAAAACATGCATGCAACTCAATACCTGCAATCAAAACCCATTGTAGTTGTTGATCCCAATGTCCTCTTGCACTTTCCTACTCTTCCTTTGCCTTCTTGCTCCAAGTATCCAAGTATGCCACACCCTCCAAGAGTGCTTCAAGAAAACTCTAAGTATCCAAGAGTATGAGAGAGAGAGAGAGAGAGAATAAGGAGAGCTCCAAAACTACATTGAACAAAAGCCATGAAATGAAGCCTTTTTATTAATGAGTCATTTATTTTCTTCATTTTCCATTATTTTCCTTCATTTTCCTCCTCACATGAAACATGTCACCTTTCACCTCCTTTATTTTCCATTATTTTCATAAATAAATGCCAATAAATGCCACTTTGCCTTTCCAAAACCTTAGCCATTTCCTTTTTCCAATTTCCATAGCCATAATAAACCATATGAACACCAATACTAGGATTTTTTTCCCAAAATTCAACTTGGAATACATGTCCCATGGCGTTGGTTATTATTTTTCCTTTATTAACTTTTATTACATGGAATTTTCACGAGGGTTGTTACATTTGTGTTTAAATAATATATTAGGGAATGTTTTCAAGTATTTTTTTGTTTTTTTGTTTCTAAGGTTGGTATCTGAGCCTGGGGAGATATATCATGTCAATAAGATGAGATTTGTTCATAAAATAGGTGGTGCCAAAGGCTTGGGTGCATCCTCCTCCTCCCAACCCATATAATTTAAGGATGTTTAAAGCCTGGAAATTCACCTCCTAACCCTAAAGATATCTCATGACCTACATTCGTTATAGATAAGGCAACAGAAGCCCCATATCTCATAGTGGATAAAATTATATCGTGATTCTTGGCCACTGATTATGAAAAGCAAGCAATTTTCTGTCATTTTAATGCATTTTTTCCATCGACATTTTCTCTATGGGAATAGGCATATAAAACTAGTCTCACAATACATAAATGCATTTTTGTTCAGAAGTGTTCTTTATCATGTTTTTCAAAAACACAGAGGACTAACATAATGTTTTTGATCAAGAACCCTAGTTTTGGGACCATTCTGGTTTCTCATTTCAACCATAGTTCCCTTATTTTAACCCTCTTTCCATGACGACCCTAGAACTCTAGTTTGGGTAAGGATTCCTAGCCTACCAAGTCATTTTACACATCCATATATATTAGCCAATGTGGGATATGTATTAGGTCGCATCATCAAATTACACACTGATAAAATTGTGAAAGGAATTGTCACATTTGTTTGAATATGTGTCAAAGTGGACCAAAAAAAAGGACTACCTGATAAAATCCCTCTTAATTTGGGTGGTAAGTTTTACTCGCAATCTTTAAACTATTAAAACATTACCTTCCAATGTCATATCTTTCAACACCCTGACCATCTTCATAATGCTTTCCTTTTTTTTCAAGGGATCTATCACCACCTGAATGCTAAGAAACATAGCCATGGATGGAAATATCTAAAGGGAATGTAACAACCTCACCCCACCTACCCTAGTGGGATGGGATGCTACTACTAATCTAACTCTTGTTGTACAATTAAAAGAATGGGATTACTATTATATTATACCTTATATATATATATATATAATGTTTTTTTTTTCTTCCTTATCAGGCATTGTTATTTTTAAGACATGCTTATGCATATACGTCTATGTATTTCGGTAACACCCCACCAATATTACCCTAGCATTCCCCACAGTCCTCCGCTAGATCTAATGACCATGATGGGAGCAAGAGGATCAATGGTACTCATATTCCTATACTCCTAATCCACGAATTTTGTTGGGCTAACTTTCCAAAGCATTAACTTGGATGAGGGTGTCACAATCGTCTATTATAGGGTCATGGTTCTGGGGTCCACTTACTACAGTCTACGAAGCCCCCTCCAATCCAATGACCCAAATTCATTGCACCACCCCTACTCTCCTTTCATTGATGTCACAAGGGAACGGTGTCGCAAACAGTCTCTGTCATCCATCAATCTAGTGGCCTTGCCATGTCATTTCGACACTCTCCTCTTGGTGCTTCCCTTTTCTGCTCTTCTTACACCTTTGGGGTGCAGACCACCGAGACATGTCATCATTGTCCCTTTACCCTGACACCCTTCTAGACAGCACTTTTCATACTACGTGGATGGAATCTCTGAGCCTATGCAAACTAGTAGGGCCACTTAGCCTCCTCTTCCCATTGGTCCATTTCTCCAACTTCCAATTTCCATCACAGTCCACGCTAATTCATCTCAATTCCTCTGTCATGATTCCATCCTTTGTTGCACCCCTTTTGTGCTTCTGGGGTCATTCTATCGGGCTGACCTGTCAGAGGGGACTGTCATTCCACTAATAGAAAGATTGTCAGTTCATGTTCTTCCAATATGAAAAGGCTTGTGTCATCATTATGTTTCATCCCAATGCTAACATATCTTACCCCTCCTTATTTTTTGGTGTGTGTTATATTCTTTCCACGAATAGTCGCGCATGTCACCCCCCCTGTTCATTGCGTCAGGCGCAGTGGGGGTCAGTAGCCCCCCTGTCTAGGGGTTCATAGGGGGTGGGTAGCCCTTTGCACAGGGTCTAGGGAAGCACCCTGGGAAATTTTTTTAGACCCTATTTTAGGTAGGTGGACCCACCTATGGTTTTTTGCATGGGTTTGCATATGGTTTTGGGGCATGATGGTTTTCGGCCCCTGGTATTTTGTAGATCCGGTCAAGGGAACTATCGTTATGTTCTAATCCAGGGTTAATGGATTAGGGTTTATTAATGCTTCTACGTGTATATATATGTGTTGTAACACTAAAAGGAATATAATGAAAAATCAAGTTGGTAGTCCCGATTTGGGATCCAATGGAAAAATCTCAGTGTATATCTATTTTATGTTTTATGCTCTCGCTATTGTTTATTTTCTGTTTTTAAGAATTCATTTGTAGATAATTTCTATACATGGTTAAAACCTACATTTGAAATCAGACTTGTTTCAGCTTCAAGGGGATGCCTTTGCTGCTAAGGGGTTTTTTTCTCGGACCTGTGGTAGACCTTGTTCAGTGGGAGATCTGTGAGATCGATTCTTGCGGTAAATGAAGATGGTGAGTAGTGGAAAGATATAGATAGAGAAATTTAATGGTTGGATTTTTGAGTTGTGGAAGCTCAAGATGTAGGATCTGCTGGTGGATAAATATTAGTGGATCACCGTAGATCTGAGCACTAAACCAACAACAATGTCATATGAAGATTAGGAAAAGTTGGATCAGAAGGAAAAGAGCACAATATAGTTGTGTATCTCAGATTCGGTATTGTTGAATATATCTAGGGAAGCTACAATCAAGCTTTGTGGGTCAAGTTACGGAGTTTGTACCAATCTAAGTCTCCGGTGAATAAATTGTTCCTGCGGAAAAAACCGCGTAACCTGAGGATGAAGGATGGAGACTTGGTGATAGAACATATGAATGCCTTCAATACTGTGGTAAGTCAGTTTTCATTTGTTGATATTAAAATCTCATATGAAGATAAGTGCATCATTCTGTTGTGTTCTCTACCAGATCCGTGGGACAGTTTGGATATTGCAATACAACTACCTTGAATTTTGATAAAATTGACTCGGCCTTGTTGTCGGAGGAGATGAGATGGATAAATGGAGGGCCAGAATGGAGATGCCTTATATGTATGAGGAAGGCCCCAGAACATAAAAAAAAAAAAAAAATCGAGTGGGATATCTCAATCGAGAGGGAGATCTAAATCTGTAGGAAATCCTGTAAAGGTGTGCTAGAAATGAGGAAACGAAGGGCACTTTAAAAAGGACTGCAGATCTAAACCTCATAAGAAAGGAAATGGATCTGATGATGCTACTTCTGCAGAGGCAAAAACCACCTCAGAGGAAGGTGGTGATGTGTATTTGGCTTCTTCATCAAATACACATGTAGATCATGAGGCATGGTTGATTGACTCAGGTGCATCCTTACACTTCACTCCCCATAGGGAGTGGTTCTGCGTGTATGAGAAGTATGATGGTGGTGATGTCTTCTTATGGGATGATAGGAAGGCCAACATTTTCAAACATGGAAAATTCAAGATAAAGCTACAACGTGGAAGGATTAGAACACTTCCTAGTGTTCTACATATTCCCACATTGGCCAGAAATCTGATTTCAATAAGAAATATGGATGAAGCAGGTGTAAAAACATTGTTCGAGAAAGATACCTGCAAGATGGTTTGGGGGTAACTGGTATTAATGCAGGGATTTCGGATTGGAACTATTTACAAGATTCAGGGTAGCACTGTTATTGGTGGGTGCAATAGTTTTATGGTTCCTGAAAGTGGAGCCAAAAGGCTAGCGGTCTTTGTAGAAAAGACCATGCTATTACATCAAAGGATTGGACATATTGGAGAGTAGGGCCTTCAGACACTACATGGTAATGGTATGGTATAAGGTATTATAATTTCTCTCTAGATTTTGATTTCTGTGAACATTTTGTATATGGGAAGAAAAATCGCATGAGTTTTCCTTCTGGTGCTAAGAGGGCGAAAAAGATATTAGAGCTCATGCACAGTGATGTGACTAGACCTGTGTCGGTTCCATCACTCAGAAAGTCTGTGTACTATGTTTCATTAATAGATGAATTATCAAGGAATACATGGATATATTTCCTGAGGAAGAAATATGAATTCTTTGATAGATTTAAAGAATTTAGGTCTCTGGTGGAAAACCAAACAGAGAAGAAGATAAAGATGTTGAGCACATATAATGGTGGAGAGTTTTGCAAGAAGGAACTTAAAGAGTTCTGTAAGAAGTGTGGTATATAACGACAAAAGACTACTCCATACACACTATTAGCCCCCTATAAATTTTTTGACAAGCAAACAGGGGGCTAAAATGTTTTTGAGCCTTCAAGGAATGCATTTCCCCTGAAAACACATCATCCTTGAAGCCTCCTTATGCCCTTGTCCTTTGATAAAATCCCCACTGCTGTTTCCAGTTATAAAGCCTCCCTGATTGTGAAGAAATGCCCAAAAGGCCTCCTTTTTCCCTTTACATCATCCCTCCTAAACCTCTGCTTCATCCCCTTTTACTCCTCTCTATTTCCCTCATTAACCCTCTAAACCATCTCAAGTTCCCTTTTAAACCCTTTCCCTCTCCATCGTTACCCTTCTTTGGCCTTAAATTGCATTAAGATGGGCCAAAAACCCACTTTCTACTTTATAATAGGCCTAAGCCCCTTTCGGCTAAGCCCCACAAACCACTTCCCCACATGCCCAGGCGTCGGAACCAGGCGCTAAGGTCTTAAGCGCTTATCGCAATCGCAACCATCGGGCGAGCGCATTTCTATGTGTAAACGAAAAACTCCGATGCGAGTGCAGTTTGGTCTATAAGGCCTATGCCGCAATTTCCACCGTTGATCTATCACTTAGATCGAACGGCCCAGCGCTAATCGCACTCCCTCTTTCGATCGCAATCGAAACTTTCACCGTGCCATTCCTTGTTTCCCCCCAATTGCGATTCCCCAATCAAATCGTAGTTGTCCATCCATTCCAAGATCCAACGGTCCAGATTTGTTTTGCTCCCCTCCCATCGGTTTTTTCTGTTCCCTTCGATTCAATCTCCGCTGTTGATCTACCACCTTGATCCAACGACCCGGCATTGATCGCACTCCCACTCCAATCGCAATCGCAATTGTCAATCGCTGCCACTTTCCGCCCTCTGCGATTGCGATCTCCCGATTACAATCTCCGTCGTTGATCCATAATTTAATCAATGGCTCAATACTAATCGCATCATCGCTCCGTCACCCCTCTCCATCTCCCTCCGATTGAATGTGGGCTGTTGATCTAGTCCCCGGATCCAACAGCCAACGCTCAATCACTCCATCACAATCGTGAGAGTTTAAAAGTGTCAACCCCTGTGCCCCCGATTACGATCCGTCGATTCGATCGTAGCCGTCCATTTCTTCAGATCCGACGGCTGGTATCTAATCGCACCCCCCCATCAGTTTCTTCATCGGTGCCCCTTTTAACTTCAACTTTCAATTTATGCCATTGATCTCCTCCCGAGATCTGACGGTCCTAAATTAATCGCCCTCCACCCATGCCGGGTCCCACATCCAAAGGCTCTATTTCATTGTTTTTCCGTGTTTTCCTTTGTAATTCACCCAAGAATTGATCTTTGGGCTTTTACACTAATGATCATTTCTTCCACCACTCTTCATTATTTCCACTATTCTCCACTGCTCCACCACCATTCCTCCAGACTTCAAGGAAAATATTCCCCCACCGTCCCCGGATTTTATAATTGACTTAATTTATTGTGCAGGGGTCGCAAAGAGGCCATTTCAGCATCAGCCAGTGTTACAGCAGCAGATATTTAGAGGTTGATTAAAGCCCGTAATGGAATACTTAACGCTTTAATCCTGATTCATAGGAATCAAGGCACAGTTTGAAGACCAAAGAGCACAGCGACGAGTCATATCTGTGCATACATCAGCAGAGCACCATTTCTCCAAAAGGACACCTTCCTATAGAGTCTCCATGCCTCCTTGAGCCCTTAAACATATTTCACTGACAGAAGCTCCTTAAAGAATGTCTGGATAGCAGTTATGGAGGTATGGAGAGACCTGCAGTTTTCCCATCCATGTCATTTATTCTAGAAGGCTGGTGCGGAGTTCCAAACAGCCAGAAGGACTTCACGAAACATCCGAGGTCAAATCTGACCCGACAGAGATCTCTGAACCGGTCTACAGGGTACAGTGCAGAGCTATTAAGCAGAGTGGGCTCGGACTCTTCCACCACTCTGTCTTAATGGATCCATTTAATTTTTATCTACACCTGTTATTATTCATTCTCCTATAAGAATTCCCGAGAACATATTGTAAAAGGTTGGTGTTCGGTTGTTGCCAATTGCGGTTAGAGGGATTCATTTGGACTGTTAGAATAGTCTTGGGAGGGATTAGCAGAGTAGTTGTTATGTAGTAGGCTAGGAGGAGAAGTTTGGATCATATTCAGCCCTTGAGCTCAGTGTATGTGACTGTTTTTGCATCAATTAATCAAGCACATTTCTTTGGATCCTAGTCTATTACTACAGGTGATGTTTCTCTTGTCTTATTGTTTTATTACACTTTCATGTTGTTCATTGGTCTGCTGGCTCGCATCAGAAATATAGCATAGGATTTACCCTTGTTAGGTACCCTATGTTTCTGCTCTCCTTGCCTTTAATGTTTTCTGCTGATAGTGAATCTAAGAGTAAATTCAACTAATTTAACTAGTGTAGTGGTTCCATATGCTGCTAGCTGATGTATAAATTCGTGGTTTGCTGCTTGGATTTTTCTTGCTGGTGTCAAAGAATTGAAGGTTCAAAGTCCTTCATTGATCTATAGACCCTGGCCCTGTTAAACTTATCTCTGTTTTTCCCTTGGAGTATGCTAAAGCTGACCTGGAGTTAAATGAATTATGGTCCGATCTACAAGCTGCCCCCTTGTCCCTCCTTTGAGAGATGCCTTTGAGTATGTCCAAGTAGGTCTGGAGTTAAATGACCTCTGACCTGATCTATAGATATAAATTGGGTGTCTTTCCTTCTTTCACTTTCAATCCTTAATGTTCCATCCCACCATCTATCTAAAAAGATCCTTTAGTGTAGATGACTTGCCCTCTGAAAGCCTTGGCTAGTGTTTGCAAGTAATTCTCCTTTCATGACTCCATAGCCCAATGGATGGCACTTTCTTGACCTATCCCCTTTGCTGAAACATCCTGTTGCTTTGTTTCCTTTCTCCCATTACTTGCTCAGTCTATGATCTCATGACCAACCCAGCAACCAACCAACCAAATCATTTTAAACCCCCTTTGTGCTTCATAACTAGCCTAACACCTCATTTGAACTTTCAAAGATATATCATTCTTTGTTTTATTAGAGAGATCCCTCTCTGGGTCCAGGAGGGCTAGATCCTAGGGCCCCAAAGTGGTTATGATGTTGTCTCATCTTTTGGTCTTTCCAATCTGGCCAAAACATGGGAACCCCAACATAATGGGGACTCTGCTGGGGAAAATCTGAGAGCTTATAACTGATAACATTGGTCTATGTCCCATTTTCGTCACCACATAATGGCGACTCCACTAGGGAAGAGACCACTTTTCCTTTAGATTGGCATCTAATTTTTGATGGTGGACAGCAACCTACTTCAAACATTCATATGCATCCACCTGGCGACTCCACACTCCATAACTCCCAAAAGACCCAATGACTCCACTGGTGGAGGACTCTGAACTGGTTGAGAAGAAGCAGTAGCCTTCTTTGCATGAATATGAATCCAAACATGGACATGGATACAAAGTATGATGCTTTGTATGACCAATTAGATGAATTAACAAAAATGTTTGGTAAAGTGTTGGAGATGTATATGGCTAATCTGAATGCAAATGATGATTATTTAGAACATCCCATGCCTCTTCCAGAACAAGAACAAACTCAAGTCCGAGAATATGAGTAAGACATGTATGATGCTCAGGAGTCTATAGAAGACAAAGAGGAAAGTGATCAGGAACTACCTGATTGCTTACCTATGTCTTGTGTTATGCTGACTAGAGAATATCAGGACCTAATAGCAAAGGCTAATAGGGAGCAATGTCTTGAGGAAACAAGGGTTCACATAGAAGAGGCAGAATCTGATGTGGAAGAAGAGGCTGAAGAAAACATCCAGCCTCCATGTTAGCTAATACAAGAGAAAGAGGACTGTTGTTCTTCTGTCCATGATGAGAGGAAAACCCCTCCTTTGACAGAAGAAGAGATTGATCAGATATTAAACCAGCAGCCCGCTTCCGAAATCTTTTGTAGAACACACACTCTTGCTCATTCATCTTATGAGTTTGATGATACAGATCCATAAATCTCCTCTGAGAATCAGAACGAAGAAAGACCTGATGAGCGTCCAGAAAGGTTGACTTGGTCGAGCCAACCTATTTATGACACTGATGGGGAGAGCTACGACAATATAATAGTAGATGAAGATTCTTTGAATCTTCATTATGCTTTACCACAGATCATCAATGAGACTGAAAACCAGTCGCCTTCCTTTTCAGAAGATGAGGAGGAAAGCAAAGAAGAGACTCTTGAGCAAGATGAAAATAACAAGCCTTCTCTTGAAAAAGAGGAAGTAATGGAACAAGCCCCTGCTCAAGAATACATGGACCTTTTCACAAAGCTCAGCACATCAGAGCCAAATATATTAGAGCTCCGAGAGGACTCAGCTGCCATATACGATGAGTCCTCCAGTGCAGAAGACGAAGGAGACACTCTTTCTCAAGAGATTTTTCTTCTCAATCCAGTGGAAGAAGAAGATTTCCTGGTTGAAGCCTGCCTGTAGGTATTCATAGCCAGGTATCCTTTCATGATCCTTATTCTCATTTCCTGCAAACATTTGAGGAAGGATCAAAGGTCTTTTTGAGCAGCATGTTGCAAATAGAAAGAAATTTTTTCAAAGCTGCTGTTATTGAACAAAAAGAGTGGGAGCTGCCCTGCCTATCCAGCCTGCTCAAGGTGCTGAGCAGAAGGGACCAGTCATGGGATCACTTGATGGACTGGTTACATTGGAATACAATGTTTGTAAGCTAGACTTGTAAATATTTCTGTTAGAAGGGTAGTTAGGAAAAGCTCAATAAAGCTCAGCCTGTGAGCATGTAGTTAGTTGTTTTAATTTTTGCAAGGTCCAGCAAGTCAGACAGTCTAATCCTGGCTTGACTATTTTCAATTTCTATCTTAGAATGTAGAGAAGAAGTCTGCTAGACAGTTTAATCCTATTAGATAGTAGTTTACGTAGAGAAAATATGAGGCCAAAAGTCTAATATGGTCTCATGGAGTAATAAGGGTAGAAGTAAAATAGGTTGATTTTCCTTCTTGAAAAAAATTGATGATGTAAAGGGTCTGCAAGTCCAAATGCACTCAGAAGAAAAAATGTTAGGACTATACTCTGGGTAGGAAGTTGTTTGGGAGAATGTTTACTGCTGCTATGATGTCTTCATGTTTTGTGGCAGCTGATCCAAGAAATAAAATGGATGGGTCAAGTACCAGACATCTGGCCTACACCAAAGATCACTTTCTGGATTCTTGACTCCTTCAAGAAGAAGCAATCCCCATGTGGAGCCACTGTTAGCCCCCTATAAATTTTTTGACAAGAAAACAGGGGGCTAAAATTTTTTTGAGCATTAAAGGAATGCATTTCCCCTGAAAACACATCATCCTTGAAGCTTCCTTATGCCCTTGTCCTTTGATAAAATCCCCACTGTTGTTTTCAGTTATAAAGCCTCCCTGATTGTGAAGAAATGCCCAAAACGCCTCCTTTTTCCCTTTATATCATCCCTCCTAAACCTCTGCTTCATCCCCTTTTACTCCTCTCTATTTCCCTCATTAACCCTCTAAACCATCTCAAGTTCCCTTTTAAACCCTTTCCCTCTCCATTATTACCTTTCTTTGGCCTTAAATTGAATTAAAATGGGCCAAAAACCCACTTTCTACTTTATAATAGGCCTAAGCCCCTTTTGGCTAAGCCCCGCAAACCACTTCAACACATGCCCAGGTGTTGGAACCAGGCATTAAGGTCTTAAGCTCTTATTGCAATCGTAACCATCAGGCGAGCGCATTTCTATGTGTAAACGAAAAACTCTGATGCGTTTGAAGTTTGGTCTATAAGGCCTCCACCGCTATCTCCACCGTTGATCTATCACTTAGATCGAAGAGCCCGGTGCTAATCACACTCCCGCTTCCGATTGCAATCGGAACTTTCACCGTGCCATTCCTTGTTTCCCCCCGATTGTGATTCCCCGATCAAATCGCAGTCGTCCATCCATTCCAAGATCCAACGGTCCAGATTTGTTCCGCTCCCCTCCCGTCTCTTTTTTCTGTTCCTCGCCGATTCAATCTCCGCCGTTGATCTACCACCTTGATCCAACGGCCCGGCGCTGATCGCACTCCCACTCCAATCGCAATCGCAATTGTCAAGCGCTTCCACTTTCCGCCCTCTGCGATGGCGATCTCCCGATTACAATCTCCGTCGTTGATCCATAATTTGATCCAACGGCTCAACGCTAATCTCATCATCGCTCCGTCGCCCCTCTCCATCTCCCTCCGATTGAATGTGGGTCGTTGATCTGGTCCTCGGATCCAACGGCCAACGCTCAATCGCTCCATCACAATCGCGAGAGTTTAAAAGTGTCAACCCCTGTGCCCCCGATTGCGATCCACCGATTCGATCGTAGCCGTCCATTTCTTCAGATCCGACGGCTGGGATCTAATCGTGCCCCCCCATCAGTTTCTTCATTGGTGCCCCTTTTAACTTCAATTTTCAATCTCCGCCGTCGATCTCCTCTCGAGATCCGATGGTTCTAAATGAATCTCCCTCCACCCACGCCGAGTCCCACATCCAAAGGCTATGTTTCGTTGTTTTTTCGTGTTTTCCTTTGTAATTCGCCCAAGCATTGATCTTTGGGATTTCACACTAATGATCATTTCTTCCACCACTCTTCATTATTTCCACTGTTCTCCACTGCTCCACCACCATTCCTCCAGCCTTCAAGGAAAATATTCCGCCACCGTCCCCGGATTTTATAATTGACTTAATTTATTGTGCAGGGGTCGCAAAGAGGCCATTTCAGCATCGGCCAATGTTACAGCAGCAGATATTTAGAGGTTGATTAAAGCCCGTAATGGAATACTTAACGCTTTAATCCTGATTCATAGGAATCAAGGAATAGTTTGAAGACCAAAGAGCATAGCGACGAGTCATATATGTGCATACATCAGCAGAGCACCGTTTCTCCAAAAGGACACCTTCCTACAGAGTCTCCATGCCTCCTTGAGCCCTTAAATGTATTTCACTGACAGAAGCTCCTTAAATACTGTCTGGACAGCAGTTATGGAGGTATGGAGAGACCTGCAGTTTTCCCATCCATGTCATTTATTCCAGAAGGCTAGCGTGGAGTTCCAAACAGCCAGAAGGACTTCACGAAACATCCAAGGTCAAATCTGACCCGACAGAGATCTCTGAACCGGTCTACAGGGTACAGTGCAGAGCTATTAAGCAGAGTGGGCTCGGACTCTTCCACCACTCTATCTTAATGGATCCATTTAATTTGTATCTACACCTGCTATTATTCATTCTCCTATAAGAATTCCCGAGAACATATTGTAAAAGGTTTTTGTTTGGTTTTTGCCGATTGCGGTTAGAGGGATTCATTTGGACTGTTATAATAGTCTTGGGAGGGATTAGCAGAGTAGTTGTTATGTAGTAGGCTGTGAGGAGAAGTTTGGATCATATTCAACCCTTGAGCTCAGTGTATGTGACTGGTTTTGCATCAATTAATCAAGCACATTTCTTTGGATCCTGTTCTATTACTACGGGTGATTTTTCTCTTGTCTTATTGTTTTATTACACTTTCATGCTATTCATTGGTCTGCTGGCTCGCATCAGAAATATAGCATAGGATTTACCCTTGTTAGGTACCCTATGTTTCTGCTCTCCTTTCCTTTAATTTTTTCTACTGATAGTGAATCTAAGAGTAAATTCAGCTAATTTAATGTATAAATTCGTGGTTTGCTGCTTGGATGTTTCTTGCTGGTGTCAAATCATTGAAGGTTCAAAGTCCTTCGCTGATCTATAAACCCTGGCCCTATTAAACTTATCTCTATTTTTCCCTTGGAGTATGCTAAAGCTGACCTGGAGTTAAATGACCTCTGGTCCAATCTACAAGCTACCCCTTTGTCCCTCCTTTGAGAGCTGCCTTTGAGTATGTCCAAGCAGGTCTGGAGTTAAATGACCTCTGACCTGATCTATAGACAGAAATTGGGTGTCTTTCCTTCTTTCACTTTCAATCCTTAATGTTCCATCCCACCATTCTAAAAATGTCCTTTAGTGTAGATGACTTGCCCTCTGAAAGCCTTGGCTAGTTGTTGCAATTAATTCTCCTTTCATGACTCCATAGCCCAATGGATGGCACTTTCTTGACCTATCCCCTTTGCTAAAACATCCTACTGCTTTGTTTCCTTTCTCCCATTACTTTCTCAGTCTATGATCTCATGACCAACCCAGCAACCAACCAACTAAATCATTTTAAACCCCTTTGTGCTTCATAACTAGCCTAACACCTCATTTGAACTTTCAAAGATATATCATTCTTTTTTTTATTGGAGAGATCCCTCTCCGGGTCCAGGAGGGCTAGATCCTAGGGCCCCAAAGTGGTTATGATGTTGTCTCATCTTTTGGTCTTTCCAATCTGGCCAAAACATGGGAACCCCAACACACACCTCAAAAAAATGGAGTTGTACAAAGAATTAACAGAATTCTAATGGAAAAGGAAAGAAGCATGCTCAGTGGTACCAGGTTAGGAAAAGAATTATGGGTAGAGGAAGTGGAGATTGCATGTTACATGGTTAACAGATCACCTTCATCAGCGTTGGAGGATAAAACTCCACATGAGGTATGTACTGGTAAGAAACCCTCTCTTTCACATCTGATGGTATTTGGATGTGATGCATATGTACATGTTCCAAAGGAGAAAAGGACAAAGTTGGACAATAAATCTAAAAGGTGCATCTTTATTGGTATAAGGATGGTTTAAAAGGTTATAATATTTGGAACCCAGAAACAAGGAAGGTCATGTACATCCAAGATTTGGTGTTTAGAGTGGTGAAAGATGTTTTTAAACATGAATTCCTACCAAAGGAACCTGAAAAGATAGAGTTTGAGCTAAAGGAGGATGAATCTGACACTACAATAGAACAAGATTCAGAAGAGGAAGAGCCACAAACTCTAGTTGTGAGAAAATCAGTTCGGGAATGAAGGCAACCAAAAAGGTATAGTCCATCTGCTTTATGTTCAAATTTTGTTTTAAATGTCATTGATGATGATCCCAAAACTGTCAGGGAGGCAATGGATTCAAAGGATGGAAAACTCTGGAAGGAGTCCATGGTTGATGAAATGGCATCCTTGCACAAAAATGAGGCATGGAATCTAGTGGAGTTGTCGGCTAGAAGGAATCGCATCAGGAGCAAATGGGTGTTTAAGAAGAAGATTAATGTAGAAGGAAAGGTGGAGAAATGCAGAGCTCGGGTGGTAGAAAAATTTTATCCCCAGGTGCCCAGAATTTATTTTGGTGATAATTTTTCTCCTGTTGCCAAGGTTACTTCTGTTAGATTACTTTTATCTGTTTTTGTTGCATTTGATTTTGAGGTAGAACAGATGGATGTGAAGACAGCATTTCTTCATGGGGATCTGGAAGAGGAGATCTACATGAAGAAACTTGAAGGCTTTGCGGTGAAGGGTAAGAAATAACTAGTATGTAGGTTAAAAAGTCTTTGTATGGGTTAAAACAGTCACCATGGATGTGGTATCAGAAATTTGATACCTATATACGAGGACTTGGATTCACCAGAAGAAAAGAGGATCATTGTGTGTATTTTAAATTAATTGGTGACCGTGTTATTTACTTGGTTCTTTTATGTGGATGATATGTTGCTGATTGGAAAAGAAAAAGAAATTATCCAATATTTGAAGACCCAATTGTTCTCCAAAATTGACATCAAATATCTTGGTGTTGCTAACTATATTTTGGGCATGGAAATTAAGAGAGATCGGGAAAAGAGGAAGCTCTGGTTAAACTAGAGGAAGTATATCGAGACAATATTACAAAGGTTCAATATGCATGATAGTAAACTGGTGAAGGTTCCTATTGTTAGTATGATTCTTTCGTCGTAAAAGATCACTTTAGCTACACATAACAGATAGCCCTAACATCGATTATGGCTGCAAAATATCTTTAAGTATGCTGCACAAATTCAGATCTAAGCACAAAAAGACATTAAGCAGATAAAATATAACATGGCTCCATGCATCCAATGAACAAGAAAAGAACAAAGTGTTTAAAAGAATGTTTTGTATTATATTAAAGAATGGGGCACCTGAGAGGAAAACAAGAAAGGTGTTTTCCGGTTTTCCTCAGTGGGATGGGTTCTTGGAAGTCCTCAGTGTTTCAGATCTAACATTTCTCTCTCTTATGGATGTAGAAAAGCAAACATGGAACTCAATGGGAGTTCACAAAACAAAATGGAAAATGGTGACCAAGAGTAGATCCAGAGTGATCTAATGTAATGAAGGTGACTAATGAATGGGGAAAACCTCCCTATTTATAACAAAATATTGGGGCAGTCTAGAACTCGGTGCATGAATAAAATATTATTAATCGAATTCTAGAAGCACCCTTTAGGAATATTTTATTATATTTGTTGGAGGGAAAAGGGTTCTTGACTTGGGTCAATTCTTTTATTTATAAATAATAAATAAATAAATGATTTATTTATCATTTTAGGGGAATGATGGGAATATAATTAAATAAATAATGGTTTATTTAATTATTTATGTATGATTTAGTCAAATTTAACTAAGAATATTATTTAAATAATGATTTAAATAACTTGTTCTTAGGGAATAATTAAATAAATAAGGATTTATTTAATTAATTTCCTCGTTTTTGGGTTAAATATGACCAAATAAGTTATTTTATATGGTGAAAGCAATTTTACTTAGGGTAAAATTGGTCTTACATGGTGTACTTGGGTTCATCTAATAATAATAGGTTAGATGACCAAAAAAATGGTGTAACAGATTTCCCCCCAACGTATGAGAGTTAGGAGCAAATCGTATGACTGAAGTACGTTGTAAGAACTCAATCACTAGGTATCAAAAGGGAAGTGAGAGAGAGAAGTGTAATGTTGTATGATGTGTTAAAGGACTAGATCCTGAGGAGATGAGACTTACAAGTGCAACAAGTCTCTATGAAGTGGTAGCTGTGCTAAAGGCGGCGGGGGAGGCATACCTATGCCCACCGAGACAAAGTACAAAGAATAAGGCACCCAAAAAACCATGGAACAAAATAAGTACAAAGAATAAGGCACCCGGAAAACCACGGAATGAAAGAATGAAGCATGTGCTGGCCGAAACATGAGCCAGATAAAGAACATGATGGATCCCACATACATGCGATTCCTGGAATAATCGTCAAGACTTATACAATAATATGGTAGTACATGAGATACAAATACACCCAAATTCCCCCTACACGCGGGGAAGGGCTCGCAACATCTGACTGATACGTGCAAATCGAAGAGGCGCTGCAAGCGATGGAGGCTGATATCATCAAATGGGAGGAGCTAGATCAGGGGCGGAAATGAAGTCATCCGGGCATGTGGGGGGCTACCTGCAAGGCCACCCCCTCATGAGGGTTGAGACATCTCACACATGCCCGGGAATCACCAATAGCTGCTGCTGCGTCACTGGACCATCAAGTGTATATATCACGATCATGCTAGGAAGAGCTCGAACCAAGGTACACTGCCCCTTAGACCTGGCTTATGGAGGAAATGAACTGATGTCAATAGAAGGAGGTCGGCTATAGGTGAGGCAAATAAGGGAACCCCACCTAAGGCGTGAGGGAAAATAGGAGAGCGACGACCAAGTAGACACTAATGACGATGATGGAATGAGAGAAATGGAGGAGTGGTTGGACGACTTCCCGTGTTAGAGCATAAAGTGTAGGGATGGCTTGGCAGCAACTGACACAACATCAGGAGGGATAGTGGACAGAGGTACTGAAGGCCATAATGTGTGACATGAGAGAGGGACCGAGCAGGGAAAGATGGAGGAATATGGTGGGGTACAAAGGGACTCGTGATAGACTCCATGAATGTGTTGGTGACTTGACTCGACTGCTCTAAACAAGGGTGACTCGATGGTGCTGCCATGTAGTGAAGGCCCAATGGGGGACCGTAAAAGCATTAGTACAATAGGGTAGCTCATGACGAAAATCAACACGAACAAAGACAAGTAAGGAGGCAAACTGGTGCCCCTAGTACAAGTGTTGTAAGTGAAGAAATTTAATTTTGAGAAGAGATGAAAAGATCCTTCATGGAAAAAATGTGTCCTGGTGAAGTATCCAACATAAAAAAATGACAGATACCCATTTGAGTGCTCGGTGAGAGCTTTTCAACGGTGCAGACGGTGTGTCAAACGGGACTACGGTTTGGTTGCAGTGGGCGAAAGAAAAAATAGGGGTTTTCTTCTAATAGGGCGTTTTCCCTCCAAAATCATTCATTTTCTTGTGTAGCTGTGGTGAATGTGGAAAGGAGAGAAGGCCCTAAATCTTGCGGCGATCGTAGCGGACAAACCGACCGTTGGAATTGTGATCCGTCAGTTGCAGGTGAGAGGCCTAATCTTAAGCTTTGTTTTCGATGGATTCAAATTGCAGATTAGGGCTTTAAATCTCAGTAACTGCCCCTATTGCTTCCTCACATCCGGGTCGCATTTTTTGGGGCAAAAACTGCGACCTGGGATGCAGGTTTGGGCCTGAAAAGTGCAACCTGGCCCAGGTTTTTGCTGAAAAGTGTGACCTGTGAGAGGGAGGTGATGTCAGTGTTGTTTTGGGCTAAGATTCAGTTTTGGTGTGAATAGATGCAGTTTTGTGGATCTATAGACTGAAAAAATGATTTTTTTGTGCAGATATGTCAGATATATTGATCAAATGGAGAGAGAGAGACTTAGGTACATTACGGACGGAGATCCAAGTGGATCAGGGTGTCCGTCGTGTACTGGCTAGGTATGGTGTGCTAAAATTTTTGGAGAACCCATTGATGAGGGCTGGAGAGCCCTTGTTGGCCTGTATTATCAGTTACTGGGATCCAGATCAGGAGGCGTTTGTAGTGCAGGGGCACAGGATTGAGCTGACGGTCCAGGATTTGTATTTCTTGACTGGTCTCCCACCATTAGGGATGGTGGGAAATACGAAGCCAGTGTTACCACATGGCCATAACATTATGGAGTTTTTTGAGCGACATTGTTGACCATGGGTCCGAGTCAAAGGGACTCGAATATCCATCGGTGATCTAGAGAGGTTGGAGACCCGGGCAGTGGCCGCAGCATTGTTACGGGTCTTGGGTAGCCAGGAATTCCATCACATCACTGGAGGGCAGATGATGATCATGGAGAGTGTGCTGAGTGGGACCTACTATGGTTGGGCCCAGATGATGTTGGTGTCGGTGAAACGACAGCTGTCGCTATAAGCGGCAAGTGAATCATGATTGCGCTTATGGGACGATGTTGTGCTCTTTCTTCTTTGAGAAGATCCTGACCTTACGACCTCATGTATAATTGCCTGATGGAGGTCCGAGAGAGCCTCGAATGCGTCGGTGGGGATGATTACTGTGTAGAGGAGGAGGAGGGGTAGTCGGACGGGTGTGCCGACCAGAGTTCTTCGCCCATTGGGATCAGATGCCACTATACATAGACGACTATCCCTATAGTGGGATCAGTTATTGGGGAGATCCAGACTTGCCACTTCCACCTGGTCGAGTGTGGGGGCCCGATGGTAAGTGACAAGAAACTAATCTGTTATGTGCATGTTAGAGTTTGTGACTAGTATGCATGGTAATAATCATTATATGTTTTGGAATGCAGATATAGCTTCGGTAAAACCGACCGGATATATGGGACGACCTGCAGCGACGGGAGCTACAGGGGCAAGTGGATCAAGGACGGCGCAGAGCGAGGATATGGCTGCTCTGGTGGAGGACATTCGTCGTAGATGTGAGGGGCTGCTGACCGGTTTATCAGAGCGTGGTTGGAAGGATTTAGATGACCAGTACATAGAGTTATGTATTGGGCTACCCTCGAAGTGGTGAGGTATCATGCAATGCATGGCGATGGCCAGTCAGGCTATGCGTGATCTACAAGCTGCGGGAGAAGAGCCATTGGCTCGGGATCCTCCAGAGAGTGATTAGATGTAGGGCAGGTGGTGCCCCCCCAGTGTCGATGTAGGGGCGAGTGGTGCCCCCCATTTTTGTAGTTTTGTTATTGTAACATGCTATGGGCATGTAGTATGTTTCATAGTAGATGGACGCGAAAACACGTGTTATATAATATATGTGATGTATATGTATTTGGTTGATGGTGTTAAATGTTATTTTTTTGTGTGTGATATATGCCAGTTTATAACATGGTTTTCGATTTGATCTACATAGTGATTTTGATCTCTAGGTATATGGCTAAATGTAATGAATCTAAATTCACGTATCAAAAGTTGCACTCGTAAATATTGTCTAAACAGGATAGGCTTATGCACACGATAGACACCATTAAGTTGTAAGACGAGAAGTAGGGAATCTAAATGGATGTGTAGATGGAGGATGTGATGAGAGAGAGCATCAGCTAAGAGACCACAAACTGCATCATATTCGGCCTGATTATTGGTGGCTTGACCAATGCAGACCCCATTTGCAAGAACAAGGGTATGCAAGGGGGTAAAAATGGCCCAGGCGGCTGAGGCAAGGTTTCGAGAATAGCGACTGGCGCCATCGACATAACCAAGGTAATGAGTGGACGAGAGGGTCGAGGGAATATCATCACAAGACGAGAAAAGGGATGAAAAGCGGGGATGCATGTTGCGAAGTACATCATAGATACGGATGGGAGTATCGGGATGATGGGAAGGCAAGGAAAGGTGGTGGAAACCACAAGAGGCTGCAAAGCTACCTAGATCATCATTTTTGGAAGAAAGGTGCACATACGGGTCATTACGGGAAATGACAGAAGAACAAGTAAAAATATGGTCAAAAGATGAAGCACCCGTGTCTGGAGGAGAATCAAGCAGGATAGGTGGAGTGGGTTCAGAAGGAATGTACTCCAGGGAGCACGCGGATGATGATAGGTATAGAAGAGAAGCGGCAGGGTCCGACATTTCAACATCAGGGGGAGGAATGTCAATGGTAGCAGGGGGGTCTTCAAGGAGACTGGATGCATATTGAGCAAGGATGGGAGAGGCAGATTGATTTTTTTCAACCTCGTACTCGCGGATGACCTCTAAAGAGGCGCGGTAATGGGTGAGGTGAGGAAAATGGTGGGAATAATGGCCATGGACCCCGCACAGAGTGCAGGGCTTGTTGGTGCGAAGAGTCTTGGGGTTTTTTGCTACAGATGAGGCAGAAACAGAGGGTTCAGGGATCGTAGATTCAGGGAACGCGACTTTAACCATGGGTTGGATACGGGGCAACTCAGGACAAGTATGGGTGGGATGATTGATACCATCACACAAGGCACAAGGCTTGGTGGGTGGGTGCGGGGTAGGGTTAGGTGCGGTGGCCTTGTCAGTGGATGCCCCCTTGCAAGTTTTTCGTTTCTTGCCTGTAGCTGTCGCAGTATTAGGAGGGTTCTGCGAAGGGGCTAGGGGCACTGTAGTGGTGGAAGGAGCGAAGGGAATTGGGCACGGGTGTGACGGCTATGTATGGTGTGGGGTGGCCTGGTGGGATCTCGGTTGGAGGAGTAAGATACCATACTGGAATTCCTAAGGTTAAATTAGGGAGGGAAAGGGTGGCCATGATGGGAACCGAATAGACGCCGGGGGGGGACCAAGGAAAGGTATCTGACCGGCGAGGTAGTGACCATGGGGGACGGCTCCCATATGGTGGAGACCTGAGGGAACTGACTCAGGAGGGTAGGAAGGTGCCTGAGTGTGATGGGAAGGGTCGGGGGAAAAAGGTTCGGTTGGCTGAAGTGAAGGGCTAGGAGCAGGAGGCGACGGGAGAGATAGAGAGTGCTAACTAGCCGGAGCAGGCTGTGGAAGGTTAGCCTGGGACGATTGCATCATGCAAACATTCGCTAAGCTGGGGTCAGAGACGGGAGGAGGGGGAGGGCCAGGAAAAGTTCCAAGCAAAGAGGAGTCTTTGTAGACGCTGGGGGAAATACTGGTCAACGAATCAATAGTTGGTTTATTGGTGACAGTAGAGATGGTGGACTCAGGGGAGGTCTGAGATTTTGGTTCATGGTAGGTCAATTGGTCAATGGTGAAAATCTTTCCATTATGAGGGAAAAACATCTTGCGGTGGACTGCGGACGGGACGGCTGACATGGCATAAGTGTAACTACGCCCCAAAAGGATGTTGTAGTCAAGAGGGGCGTCGATAACTTCAACGTCGACACAAACAGTCTTTCCAGCAAGGGTGATAGGACAGTTACGAAATAGACCAATGGGCTGGGAGGCATGGCCATCCCATGCACGAAGGGTGATGGTGGAAGGGGCCAGTTCATGGGATCCGAGTTGTTTCCAAACCGAAGTGGACATTACACAGGTAGATGCCCCCTCATCAATAATACACTGAGCAACATTGGCGTTGCGGATCTTGACTGGGATTTGGAAAGCAACTAAAGGAGGAAGAGGGGGATGGTCTGACTGACGGGCATCGAAAACAATCAATTGGTCATCAGCAGGATCTACAGTGCCCACGGTAGATAGGAGAGCCCTATTTTGAGAAGGACATGACTGGAGGAGTTCCAGTGTTGAAATGGCAGTAGGGGATTGGGCCAGATCATCTACTATGTTGTATGAATGGGAAGCTCGACCAAAGGTATCATTTCGGTGTAATGGTCCCTTAGGAGGCTTGGGAGGAACCTCGGCTTTGGGCAGAGGGAGTTGCAAGGGACCATTGGGTGTCGATAGAGGATCCGTAGGACCTGACGATGGAGACTCAGAGACAGACGGGACAGGAGGTGTGGAATACTGACGGGACCGAGTTTGAAGGTTGAGGTCGACAGTGAGAGGTGGGTCAGAAGCCATCATGAGAATCTGGTAATCAGGGGAACCAAAAGGGGAAGGTTGAGTGGTTACCGAGGCGTGAGGTGGTTGAGTGGCCATGAATCCTTGTTGCGGGAAAGGATTGGTAAACACAGCAGGTTGAGAAGTAACGGGGGTGGGAGGGGTAGATGGGGAGGAGTGTTGTCCCCGTATGGTGGCTTGATAATCCCAAATTTTCTGCATTTAGGGTAATAAGGGACAATCGTGAGTGTAGTGACCATAAACACTGCAACACGAACAGGGCTTATTGGTGCGAAGTGGTCTGTCCGGCTTGGGCTGAGAGCCCTGTGGCTGGTTTGAAGTGGTAGGGTCGAGATTGGAAGGATTGGGTCCATGATTACCAGAAGCGGATTGATTTCCTCGTCTCCTTCTTTGAGAAGGAGGAAAATTAGGTGCCCCCTATTGTGCAAATACTTGCCCTAAAGGGGGTAGTAAGTGCGGTTGTGTGGCGGAAAAGGCAAGGGAGTGGGAGGTCCAAATGCTGGAGGAGCTAGGACACCAGGGTGTGAGTAAGGATAAGGGTTAGGATGGGTAGCAGTGAGGTAAGCAGGAGGAGGGGCAAGAGGGGGAGGTATGCCGTATCCAGGTACATGCTACCAGGAGGGGGAAAGGTGCTAGAGGTGCTGGCCCCTTCTGGAGAGAAACCATAGCCCATAGGAGGGGGGGCAGAGGTATGGGAAAGAGATCCAACGATACCGTCGGTAGAGTGGGATGCTCCTGGTGCGTTAGTGCCACCGGGCTTGGGGAGGTTAGGGAGGATGGTATAAACATAACCAGATTGGGCATAGATAAGGTCATACTTTAAGGCTATTTGGAGGGTGGCTTCTTCGGTTTGGGGAAAATGGGATGCGACATCTTTGCCAATGGGAGGTAAGAGAGAGCGAAGGAACCAGTCCATGTAAACCCGATCTTCAAAGGGGGGAGTGCGGCACAGGCTCCATCTTCGCCGCCATTCCTGGACATGAGCGGAAAGGCGGGTCGAAGAGGACTGATGAAAAGAGGTTAAAAGCTCAGTACCAGTGTCGTATCGGAGGGGGAACTGGAAATAAGAGAAAAAGGCTTGGGCAATGGTCGCAAAAGTGGTATGGGAGGAGGTGGCCTGTTCAACATACCATTGAGAAGCGTCACCTGTAAGCGTGCGTTGGAACAATCTAAGACGAATGGAGTCGTCGGTAATGGAATTGGAGGAACACCACATATGGAAGGATCGGATATGGTTGGAGGGATCCTCACTAGCAAGGCCTTCGAACTTGGGAATGTCGGAGGGGAGCTTGGTTGGCATAGAAGGCCAACTAACGTCGTGGTGGATAGGATCATTAATCAGCTGATTGAAGTCAGGAAGACTAAGGTCGGCCATATAAGGGAGCAATGGGGCAGTCGAGGTAGGTCCCGAGGTGGTTCCACTGGAAACAGACCCAGCAGTAGTACTAGAGTTGCTGCTGGTAGTAGGCCCTGAAGAAGACATGGTAAAAGTGACAGGGGGAGAACCAGGAGGGGGAGAACCCGAAAAATCAGAGGAAGAGTCAGAGTGCGGACTCAGGGAAAGACTTACTCGATGACGACGGGAAGGAGGAAGTCGAACAAGCGGAAACTGAGGATGAAGGCCAAGAAGTCTCCGGGAGAGGCGCCTGAGGGGCGCAATGATGACGAGAAGAAGAAAACCGACAAGGGAAGGGAGGGACAAAATCAAGTGAGGTCAAGGGTAGAAAGCTGCAGTGACAATTGATTTTAAAGTCTTTTCCAGGCGGTGTTAACCAGGTGCTTCTTCACTTAGGGTCAGTGTGTGGCATGCATTAATTTTAATTGTTTAAACCTAGACGTTTTGAGAGTAAAATAAAGAGTGTGTTGCGTAACAGGAAAATAAATCTGCCGTAAATAAGACTAAAAGAACAGAAAATTAACAACTAAAAATGCAGCAGTCTAACCCAAGAAGGCGGGTCTCTCAAAGCTAGTCTATAAGAGGGAAAAAACTAGGCAAAGCACGCTAAAAAGAGGCCAATAGAGCGAAGGTCCGAGGGACTGGGATATAAAGGGTAAATCTGCTGAAAAGTGGTGCAGAGAACAGCAAATAAGCAGAGGCAAGGTTGCTGCTAAAAAGGAGGAGATCAGTTAAAAATAGAAGAGACAAGGCAGTGGCATTAGAAATGAACCCAAACAAAACGATATGAGGTGGTTTTGAGAGGGAGAAGATCTGATCTAAAGGGATCTGAAAAGGAGGTATCAGATCAGAGAAAAAGAGGGTTGAAACTCTAGAAATTTAGACTTCTGAAACAGTAAAGACTCGTCGACAAAAAGTGGAGGGTACTAGAGCCCTAAGGGGCAAGATTCCCTCTTAGTTGAGTGAAGAAGATCAGAAACAGCTCCAAACAGGTAGAGACAGAGGCTGGAAAACCATGACAAAAGCTTCAGACAAACCCAGAAAAAGTGTTGAAAATTTTGCAGAAAAAGTGTAGGTCGCAGGTTCTGACCTGTTTTCAGTCTAGGTCGCAGGTTTCGGGTATAAAAGTGCGTCCTGAGGCTCAGGTCACACTTTTTGGGACGATAAGTGCGACCTGCAGATCCAGCTCTCTTGGCGGCAGATTTCAGAAAAAATTGTCGTCTCAGCTGCGACTGATGTCTGTCACCTACGCAATAAGGCCAAAAACACACAGAAGTTAAAAATTTGACTGTTTAAGGGTTTTAGGGGTGAAAATCACCATAAAAATAGGAAAAAAAAATGGAAGAGAAACCCTAGGGTGTGAAATAGCTAGATATGCAAGAATAGATAAAACGATAGCGGTCACAAAATAAAACCCGTGTGGAGTCACCAATTGTTAGTATGAATCTTTCGTCATAAAACATCACTTTAGCTACACATAACAAATAGCCCTAACATCGATTATGGCTGAAAAATATCTTTAAGATTGCTGCACAAATTCAGATCTAAGCACAAAAAGACATTAAGCAGATAAAATATAACATGGCTCCATGCATCAAATGAACAAGACAAGAACAAAGTGTTTAAAAGAATGTTTTGTATTATATTAAAGAATGGGGCACCTGAGAGGAAAACATGAAAGGTGTTTTCCGGTTCTCCTCAGTGGGATGGGTTCTTGGAAGTCCTCAGTGTTTCAGATCTAACATTTCTCTCTCTTAGGGATGTAAAAAAGCAAACATGGAACTCAATGGGAGTTCACAAAACAAAATGGAAAATGGTGACCAAGAGTAGATCCAGAGTGATCTAATGCAATGAAGGTGACTAATGAATGGGGAAAACCCCTCTATTTATAACAAAATATTGAGGCAGTCTAGAACTCAGTGCATGAATAAAATATTATTAATCGAATTCTAGAAGCACCTTTTAGGAATATTTTATTATATTTGTTGGAGGGAAAAAGATTCTTGACTTGGGTCAATTCCTTTATTTATAAATAATAAATAAATAAATGATTTATTTATATTTAGGAAATGATGGGAATATAATTAAATAAATAATGGTTTATTTAATTATTTATGTATGATTTAATTAATTTAACTAAGAATATTATTTAAATAATGATTTAAATAACTTGTTCTTAGGAAATAATTAAATAAATAAGGATTTATTTAATTAATTTCCTTATTTTGGAGTTAAATATGACCAAATAGAGTTATTTTATATGGTGAAAGCAATTTTTACTTGAATTGGTCTTACATGGTGTACTTGGGTTCATCTAATAATAATAGGTTAGATGACCAGAAAAATGGTGTAACACCTATTCCTGTAGGTGTAAATCTATCTATTGAACAATGTCCCAAGACACAAGAATAAGAGGAGGATATGTCCCATGTTCGATATGCAAGTGCAGTGGGTAGTCTAACATATGCAATGGTATGCACTAGACTAGACATTGCACATGCAGTGCGAGTATTGAGCAGGTTTATGTCAAAACCAAGGAAGGAGCATTGAACAACAATGAAATGAGTTTTCAGATATTTGTGTGGCACTAGTGATTATGGTTTGTGCTACCAGAGAAGACCAGGATTGGACAGAGTTTTGGACATTCAAGGTTTTGTTGATGAAGATTGGGTTGGAGATCTGGACCAAAGAAGATCTACAAATGGGTATGTGTTTAGCCTATTTGGATGTACAGTTAGTTGGATGAGTAAAATATAGTCTGTAGTGGCTCTTTCAACTACAGAGGCAGAATACATGGTAGCCACTCATGCAAGAAAGGAAACAATTTGGTTGCAGAGATTGTGTTCAAGTATGGGGTTGGTGCAGTGAGCTATAAGGATATACTGTGATAGCCAAAGTGAAATTTTATTAGCTAAGAACCATGCTTATCATTCAAATACAAAGCACATTGATGTCCAATATCACTTTGTGAGAGATATGGTTGAGGATAAAAAGTTGTTTCTAGTAAAGGTGGACACTTTGAAGAATGTTGTAGATGCATTGACGAAGTCTTTGAGCACTCAAAATTTCTATTGGTGTAGAGAAACAATGGGTGTTGCAGGGTGGAATTAATGCCTAAGCTCTCACGTGGCCCCCTACGGAAATAAAATAAAAATTGGGAGAATTTTGGGCGTGTGTTATATTCTTTCCATGAATAGTTGCACACGCGAAGGGGGAGCAATAGATCCCCCTTGTTCATTGTGTCGGGTGTAGCGGGGGTAGGTAGCACCTTGCTCGAAGTCCAGGGTAGAGCCCCAGGAAAATTATTTTGGACCCTATTTTAGTTATTCGGACCCGCCTATGCCTTTGTGCATGGGTTTGCACATGGTTTTGGGGCATGATGGTTTTCGACCCCTAGTATTTTGTAGATTCAGTCAAGGGAATTATGGTTATGTTCTAATCCATGGTTAATGGATTGGAGTTTATGAATGCTTTGACATGTATATATATGTGTTTGTAATATTCCCAAATGGGGAAGTAGCAATACATGAACACAAAACTAGAAATAGCAATGAATAACATTATACCAACATGTATGACAATCATGGAGCCATTTTATTATGTAAATCAGCAGTAAATAAGTACGATAGAAGTGGACACAACTCAAATAATCAAAGCAAGCAAGCCTCCCATGAATGCATATGCCAAATATCAAATGTTGCTACATAGCAGAATTCCAAAGGACAAGTACAATGTAGTTTTAGATGATACACTGCTACTAGAAATGTACAATAATATAGATCTGAAAATATATGGCTCATAAAGTGTCGGGAGTAGAGATATAAGCTCCCAAACACATTTCCAAGACAACCTGGGAATGGTTTCTTGAAATATACAAAAATACCAAAATACTGGAATGCATCCCTAGGGCTGAATAATAGCTGCTACTGTATAACTAGATGACTATGGTTTTATATAAGACACATAATGAATATATCTCCTCCAATAAATCCTTCAAGTGAAAGGCTGATCCTAACACTAAAGATCTCACCCTCCAAATCAAGCACTGAAACCCCCACTGCAAATCCTCACTGAAATAATGCAGTCAAAGAGGTATATTTCATTGTAGATGATGGGAATATGTTGGCCTGGTGCCAAGATGTGAAATAAAGCTCAATAACCTCCCTTGCCAATCTCCCAAAAATAAGAATGCTTCCTCCGATGAAAAACTAGCTCCGAAAGTGGGTTTCTCAACCCTCCACTGCTACACCATGCAATACAACACAATAATCTGCAGAAACTACGCTATAGCTGGAGACTGAAGCTTGACCTTAAGCCTGATAGTGGAAATGATGGTACAATGCTCCCCCAAGAGGCCTCTTAAGGGAGGATATGGGATTTTCGCTCGGTAACACCTGGTGCTAAACAGCACAACAATCTCAACTAAGCAACTGAAGAATGCAAATAGTCATGTAGACCATAAAATCAATAATAAAAAACATGCCTCACTATGGCTGCCTTGCCCTCCTTATAAAAAAATGTGAGCCTTCTCACCTTGGGTCTCACTCATTAGGGTTTCCACCATCATGGAATCTTCCTCCCATTCACACTACGTTGTCTCTATTGATGATCTACTCCTCTCATACCAGCATTTTTAACTTGGTCAAACTTGACCTTGTCCACATGCATTAACCTTAATTCACACATGACGGTGCTTTATCCAGCTATGAATATGATCCCTTTTAAGATTAAGAGGGATTATATGCCTACTTAAAATATTTATGGACATCCCTACCCATTTATTCATCTAACTAAATGTCAAGAGAAAAATTAATATTCCAATTAGCTGCATGCTAATTTAAGAATATTACAGTGTTGTAACATAAAGGAATATAATGAAAAATCAAGCTGGTAGTCCTGATTTGGGATCTAGGGGAAAAATATTTGTGTATATCTCTTTATGTTTTATGCTCTCGCTATTGTTTATTTTATGTTTTTAAGAAATAGTTTGCAGATAATTTATGTACAGGGTTAAAACCTACACTTATGCCTTCAGAGTGGGACCTATGGGACATGTTGATACTATGGGCCATCCCATTTTGCATGTCATCCCTTTGCAATTGGCCCATGTGGTTGCAACACCATGTCATCCCTGCCATCCATTTCTATTGCTAATTAATGCTTTTGGGGTATGGCCTCTGGGACACGTGGCTAGTGGTCCATACCTCTCCACAAATATGGCTTATGATTGGCCCACATCATGGCAATGCCACAAAATCCTATACTGAGTCATTCCAATGCTCCTTCATGTGTACCCTCGCAAACGTCCTAGGATGGACCCTCTGGGATAACTTGCTAAGTAGCCCACCTCTTGGCCAATAACAGAATCGCTTGGTCTGCATGTCCACCAACGCACCTTGGATTTCATCATCCCACTTGCCCTTAGCATGATGCAATTAGATTTTGGTGGCCACCCTCCTATTCCACTTGAGGCCCCACCATTTTTTCTTTCATTTTTTCAGTTTCCTTAATCATAGCACATTTTACTATTTTTAACAGTTTTTCGGGTCCTGAACTTCTTGAGCGGTTTTGAGGCCCTAAATGACAATTTTTTTGGATAAAATGGGAGAAACATAGGTGATAGACCAATTTTTCTCACTCAAAATTTGTTTTCCGCAAATAGATCTTTATAACAAGGTATGGAGCACGGCAAATGGAGATAATATGCCAAAGTTACATCCCAGAAATTGATGTCCCAATTTACCCAAATGGGGCCCATAGTTTTGGCGATTCATCTCCTAGGGTTAGGTTTTTAGATTTTTAGGGTTTTCCATTGTTTCTGAATAATAAATAGGCCCTTGAGCCTCATTGTAACACATTTCATATGCCTGTAGCCACCACAGCTCTTCTCAGAGATAAGCTACCAGCGCCCGAGCTAGTTTATTTCCATTATGTATGTAAACAAATTTTAGTTCTGTGATATTAATGAAATGAAGTGTTATTTCCGCTACATTTTTGTATTATGGTTATATGTGTATTCTTTTGGATTCCTGCATATATCCGGATCAGTGGTATCATAGGGGTCTGCTCTTTCTCGATCCTTCTATGCATGTCCCCAACGAGGTCGAGGTACAAGGAGTTAGGGCTCGATCTGGTTGAACCTTTGCAAGATCAGCCTTACAAACCCCGACAACCACCCATGGGGAATGAAAATAAAGATGAGGGAGCAGGAGATCCTATCAAAATATTGCTTGAGGAGGCCCTTGAAAAGAAAATGAACGCGATGATGGAAAACTATGCTCATATCCTTCAATCACTACCCACGGGTGGTGCATCTGCATCCAACAGCCACTTTGGAGGCACAACTCCTTTTAAGGTACAAGTAAACTTTGACATTCCCATATTTGAGGGCCAAATAGTTGTAGACGTCATAGATAGATGGTTGAATCTATTAGAAGTATACTTCTCAATTCATGACTTTTTCGACCGCGAGAAGATTATTTTTGCACTCCTCAACGCTACCTGCCATGTCAAGGACTGGTGGGAAACCTAATGCGAGAAAAAGGACAAGGGGGAACCCTCTCTGTTCTTGGCCATACCCTCTTGGAATTATTTTCGAGATGCCATCAAGGAACAAAATTATCCTGTGGGGAGCTATGAGGACAACTACATACAATGGACTACGCTACGGTAGCAAAGGGATCAAGATGTGCATGAGCTGACGAATATGCTCCATACCCTACGCACAAACATGGGTATCAAAGATTCAAAGAAACATTTGGTGTTGAAGCACCACAGTTATATGCATAGATACATTTAGGAGGAAATGGAGTTCCTCGACATCTCCTCGTTTGGTATGACATACCGGTATGCTGCCAAGATTGAGCAAAAATTCAAACAGAAGAAGCGAGACTTTGGATCTACGAATCAAAAGTAAGGGAAAGGTGTCCCAAAACCACAGAAAAAAGGACAAATCCAAGGCATGGTGGCCCAAGACAACCTACCAAAGTCGCAAGCAAAGGATAACATCGTGAATCTGAAGAACGACGCGAGAAAGTGGTGTGGGTTCCATAAGATTTCCACTCAAAACACAAGTGAGTGTCAGGCCAAGCAGTCACTAGTGGATGAGATGAGGGATTTTGAATCAGATGCATGCTCTGACTCTGAATCATAACCTAATAAGGAGAATGAAAAAGGGAAGAAAATTATTGATTCAGAGACCAACGCCATTGTTTCCACTGCAAAGATCCAGAAGGAGGAACCGGAAGATCTAGAGGAGGAGGAGCATCTCTTCCACTCCGAGATGTGGGTAAAGGGTTCCCCGCTATAGCTCATTGTCGACAGTGGGAGAAAAAAGAACCTTATTTCAGCAAAGGTCATGAAACGGTTGGGCTTGTCAACCACAGCATACCCATAGTCGTACACCACTGGGTGCCTTCACCAAGGACGTGATCTCCGCATCAGTTAGCAGTGTTGCCTTACCTACAACATCAAGCCCTTCACGGATGAGGTGTTATGTGACATTTCTCCTCTTGATTTTTGTGATGTATTATTAGGACAACCATACTTGTGGAATTGACATGTTGTGTATGAGTCCTGACCTCACACTATTATTGCTACTTTGGGAAATAAGTTGTACAGGATACCAAAGGTACCGCCTCTTGCCGCTATCTCTTTGGTTGCTGCAAAATAATGCAGTAATATTATTTCCAAAACTAGGAAATTTTCTTTCATGATGATTCATCCCTAGGGCAAGAAGAATATTGTGTCCACCACCTCCAAACAGAGCTCCTCCACACAACAACAACAAATGGACAAGGTCATGGAGGAGTATGGGGACATATTCACCTCACCCATAGGGGTGCCTCTACATTTTCAGGTAAATCACCCCATTGATCTGACCCCAAGTGCGTGGCTTCCCAATGGACCGATCTATCGATGCTCTGTTCTGGAGAACGATGAAATCAGGAGGTAGATTCAAGTGCTACTATAGAAATGTCACATCCGACCGAGTTCATTGCCCTGTGGGAGCCCGATAGTTTTAGTGTAGAAGAAGGATGTGATCCAGGTGGATATCGGTGGCCACCCACCTATTCCATTTGGACTAGCACCATCAATTCTTGCAGCTTTTCACATTCAGCACAACTTACTATTTTTAGCAGGTTTTCGGGTCCTCCACTCTCGGAGCCGTTTTGGGGACTTAATGATCCAGGTGGATATTGGTGGCCACCCACCTATTCCATTTGAACCCCCATCTTCAGTTCTTTCAATTTTCAGGTTACAACAAAACTTACTATTTTTAGCAGTTTTTCGGGTCCTGAACTTCCGGAGCCGTTTTGAGGCCCTAAACGACATTTTTTGGGAAAACGGAGATCAACATGGGTCCATGGATTGATGTTGCTCATTCAAAAATTGAATTCCTCGGATAGATCTTTCTAACGAGCTATTGAGCGCGTCAAACGGAGATCGGGTGCCAAAGTTATGCCCCTGGGAAGTTGAACCACCAATTTACCCAAACGGGCGCCCACAGTTTTGGCGCCTCATCTCCTACGGTTAGGTTTTTGGACGTTTCAGATTCTACATTGTTTCTCAACAATAAATAGGCCCTTGAGCCTCATTGTCACACAGTTCAGAGGTTTGTAGCCATCACATCTCTTCTCAGAGATTCGCTACCAGCACCCTAGCTATTTTATTTTCACTATGCCTGTAAGCATATTTCTGTTATTTGATATTAATGAAATGAAGCATTATTTCCGCTGCATCTCTATATCTATGGTTATATCTGTATTATGTTGCGTTCCTGCATAAAATCCGGATCAGTGGTATCAGAGAGGGTCTGCTCTTTCTTTGTTTTTCTTTGCATGTCCCCAATGCGGTCAGGGTATAAGGAGTTAGGGCTCGATCTGGTTGAACCCTTGCAAGATCAGCCTCGCAAACCCCGACGACCTCCCATGGCGGAAGAAAAGAAAGATGAGGGAGCAGGAGATCCTATCAAAATACTGCTCGAGGAGGCCCTCGAGAAACAAAGGAACGCGATGATGGATAACTTTTCTCAAATCCTTCAACGACCGCCCACATATGGCGCATCTACATCCAACAGCCACTCTGGAGGCGCCACTCCCTTCAAGGTACAGGTAA
Source organism: Pinus albicaulis (assembly GCA_034641835.2). Lineage (NCBI taxonomy): Eukaryota > Viridiplantae > Streptophyta > Pinopsida > Pinales > Pinaceae > Pinus > Pinus albicaulis. The sequence goes on from CM076575.1 coordinate 106,882,200, forward strand.
ACTTTGACATTCCTATATTTGAAGGAAAAATAGATGCAGACGCTATAGACAGATGGTTAAATTTTTTGGAAGGGTATTTCTCGGTCCATGACTTCTCTGACCGAGAAAAGATTATTTTTGCACTCCTCAAAGCCGCCCCCCATGTCAAAGACTGGTGGGAAACCTACCGTGAGCAAGAGGGCGAAGGGGAGCCCTCTCTGTTCTCGACCACACCCACTTGGAATTCGTTCCGAGACGGCATCAAGGAACAATATTACCCTGTGGGGAGCTATGAGGACAAATACATCCAATGGACCATGCTGCGGCAGCAAAAGGATCAAGATGTGCACGAACTGACGAATCTGTTCCATACCCTGCGCACAAAGTTGGGTATTAAAGATTCAGAGAGACATTTGGTGCTCAAGTACCGCGGTTGTTTGCACAAACACATTCAGGAGGAAATGGAGTTCCTCGACATTACATCGCTTGGCACGGCATATCGCTATGCCGCCAAGATCGAGCAGAAATTTAAGCAGAAGAAGCGAGACTTTGGATCTGCGAATCCGAAAGGTGCCCCCAAACCGAAGAACAAGGGGCAAGGCCAAAGCAATGCGACTCAAAACAACACCACAAATCCAAAGAAGGACACAGGGAAGTGGTGTGAATTTCATAACAGCCCCACTCACAGTACCAACGAGTGTCGGGCCAAACAGTCTTTGGTGGCTGAACTAAAGGCACCCGAATCAGATCCATTTTCTGATCCTGAGTTAGAACCAGACAAAGACAATGACAAAGGGAAGCATATCATTGATGCGGATCCCAGTGCCATTGTTGCCACCACCAAGATCCAGAAGGAGGGTCCAGAGGATCCAGAGGAGGGGGAGCGCCTCTTCCAGTCGCAGATGTGGGTGAAGGGTTCTCCGCTGCAGTTTCTCGTCGATAGTGGAAACCAAAAGAACCTCATCTCAGCAGATGTCGTGAAGTGGCTCAGCCTACCAACCATAGCACACCCGCAGCCGTATACCATCGGGTGGCTCCACCCAGGGAGAGATCTCCGCATCCGCCAGCAGTGCCGACTTCCATACAGTATCAAGCCATTCACGGATGAGGTATTGTGTGATGTTGCTCCTCTTGATGTAGCTGATGTATTATTGGGCCAACCATACTTGTGGAGGCGACATGATGTGTATGAGTCTAGGCCTCGTGCTGTTATTATTACTTTGGGAAATAACTTGTACAGGATACCGGAGGTAGTACTGCCTCCTGCCATCTCTTTGACTACTGCAAAACAACGCAGTAAGATTGTTTCCTAGACCAGGAAATTCATTTTCCTTACGACTCACTCACAGGGAAAGAAGAATATTGTGGCCACAACCTCGAAACAGGGCTCCCTTTCACGGCTGCAGCAGATGGACAAAGTCATGGAGGAATACGATGAAAATTTCTCCTCACTCATAGAGGTTCCTCTACACTGTCAGGACAAGCACTCCATTGATCTGACTCCCAATGCACCACCACCTGATGTTGCCATACATCCTGCAACTACACATACAGAATCCAAACATGTACTGTATGAGGCTGATAAAGAAACCAAATTTACTAAACGCATCCAGCATGTCCACCCGCAAGTCCATGACATCTTCAACACATCTAATACTCAGTTCAACAGAATTTGCCTCATCTCATGGAGGATCTCAACGCAATGGGGACCATTGCTTCCTAAGGAGGGAGGAATGATCCCGGTGGATATCGGTGGCCACCCACCTATTCCATTTGGACCAGCACCATCAATTCTTGCAGATTTTCACATTCAGCACAACTTACTATTTTTAGCAGGTTTTCGGGTCCTCCACTCTCGGAGCCGTTTTGGGGGCTTAATGATCCGGGTGGATATTGGTGGCCACCCACCTATTCCATTTATGGTTTGCCCCATCTTCGAGTTCTTTCTATTTTCAAGTTGCAACAAAACTTACTATTTTTAGCAGTTTTTCGGGTCCTGAACTTCCGGAGCCGTTTTGAGGCCCTAAACGACATTTTTTGGGAAAACGGAGAGCAACATGGGTCCATGGACCGATGTTGCTCATTAAAAAATTGAAGTCCTCGGATAGATCTTTCTAACGAGCTATTGAGCGCGTCAAACGGAGATCGGGTGCCAAAGTTATGCCCCCGGGAAGTTGAACCACCAATTTACCCAAACGGGCGCCCACAGTTTTGGCGCCTCATCTCCTACGGTTAGGTTTTTGGACGTTTCAGATTCTACATTGTTTCTCAACAATAAATAGGCCCTTGAGCCTCATTTTAACACAGTTCAGAGGTCTGTAGCCATCACATCTCTTCTCAGAGATTCGCTACCAGCACCCTAGCTATTTTATTTCCACTATGCCTGTAAGCATATTTCTGTTATTTGATATTAATGAAATGAAGCATTATTTCCACTGCATCTCTATATCTATGGTTATATCTGTATTCTGTTGCGTTCCTGCATAAAATCCGGATCAGGATGGGACTTGGAGACTCTTTATTGACTATCGGGCATTGAACAAGATCATTGTCCAGAATAGGTACCCGATCCCATGGATTGATGACCTTCTAGATCAACTCAAAGGGGTGAAATATTTCAGCAAGATAGACTTGAATTCCATGTATCACCAGGTACAAATTGAACCCTCCGATTTGTGGAAGACTACCTTCAAAGCCAAGGAGAGCCTTTTCGAATGGTTGGTCATGCCTTTCGGGTTGACAAATGCTCCTGCAACATTCATGAGGTTGATGGACGACATCTTGCAACCATTCACCAACTCGTTTGTAGCAGTGTACTTGGATGACATCCTAATATTTAGCCAGACTTGGAAAGAGCACCTCCACCACATCCGGCAGGTCCTCCAAACACTTCAATAAAAAAAATTGTGTGCCAATTTGGAGAAGTGCACTTTTGGCATGACCCAGGTTCAGTGTCTAGGATACATTATTGATGAACGGGAGGTGCATGTGGATCCAACCAAGATCCAAGTAATTCAGGATTCTAGTGTTACAAGGATTAATCCCTCTTGCGAATTTCTCTCGTGTGTCTGAGCAATTATTTTCCTTCAATATTATAATCCTTCCTCTCTAGAATTACCAGCATGAATTCATGGGCACAAAGGTGTAATCTTCAATGTGTAAACAACAAATTAATAACACAAAAACTATGAACTCTATGAACCCTCTCCAGCTTCAAATCTATAAAAATCAGTATCTATTCACATTGGTATCTACCCTTCAACTTGAAACTTCAGCTCAATTTATAGAGAGATTGAGGTAGTTTCCTATCCATTAAGATAGGGATGGGTTCCTCCCATGAAGGGATTTGAGTTCCTTAGACCAAGGGATAAGCTCCATGAGTAGAGGGATAAAGCTCGAACTAGCGCGACTCTAGAGGCTTCCATTTGGGAGAATATTTGACCAACTAGGCTTCTAGAAGTTACTTTTTATTTTTATTTTCTTTTCATGGGGGTGCGCAGGATTTAGTGGCGAACAGACCGATGATCGTCGCAACTAATGGAAGAAGCATCAACGCATGTGCAAGAAAAGGCTATTAAAACCACACAGGCAATCTTTTAAATGTTTTATGGAGCTTTTCTCCAATTTCCAAGACTAGATTCAGGAACATGAGTGTTTTTTACCTCTAAGGGAACATGATATAGATGGTGATAGACCCATATGAAAAGTCAAATTTCATGGTGAAAAAATGACATGTAACAGATTGCCCCCTAAAGTGCGAAGTCTGAGAAATTTTTTCTAAAGAGTGAAGCGCTTTATCATTCCAAGAATTGGATTGAAGACACTAGTTGAAAACATGTAAAAAAATTCAATGCAAATATATATCATCAGTGAGGTAGGCTTTCCCATACTCAGAGAAAAACTAACTAATTGTTATGGTACAAATATGATTTCAATATTACATCAAAAAGTAGACACAGCATGGGCGCAACCATCTGTCATAAGAAGTCTACCGTATCATGAATACATAACTCCTCGTAGCCTGGATGGTGGAAAATAGATCCATGGTCTTGATTTTTTCTTCTCGAACTAGTACAGATCTATCCATGTGATAGATTATGTCAAAGTCAAACATGATAGAAACCACTTGATTACTGATCAATGATGAAAACCGTTAACAAGTGTCAGAGAAACCACCAACAATGACAATGGTTCTCAAAGTACTTCAGCACAATCTATGAAGTTTGAATGAATGATTTGCAGTCGAACACTCATATAATCATTCAATTGAAGGTCAATGATGAGAACCTATCGTCGAAGGTGAGAAACCTGCCATTAGGGCATGCAGATTCCAAGGTACTGATAGGATTCTAAATCAACTTTCTAGATAATGAGTTTATTTCGATAGAAACTGATCCGTCACAGGAAATTATATGATACGAAACCATTATATCAAGTTTTGAAGAAATTGTTCACAAGGAATGACTCAGGGATGGTCAATGCAAATGGAGACAAATGTTTGCAATGACTGGTAAACTGAACTTTCTCTTGAACACATAACGACACTGTAAATGGCTTGGCAGCATTTGACTCAAAGATAATACCCAAAAAATTGTTGAAGACTTTCAATGTGGTTTGATTAACTGTAAGACAAAGGATTTCCCAACCCAAGTACAAGTGTGACAAAATTTCGTGTTCAAGAGCGATGTGTTGCTTTCGAAAACAAGGACAACGAATGGATTTATTTTCTCACTTTTTCCCCCACCATTACTATCAAGTACATCTTTATTTTTGCCAATCTTGAGGAGGATAAAATTTTCTTGTTGTGTAAGCTTATCCTTTGGATGATTCCATCTTAGTATTAAAAATGAACCCTAAGAAGGAGTGGTTCGGTTGTGTTGTGATCGACAGGTCCTGTACTATTTAATTTTAACGAGTCCAACATAGGATTAAATCAGTGTTTTTCAGTTTTAGGGAGTCAGAAGAAAAACATAAGTAAAATCCATATTGTTCTTATTCGTAAATTTAGTCCCTCAAGCCCGAAAAAGGATAAAATAATGCAAGAGAGAACTTTATTGATCATTCTTACTCAATGTATACCTTTTTCATAAATACACGAATTCAGTCTGGAAAAGAGGTAAACTTATACAAAACGAACGAATGTTCATTTAATTTAACGAGTTCGAATAGTCAAGTACTCGACGATCTTTTCATGTTTAGAGAGTCTGAAAAGAGCTTAAAAGAGAACTCCAATTTTTTTCTTTTTTCGTATTTTTATAGAGCCCAAAAAAGTGATAAAAGTATACTCAACGTCAAAATGATTCTTTCTAAAAATAACCTGTTTCTGCACAAAAACTCAAAAAAATACAAATATCTTCTTTCAAAATAGGAAAAAAATTTTGATTTTGACTTCTAAAGTAAAATTAAATAAAGCAGTATTACTTTATTCATAAAAATACAAAAATAAGTTTAATCAATTCATTTTCACCTATTAGTTTTCATAGCAGAGCAGAAAGATTTTTTGCCCTAAATCTTCCGGAGCTGATATCAGGAAAACCGACCAACCATTTTGAGATCACTATGTTCCATGTATTCCACATCATCATTATCTTTGTTTTCATCCTTTTATTTTTTGATTTTAAGTTTTTAGGGCATTTCTTAAGGCGAAATAAGGTTTTAAAATCCTCCCTCGGGGATACGCAATTTTTCGTGGAGAAAACCACGGACCCTGATGATTTTCTAATAGAAAAATCATCGGACCGCCATAAGTTTTATGTGTAGCTTGGTCGCAAAAATGCACCGTGTACATACAAAACTTGCGCAAGCATTGTGGGGTTTTGAAAAACATGTTTCTCTCCACAAAAATGACTCAAAATTCTCCCAACTGATTTATAATGATTTAATTGATGGTAATTAGGTTGTCAATAATGTTGGAATGTCGAGAAAGAGAGCATGAAATTGTAGAAAAATTAAGCCATAGATGATCCGGAAACAATTCATACATTGAAAAATTGTGGCCTGTATAAGTTCTGGGTGATTCAAGGTATGAAAGCACAGGTTGAGATGATGACCTGGCTAGTGAATGCTTGGGATGTTCAATATCAATGTTTCATCATTGGAGACCATAGGCTTGTGATCGAGCCATTCTCACTGGATTACCCCGCAGAGGGAGGGACATTTCCTTGTTTGGGACAAGACCAGGTGGTCTTCCCACTGCTTCTTACATGGCTCAATATTGTAGCCGAGATTCAGAGTTGAAGGATGGTCGCATTGATATCAAAACCATTGTGTGACTAGACCTTAATATCATTGCATTAACCATTACCAAGTTGTGTGGGAGTGCAGCTCCACATATGGCTACCAAAGCACAAATGCAGACCGTAGTTGAATGTTTTGGGGGAACAATTTTTAACTGGAGAGAAGGAGCGTTGCCTAACATGAAGGGCCAAATTACGAGAGATAAGAATGGGAAGTTGAAAAACTTTAGCTATGAACCCATTCTTGTGTGTTTCGATTTAGAAAGTATCCCACTCCTTTCACCTCAACAGTCTCTGATGGATCCCATAGGACCTAGGGAAATACATATGTTGATTTGGGTAGCATTGATGGCCCTCCATGCTGGTGATGGTGGTGCAGTGGTTTTCTTTACTCCTTAAATATTTATATGGCTTAGGAACCATATCTTCATGATTGAATATTTTCCTTATGCAGGGATGGATTTTAGAGGTGACCCTGACACATCTCTTCTACCAAGGGCATCGTGGGATGCATCAGGTAAGAAAATAATTTTGAAGTTTTTATGTTATCTAATTTTTATTTGATTTTATATCGTTCAATACTGATAAAAATTTTAAATGAAGATGTCGGTCCAACATGACTAGTAGCGCTTCGTTGCTTTGATAGGAGAGAAGCACAACCTATAGCAAGCCCACCATATAACGTTGTGGTAGAGATCCTTGTAGAGCTGGAGAAAAACCTAGAGAGGTTTACTATTGATGTTCTAGAGATAGGGAAATATGATATACCTCCCAAGCTTCAGAGACATGTGACTGGTTTCTCAGGCCCATTCAGAATATTTATGTGCAGGGTGGCATGTGCCATAGTTTTCTATCATGATCATCATCATGGATAGTTGATGGTCGATTGGCATTCTTTTTTTTTGTATCGGTATCTTTTAGATCATAAGGTGTTTGAAACCTATGATCACAGATGATGTAATATTTTTTGACACACAACTATTTAACCTAATGATATTAGTACTTCTGATCTCTAAGTATCTTGTTTAATATGGATTAAATATTTTTTTTTTTCACTTTTAATGTTGCAGATGCTTATTTAAAACTCGATTATCTAATGCATCATTCAATGTGTTTAAATGTGTTGCTATTCAATATAATCAAATTGTCTTTCCAAGAGATGAACCCTCAAAAACATTCTTAACAAAGTTGTATTTCTGATAGCGTAAACACCATTAAAATGTAATACAATGAGCTGCGAATCTAACCTAAAAATCAAATGTTGGATACCAAATGTGATGGCATCAAATAATAGCTTAATGACTGTGCTATATTCTGCAATATTGTTCATTGTTTGACCAAGGCATATCCCATGAATAGAGACTAACTTATAGGTGGGTGAATAGATAACCCATGCCACGAAAGAGATGTTCGATGTACTACGACAGGCATTGTCAGCAAAACCAATGTAAGTTTGAAGGAATGTCGACATCTGCAATATCAGGAGTAATCAAGATAAGCAGTGACAGTAGCAAAAGTTGTTAAGCAAAAATAAATAATCCCAAGGCACACTTTTCTAATATAAGGCACATTGTTAGAAATTTGTAACTAATGTACAAGCAGGATCTTCACACGAAGAGTCATTCATAATATCTCTTGAGATAAAGATCATTTCTGGGTTTATCTAAAGAGACTTCGTCATAATAAATTAATTCATAGGCTCATTTTGCAAGCACGTGCTTAACAATATAGGGACCATGCCACATTGGTTCGAATTTACCAGTGCCTAGTTTGTCGTGAACTTGATCATATAATAGAACTAGGTCACCTTCTGAATATATGCGAGGGTTAACACTTTGATCATACTAATATTTAACACGTTTTTTATGAGCCTTGGCAGCTAATGCAGCGGTGCGACGAGTTTCGCCTAACTATGCTAGGTATAGAAATCGTTTCTCCTCTTCAAAGGTAGCTGGTAATAATTCAATGGCTAATTTGAGTGATGGTATTTCACATTCAATGGGTAACACAAATTCCAAACCATAAAAAGGATGAAAAGGAGTGAACCCTGTGGAAGTTTCTTCACAGTTACGGTATGACCATAATGCAAAAAAAAACATGGTATGCCAATTAGTTTTATGAGTTCCAACAATTCGTTTAATCATATTGGTTAAAACCTTGTTGACAGCCTCAACTTGACCATTAGTTTGTGGGTAATATGGTGTAGAATTATTGTGTCATAGGCCAAGTTGATCAGAAAGTTTGGTCATCATAATGTTTCGAAAATGTCTCCCCTCGTCCGTAACGATAGCTTGACAGACAGCAAACCGAGCAATCACATGATTGAATATGAAAATTGTTGCAGTTTTGTCGTTAGTCACGAATGTAGGCATCATCTCGGCCCATTAGGTAAATTAATCTATGGCGATAATAATATATCCATGCCCCTCAGCAGAGTGAGGGTTACATGTGATAAAATCAATGCCCCATTTGGCAGAAGGACTGCCATCAATGATTGGGTGAAGAGGAGCTGGAGGTGCACGCATATTTCGATAAAAAATCTCGCAATTATGGCATTTTCTAACCACGAGAATACAGTATTTGAATAAAGACGGTAAAAAATAGCCAGTGCACAATATCTTTTGGGCTTTGGAAAACCCAGACTTATGACCACCACACGCTCCATAATAGCAATCATTCAAAACCCTTTCAGCTTCTTCATGAGTTATACAACGTCGAAAAACAGAATCAGCACCACGACGTTAAAGAGTGTTGGCAATAATATTGTATTGTTGAGATTGGTATCGAATTCTCTGTCAATCTAATCATGAAACCTCTGGTCGAAAGGTTTGGGTCTAGAGATATATAATGATATCCCCAAACAAAGGATCTAAACTACTGATTAGAAACAGAGATTCATCAGCAAGATGATTTTCTACCACCGTTTCAAATTAAGCATTGGGAAAATCACACATAAGTTCAGCAAATACCAGTGATTTCTTAGATTTGGATTTCTCGAACTCTATGTCAAAATCTTGCACGATAAAAATCCATTTAGAGTATTTTTCCCCGAGAAATTTTTTTGTCAAAATATATATCATTGGGTTGCAATTATATATCACTGTGGTTTTGCATAACAATGTGTAATGATGGAAATGTTGGACAACTTGAATAGTTGTTAAGGCCAATTTCTCCACATGTGAATACTTGATTTCCATCGAGCTGAGATTCTCACTTAGGTAATAAATCACATGTTCGTTGTTAGAATCATCCTCTTGAACTAGAACCATTCCAATCGTGGAATCATATGCTGCCAAATACATAAATCAATCCCGGTGGTAATTGGGCGGATGCAATAACAGTGCATGGGAAACACTTTTTTAAGTGCATCAAAAGATTTATCGGCAATCTTGTCCCAAATGAATGGAACATCATGTTTCAAAAATCGGGTAAAACCTTTCGTTAACTCTGCATAGTTCAGGATACAACGACGCAAAAATTTTGCTTTCCCATGCAAACTTTGGAGTTGGTGAAGAGTGGAAGAAGGAGGTAGATTAACAATAGCCTCAACCTTTGATGGATCGACACGAATGCCTTCTTTTGAAACAATGAACCCCAAGTAAACATCTTGATTGTACACAAAATACACATTTGTGTGGATTCAAACGAATGTTGTAATGCCTACATCTCATAAAGATAACATGTAAGTGTGTAGGATGATCTTTTCTGTGTAAAGAATGAGCAAGTAAGTCATCCAGGTAGGGTTGTACAATATGTTTGATATCGTGAAATTCATAAGAAATAGTTCTTTGAATAGTTACGCCAACATTTTTTAATCCAAAAGGTAATTTACAGTATGAAAATGTGCCCCAAGGACATGTAAATGTTGTTTTAGGTTGATTAGCAAGGAGTATGTTGATTTGATTGTAACCAGAAAAACCATCCATAAACGAGAATATTTCGTTTCCGTCACAATCATAATTAATTTGGTTGATATAGCGGGTAGGATAATTGTCTTTGGGACAAGCCTTTTTAATATTCAGATCATCGACACATACTCTGATAGTCCCTTGTTTCATTTTTACGGGATCTATATTAGATACCCAATCCGTAAAAGGAATAGGATAAATAAATCCTGTACATAGTAATTTTTCAAATTAAACTTTGATTGTAGTAGATTTCTGCGGATGTATCAAAAGTAATCATTTTCTAATAGGCTTAGCATATGGGTATGTCTTAATTTCATGAATAGAAATCTTAGGATCAATATCTGGCATTTCTTCATAAGACTAGGAAAAAATGTCTCGAAATTCTTGAAATAGGGCTTTGTAGATTTTAATCTCTTCAAGTGAGCAAGAAGCACCTATCTGAATGTTCTCAATTATTCCGAGTTTAATTGATATTTCAATAGGAATTGTGGTAGAGATATTTCCCAAATTTTTCTCAGAATCTGAATGCATAATCGATGTAGGATTTTGAAGTTCCTTGACATAATCAATTGTAAAGATGGATGAAAAATAATTTTTCAAGTTTATCAAGGTCAGGTAGAAAAGAAGATCGATGATGGAGATCGTCCCATGGTAATTTTTCTGATGACAACACTTCTCGTATATTTTCATCAGTTACAAAAACTTGTCGAAAAGGATTCGGAAATGGTGTCAAAGTTGAGCTTGATAAATAAGATGACACTTCACTGACCACATTCATTTGATCAGTATGAGTTGATGAATTGTCAAAACATGATTGTACTGCTACATTTGCCGATTCAAAAGGACTTAAAGGCATCTTGCCACGATAAGAGTCCAATTCCAATTCTAAAGGTACATTCCATGTGCCATAAAATGGCATTGTGCTTGATGTGATCATATTTATATTGGCAATAGTTTGTGGTACGTTAGGAGAAGGCATAGCAAAATTTCCCGTGAGAGCATGATAGTTAACTAGTCCTACCCCAACATCTTCGTAAGGGATAACCGTTTTTTCGACATTCTGGATACTATCTGTAGAAGTAGGGTCTGAAGTGAAGTAAGACAATTGATCGAATTTAACAATATTTCCTTTATGAGGAAACATTATCATCTAAAATACTGATGAAACAACATCAATCATAGCATAATACCAACTTTGACCCAGAAGAAGGTTGTAATCAAGAGGGGCATCAACAACCTCCACCTCTATTGTTACATTTTTTCCTTATACTTCTATAGGCAGATACTGGAGTATTCTGAATGGGAAAAAACCTATTCCATCAAAGGCTTTAAGGATGGTCAGTGAATGGATGATTGTCGGAGAGCCAAGAGTTATCCAACAAGCTAAGGACATAATGCACATAGATGCTCCCTCATCAATTATTGTGCAAAAAACTCACCTTGATTTGACTAATACTGGAATTTGAAAAGCCATTTGATGTGGGAGTCTAGGTACAAAATTTTCGAGATGAAAGACAATTAGATTTGAGTCTTGAGAATCAATCAACCCTATAGATGATAATAGTAATTTCCTCTAAGCTTGACAAGTAAGCTTGACAAGATTTCAGCACCTCAAGGGCCAACATTGTTGAAGGGAATATGGCCAGATCTTCAACAATATTGTAATTCTGAGCGACTCTCGCAAGTGGATTGAAAGCTGATTTTCGAAGTACATCTTTGGCAAGCAGTTTAATCACTTAATCAGGTTTACGTTTCTCGATTTGCAGTGGTTCAGAAACCAAAGGCATTGATACTTGTGGTTTACTAGATGATTTGGTTTCTTTACCATTTACATGATTCTTAGATCCATATTCTTGAGATTTTGTCGCAACCATGACCTGAGACATCATCAAAATATCTACCGATGAATTGGAAGAAGATTTGATCATTTTGTTATCTTGAGATGGAAAAGGATATTTTAAGACTACATGTGTGGATGAACCTTTGACAATATTGGATACCTCTGCCCAATGTGGATACTCTTTAGTGTAGTGATCCTCATCACAGATAAAACAAGGATAACGAGGTTTTTGTTTTTCGTCTAACGGTTCAGTTTTTCAGCTTTCTCTTTGGGAGAAATGTTTTTCTTATTTTTTCCCTTCACCTTCTTCTTATTGCCAGATTTATATTTGGTTTTGGATGAGTCCATGACGTCAGTTTCGGCAGAATTTTCTAGGGAAGGGTCTCCTTTAGGTGAATCTGGTAGGGTTATGATTGGAGAAGTAGATTTAGAAGATTTCTTCTTACCACTACAAGGAAAAGACCCTCTAGCAGATGTTTTTGAGGAACCCCTCCTAAAAATACCCCAGTCATATGTTTCTAGCATAGGTTACTAAAGGAGGTTGGTGGGTGGAGGTTTTTGCGGATGTATTTTGTCTGGTGCGCTTATCATCGTAAAACGCACTAGTGTGTTCAACAAGAGAAAGCACCAGTGTGCACAAAACATTGGCACACTAGACACCGTGCGCTCTATACACACCCGCCTGGTGCATTGTATTACTATAGTACATCGGTGCTTTAAAACACTTCCGCACCGATGCCTCATAAAATGCGCGTGAAAACAGAAATCGCGCGGTGCAGAAGGAAGAAAATGCACCGGTGTGCCCATAAAAACCTTTCGCACTGGAACAGGGTTAAAAAAAAATACGGCCAAAAAACCACATTTTTCACCTTTTTCAGTGCTCCAGAGCTCTCAAGCTCTCAGGAGCAATATTTCAATCATTCATAGAAGTGAAAGGAGAAAAGAGGGGGAACAACAACAACAACAGGCAGAGCAATATAACATGGTTCGCATGTGGGAGGCATGAGAGAGGTAGAGAGATGCGTACCCTCGTCGTACTACAACAACTACAGAGGGACTCATAAGGCAGGTAGGCCTCCTCAAGTTCTATGAGGAGGATACTTCCCTAAAGGGCCATGGTTTGTTTTTTAGACATCTTATCCGAAGGTGGAATGCCCACCAACAGGCTTTCCGGGTTGGTATTTATCAGTGGTACACACCCACTGAGGAGGATATATATTTCATTACAGGGCTATCGAGGAGAGGGGTGGATTTTTCCTCATTCCCATAGGTTCCAACTAGCTATGTAGCATGGAGTCAGTTATTTTACTCCCAGAGATACATTGGAGAAAATGTATTGTCTCCTGCAGATTTTCAGGTCGCTGGAGGTTAGTTACATATTGGTGCATTTGGTAGTGAGGAGGTGTAGTGTCTCTCACTTCTCATTTCGACCATTTCACACAACACTAGTGACGGGAAACACATTAGTTTCTCTCTTCTATATTATGTTGATTCTTTAGTACAGGAGCCACAACTTGTCAGGTGGTTTGCCATTTTTTGTGCCAGTTCTGTACAGCCTTAGATAGATGTCGTGCTCATGCACAAGGGAGGGTCAACTTCCCTTTTGCTTCAGAGCTTTTTTGTTTTTTTTTTTAGAGTTTTCTAGAGATGAGGCCTACTTTTGTTCGGCATCCTTGTAGGTCGATTTTTGAGGCACGTATGCACATGTGGGGGCAGATGATGCCCAAGAGGGGTGAGGCTCTGTTTCTAGCGAGGATATCGTAGGATGCACTGGAGTTGCTAGCTAGTGTTGAGGAGCCAACATCCTTTCATTATGGTCCTCTATTCTTATGCAGGTTTGGATTGGCGAGGGTGTGCCAACATCCTCTTCATAGCTTATCAGCTACCAGATGATAGAGGTAATATTATTGTTTTATTTAAATTTATTCTACCATGATCTTTAACTTATTTTTATTAAATTGTGTAATTAAATTGTCTAATTATTGTTGTGTACTTTTATATATTTTGTAGACATTGGCTCTTTTGATGGCGAGGACATGCCGGCACCACCACATGGTCTAGGTGTGGATCCTGATGATGATCAGGGCATGTCAGATGTCGAGGATCATCAAGAGGCCGGTGCAAAGAGATCTATTGTTGCTGGTGTGCCGGTACCGCCTTTTGCTAGGCGTGGTCGACTTGATGCTAGATACAGGATGGAGTTGGGCGACCAACTCATTGCATTGATTGTTGAGGCATACAGGCTGATGATAGGTTATTACAGATGTGGAGAGGCATGCCGCGTGACATGTTTATCCTGATGCGGCATGTCGTAGGAGCTACGACCTTAGTTACGCGGCTGAGGAGGATTGTTGCACGTTATAGGCGTGGTCGAGACGCAGCAGATGATCGACAGTCCGTGAATAGTGACTCATCATCTCATGATTGTTCACCTCATGTTGGACTAGATGAGCAGCCTCCACTAGCATCCAGCAGCAGTCATCATGGAGATGAGGCTAGACCATCGATCACGTCCAGTCAGCAGCCTGCAGCATCCATCAGTACTCATGATCATGAGCAGGTTGGATCCTCGACCGTCGAGGCTGCACCATTGACTGAACAGACCTCCACTAGTACTTCTATTGATGTTGTACTACCACCAGCTGATCCATGAAATTTATATTACAGTTGCATATTTTTAACATTATTCAGTTATATATATATATATATATATATATATATATATATATATATATATATATATATATATATATATATAGTCCATGTATTTTATGTTCATATTGCAGTTGTACTTAATTTACATGTTAGTGATTATCATGATGTGTATATTGTTAGGTCATGTTATATATGTTCATTTAATGTGTAGCTTGCAGATAGATGTGTATGTGATAGCATGAGTTATTTGGCATTAGATATATATTTTATGTTTGTGTTGTGATGATGTTAATGTATAATGTTAATTGTGTTTTGTTAGATGATCATGATCACATTGATGTTAGCGATTTTTAATGTGTTTTTTAGTCAAATATGATGTTTGTACAATGGTTATCATGAACGTGATGTTTATTAAATAATTTAATATTAAATGATCATGATATTGTAAAATTGTAATATTTGTAATTCTAATTGTATGTAAAATTCTAAAATTGTAATTGTAATGGTATATATGTAAATTTGGAAAATTGTAATTGTAATTGTAATTTTTTTATTTGTAAAATTGTAATTGTATATATGTAAAATTCTAAAATTGTAATTGTAATTGTAATTGTAATTGTAATTGTACCTGAAATTGTAAAATTGTAATTGTAATTCTAATACTAATTCTAATTCTAATTGTATGTAAAATATTTGTAAAATTTTAATTGTATTACTGTGAATTATTGTAATTGTAAAATGTAAATGTATGTAAAATTCTAAAATTGTAATTGTAATTGTATGTGAAATTGTAAAATTCTAATTCTAATTCTAATTCTAATTTTAATTGTAATTGTATGTAAAATATTTGTAAAATTTTAATTGTATTAATGTGAAATGATTTTGTTTAAATTTTTGAATTTGTAAATCTGTAAATTTTAAATAATTGTAAAATAATAAATCTAGAATAATATGAATTATTGTAACATAATAAAGTTTAGAAAATAATGCAAATAAATTCATGTACTTTAGAATTATCATTATTTTATTATAATCTTAGATACAAAAAAAGAACTAATTTATACAGTACGTCATTGTTTTTGAGATCAACATAATTTCAAATTATCAAGTGAAATATTGATTTTAACATTAACACAATGCAAATTACCAATTAATTCAAAATACATATTATAATGTTTCGAAAAACCCATCTTAAAAAGTATAAATATTGCTGAAATAACACATGTACCATATCACTCTCGGTTCTCATGATCACCCTCATTATCTTCCAGCTCGCATGGCATGATAACACTATTGTTCTCAAAAATATGTTTTGATCTAGGGTCATGTGTCAATACGAACCACCAATTCCTATCCAACACATCTGGGTAAAAAAACACCTGGTTGCAGTGTTTGGGGAAAACATAAGGCTCCTTAGCTTCATCCCACATCTTTCTAGAGTTGATACATATTAGCCTACTATCGCGATCTTCCTTTACATTATTCCGATCAAAGGTGTTCCACCACTTGCACCTAAAAATAACACATTGGAAAGAAGAGAAATCCACTTCAATGATCCCTTGTATCTTTCCGACGTAACCTAACGTGCCTTGTACTAGGTTTTGATCATGGTGGCTAGATCGACTAGATTGATCGAACTCAACTTCCACTCCACAGTCTTGTGTGATGTTTCCATCATCGGCATTTTCTGTGCAAAAATGGTGTCCATATGTCCACATAGATGGAAACAAATGCGCCTATTATAAAAAAGTTAAAAAATCATAGTGTCATGTGTCTTATAATAACCCAACAGTTAAGATATGAAATATAGATGTCTTATAAGTTTCAAATTTACATATAAATTAAAAATATTATTACCGAGTTACTGCACCCAATCCCTACGTTTAGCACATCCTCTTCAGCACACGGATAACGACCATTTGCACCGTATTTCTCTCTGACTTGGTCAGCAATCCAACTGTTGGTGCATATTTTTGGCATATTTTATTTTAAATAATCGGTATAACGCACACTTCTAACATTCAACCGTCTGAAATCTTTCCTATCACTATCCCATTTCATCCTCTTTTGTTTGTACAATGCGACCCACGGTTATGTCGCTTCAAAATTGTAAAGAACAAATTTATTGATTGCTTCAATTTCTGCATTTGTTGATGAAATCAAACCCACATTATATAGTAATTAGAGATCAAAATATAAATTATATCGAAGTTCAACATGAATATTAATTAATTTTTGTAAATTTGAAAAATTATTAGTCGCTTACTCTTTATCAAGCACTTTTTTCCACTCATTTGGAGCAACTCCCCTTCTCTTTTGTCTTCATCCCTTTCGTCGTCCCAAATCACTGCACCTAGTCTATTTTCGATCTACTTGATGTACTTATTGGCATAATAGAAAGACTCATATGATATGTACCCCTTTTCCATAGACCCCTCGAGTTTTTCCCTTTGTCGAACAAAACCTTTCAATTTCTTCATGTACCTCTCTAAGAAGAACATCCAAAGACAAGAAACCACCCCAACTAATTCAACCTCATCTACTAGGTGGATTAGAAGATGAACCTGTAAGTCCATGAAACTCATCGGGAGTTCCTTCTCAAACATACAAACAATCTCAACTATCTCTTGACGCCACCCTGGAATGCTAGCCACATGAATCAAATTTGACGTGATCCAACGTACAAATGCAGATAATTTAGATATGGCACATCCTAGGTCTTGAGGGAATTCATGTTTCACACACCCACACACGAACAAAGGATAATGACACTGCAAATTTATAAACATGTGCAATAATATACAAAATTAGTTATGTTTTATGATCCCCGCATGGGATAAGATTTATTAATATAACAAATAATAAAATCATGCTTTTGACATTATACATACTCTTAGAAGATTCAACTGGTCATGTGATTTCAACCCCGACAAATGGTCATCCACGGTGAATTGGCGCCGTAGTGAAGACCTGTATGAAGTTGGCACCCTCACACCCATTATAACTTCCTTTGCCAAAGAAATATCATCTTTTTTTAAAATCCATGGGACATCACCTTATTTTAAAAACCATGAATTAGAGGGACCAGCGCCTTCCTCTGATCCTGTACTTTCTAATCGTCTTGGCCAATGTTTCTTTTTAGTTTTTGAAGTAATAAGATCTTTCCTAGCAGCCAATGTGTTTCTTTGTTTCGATGATATGTGCCTCCATAAATAAGATGAAACATTTTTAAATATATGCATGGGGATCTAATCATTGGGTGATCTTAAGATGCTCCCAATATGGGAGGTTATAAAATATAGATTTCCTTTTCATCCCAATGGTAAATTTCTCAACATAGGTGTTGAAGAAATATGGATCATCACACTTAGGCTCCCCATTTGAATTGAACATTTCTATGAACTCCTTCTCCTTCTCTCTCTCATATGCTCTAAGCCATTCAACTGGTGTCATTATTGGAGGCCTTTGGGATCTCTCTCATTTACCATTGAAAGTGAATCCTGCTCTTCTATAAGGGTGTTTTTCTAGTAGGAATACCCTGGAGAAATCATACACTAGCTTTCATAGGTCCTTGGGCCATCTAGCTTCCAAAGAAGGTCCACAACATTTACATCCAAAATACCCTTTTGTTACAAGACCTGCGAGATTATTGTATACATTAATTAATATGCATGGAAAGTTAAAGAATATCATGAATATCAGAACAAATATTACAATGAACTAAATAACTAATATGTGAAAGAATATTGTTACATATATAAACAAATCAATAAATTAAATATGCAATTTACCAGAGAAAACTCCTAAACCTGGATAATCATGTGTCGTGTAAGCACATATTTCATACAACGTAAAACTCATCTCTGATGTGATGGGTTTTGACACATCATATACATTTATCCCATCCTATAATTCCTTCATTTCATCTACCAGTGGCTGTAAGTAAACATCCATATTCTTCACTTTTCTTCTACCAGGGACTATGAGAGCCAACATAAGATGTTCATTCTTCATGGAAAACCATGGGGGGGTATTGTTATTGATCACTACTACAGGTCAAATAGAATAGTTGGTGTTCTGGAGGGAATATGAGTTGACGTCATCCATGGCTATGTTGAGTCGTAGACTTTGTACTTCATCCTTGAATTTTTCGGGCCATGTATCCTCTATATGCTTCATGGCTATTGAATCAGTTGGGATTCGCATAACTCCCAACTCACTTCTGTTTAAGGCATGTTATCCCTGCAACATAGCTAATTCTTTGCAACGAAAGAACCTTTGAATCCTTCGGATTATAGGCATGTGCCTCAATATCTTAAAAGGAGGACCAGTACGTGATTTACCCTTCTTATTTTATTTATCATAACTGTCATGCCCACATTTCAGACACATATCTTTGTATGCATGTGCTCCTCTATATAGAATACAATCATTTGGACATGCTTGATATGATATGTACTCAACACCCAACATTTTCAACAATTTCTTTGCCTCTTCGCAGCTACCGGGCAAGACATTATCACTCGGAAGAACCTTTTCTTTGAATAACCTGTAGTTGGCGATCATGAAAAAATATATTAATAAATGTACATTAATGTCGATATAATTATTAACGTTCATAAAATTTACCATTTGTAATGTTCATTGCAATGTACTGATTATATTTCAAATTTATATAAGGGATTACTTTATGGTAACTTACCTCAAAAGTTCTGAGAAACATGCATTCGACAAGCCAAACTTTGCTTTCAAGTTGTATAGTAACATCGTTGTCCCCAACTGGGTAGAATTTGACTAACCACCAGGTCCAAAGAGAGGGGTGGTGGAAGAAAATTTAAGGCTTTCGAAAAAGGTGTCAACGATATGAGCATCATCCCCTAGTTGATCATTTTTTTGGAATGCATCTAACAACATTGTCTCCATGGCAGTCATATCCCTTAAGTAATCATCCATACCAACCTCTATTTTATTGCCTCCATTTCCAGCTTGTGAAGAGCTACTATTGTTGTAGTCATTCCTAATTGGTGAACCTGGACATAGCGGGAATGGAATTGGTGGTTGATTCAACCATTATTGGTATCGTTCCTCTCCAATTTTTTCTCTTAATTCAGTATTCTCTCGATTTGACATTGTCGTGGGGTGCAACGGAAGATCTTAGGTAGGTCGTTCATCATCACTAGAATCCTAATAATTAAAAAAAAAACATTTGAACATGATTAGTACAAAATATATGATATCAATTAGTAACCACGTTGACAATATTGCATGATTATAAATTGGTTTGATGTTGAAATATTACATATTAATCAATATACCAAACAATTATAATTATTACCATCATTGTCCTGGGATTGTGGCTAGAAGATGTAATATTGTTACAATTGGCAGGGTGAAGCAGCTGTCCATTTTCATCTACCAATGCGCCTTGCAGTATGCATCTCCTGATAAGAACTTCCGACGTTTTGGAGCAGTTTAAATATTTTGTGCGTCTGAACTCAATGTTGATTCTACATTAAACTACAAATTTGCATACATTATAAATTTAATTAAGTTGTGCATGATTGACTGTAGGGATAAAAAACATAAATTCAATTAGATAGTGAAAGTATAAATAAAATTTGAAGTAAATATTACATCTCGAGATGGATAGGGAGAACTCCGTGATGGACTTTGAGAAATATTATGGAATGAGATGGATTTTGAAGAATTTTCCATTCAATATAATTATGATATTTTCTCCCTGCATTTGAGAAAAACAATAATAAATTTTGGTGCACACACCTAAAATAAATTTCAGTGCCTAATGTACAGATCATTGCACCAATGCGTTTTTGGTAATGCGCACCAGTGTCGTTTTATACACAAACGCACTGGTGCGGTTCGATTAAGGGATGCACCAGTGACGAATAAATGCAAAAAAAAAATGCAACTCTATTTTCTTTAAGTGAAAAAAACATGTTGTTTCACACACAAAAAAATCCCTTTTAGAAACAAACCCTACATTCTTTTTGTTTCCGCCCTTTCTTCTCCCTCTTTCTGTGATTTCATAATTAGGGCTTTTCAATTTATATTTATAGGGTTTGTATTGCTAAATATAGGCCTAAGACATCCAACCCATGGGACAACTTGCATAGTCAGATCCCAATCCATGTTGGCCCTTGCGTAAATTTAAAAAAATAATAAAAAAATTTCATCGGTGCGTCCTGTGTAACCTAGCGCACTGGTGCGCTCGATTATCCCAGTTCACCACGAAAGTACTGTGATAAAAAAATTAAAAAAACAATTTTTTTTTTCTCAGTGCACCATATGTAAAATATTCCACCAGTGTGCTATTTCATTATGGCACACCACGAACGTTCTGTTTCTCACAAAATAAATAAATAAATAATAAAAAACCATTTTAGAAACAAACCCTACATTAACATAGAGGTGTCGATCGTGCGCTTCCTGTGCTAGCTATTGGCCACCTTTGAAACTTAGGGTTCATCCTAGATCGTGCGTCTTGGAGGAGATGGGCTCCTCCTAGCCTCCTCCCCCCCCTCCGCCGGAAGCCGATGTGTTCATGGCCCTTCTTGCTTCGCAACCCAAGAAGAGAAGAAATGATGCCTCCAAATTTGTTAAACGAATGGAAGAAATCCCCTCGATTGATCTGCCCCCGAAAGAACCTATGAAGGTCACTCTTTCTCTTGCAGATCAGGCACTCGTGGGCCAATTCACGGGATTGTGGCCCTCCCCAAAAAAAACAGAAGCTTGGGTGATCAAGAACTGGAGACCTCTGATTTCGAACAACATCACCTTGTATTTCCTACGAAGAGGTTGCTTCCTCTTCAAGTTCATCACTAAGGAGGACAAGGACCTGATTTTCCGAAATGGACCATACTTCATGGGTCCTCAAGGTCTATATCTGAACCATTGGACGCCAGACTTTGACCCATCTGAGGACGTTCCTAATGCCGTCCCCATTTAGGTTAGATTGCCAAACTTACCAGTCCATTGTTGGAGCTAGGAATCCCTGAAATTTATAGGAAATACCTTGGGAAAGTTCATAGATAGAGCCAACAATAACGATCAGTATGATTGTGCAAGGATCTATGTTGAGGTAGATCTGGAAGTGGGATTACCGGAAGCCATCAAATTAAATGTAGGAGGGTGGACACACGTTTAGAAGCTCGACTACGAACAACTACCCTTTAAATGTCGAGGGTGTCATGAGTACGGCCACTTTGTCAATAATTTTCCCAAGAACACATCGCAAGTTAGAGAAAAGGATGAAGGATGGCAGCAGGCGAAAAAGCCAAAGGCAACCCAAAATCAAATACAAACCAGCAAGGGGCAGGAAAGCAGAAGCAAGGGAATGGGAATTAGCCACAAGCCCGGCCCAAGGAATAAGGCAACAGATTCGAACCTCTAAGCTCCAAATAGGCAAAAGCTCAAGAGGTGGAATCAAGGCAAGAAGATCTACCAGAAAAAACCACTCCAATCAATCCAATATTGTTTATCATCTTCAGAAAATGTCCCAAAAAAAAGAGGCTATTCCAAAGAAGGAGGATCATGACTCAGAAGGCACAGAGGAGGAAGAAGAAATACTGGATTCACAAAATATAGTTCGAAGATCGACAAGGGGACAGAAGACCTCCCATGAGAAACGAGAACAGGAAACATATAAGGATAAGTTGTAAGGTAGTCAACAGACGTTGGAGAAACTTTTGGGAAAAATCCCCAAAGTGACAAGAAATCAAGGACAAGGATCCAAAGGGGTCCTAAACTCTTTTAAAAGTAAGTAATGAAGATAGTCTCCTGGAACTGTAGAGGGCTAGATAGTAAAATAAAATAAGAATCATTGAAGAGTCTTATAAGGCAAGAAAACCTAGATATCCTTCTCATCCAGGAGACAAAGCTGGAGGAAGGTGCCTTTCTCCAAAGTAGTTTTCATTTTTGGAACAGCAGTGGAAGGCAGGCAGTATCATCTAGAGGAGCCTTTAGAGGTCTCGGTATTCTCTAGAATGAGGCAAGGGTTAAAAAAATGTCAGATAGGCAAAATACCCATTAGATGCTCATGAAATTCCAGCATCAATATTCCAAGAAAACTTTTAGCCTGCTCAATGTGTACGTTCCGACAATTTCAGGGGAAAAAAAGAGTTGTTGGGATTCGATTCGAGCTCTCCCAGATGAAGAAACCCTGGAGAATATCATTCTAGCTGGAAACCTCAACATAACTCTCAGGCTAGATGAAAAAAGAGGAGTTTTCATTGTCAGAGACCCTGCTCGTGAGTGGGTAGAGGACATCATCCAGGACTGGGATCTTCTCGACATTAAGCCCACCAGAGGTAAGTACACTTGGACCAATAGAAGGTTAGGCCTTGGTCACATAGCTGCTAGGCTAGACAGATTCCTTATTCAAAGTTCCCATCTGCTCTTAGTATTAGATGCTAAATCTGAAATCCTCACCTCGAGTGTCTCTGACCATAAGCCCATCAAAATAGAACTCAAAACTCATAGAAATTTTGGCTCTGTTCCCTTTTGTTTCAACTCGCTCTGGACCAAGCAAACCGATTTCCTTGAAAGAGTGGAAGAAATCTAGAAAAAACCAGTTTTGGGTTCTCCTTTCTTTGTTTGGGAAGAGAAGCTTCGAAGAGTTAAAAAGGATTTAAAAGGATGGGCTAGATCTTAGCCCAGCCATGTCGAGGAAAGAAAGGCAACTTAGGTAGCATTAGAGTTGCATCAAAATCAAATGGAAGCTTCCCATATCTCAAAATAAATCTTAAAACACGAAGAATACCTACAGTTAAAGCTTCACAAATACTGTCTTCAGGAAGAAGAGTATTGGAGGCTAAAGTCTCAGAGTCTTTGGCTCCAAGCAGGTGACAGAAATACTGCTTTTTTTTCACAAAAAAGCACAAGCTAGAAGAAGCCAAAATGTAATTATGGAGATCCAGGAGGACTTGCAAACTCATATTGAATTCCCAAGCATTAAGGAAGCCACCTACAACCACTTCAAGAATCTCTATAGCGAAGAATAAGATTTGGTGCAACACCCAGATTTTCTGGAGATGATCCCCCAAAAGGTAACAAGTCAGATGAATCAGAGCCTCATTGCCCCAGTTAGTAGCAAAAAAGTAAAGGCATTCTTGCAAGCATGGAACCGATAAAGCCCCGGGGCTTGATGGGTTCACTGCCATATTTGTCCAAATTTGCTGGCACATTATCAAAAAATATCTAATCATAATGATCTTGAAATCCCAGGAATGTCATAATACAGGGGGCAGTACTAATTCAGCCTTCCTGGCCCTAATTCCGAAAGAAAAGGGTGTTACCTCCTTTAGAAGATTCTGCCCGATCTCCCTTTGTAACATTGGGTACAAGATTATTACCAAAGTCATAGCAAATAGAATGAAGATTTTTCTCCCAAAGCTTATTCCTAAAAACCAAGGAGGATTTTTTCATGGTAGACAAATAGTGGACAACATCATCCTGGTGCAAGAAGCAATTCATTCCAGTGCTCAGAGGCAAGAGAAATGGATGGTTGTAAAATTGGATCTTGCAAATGCCTTCGATCGGGTTAGGCACAAATATATTTTTGAGGTCTTGGCCAGGTTTGGGTTCAGTATTTATTTTATCAGTTGGATTCAGGGTTGCATCACTGAACCCTGGATTTCCCCATTGGTAAATGGTAAACCTACCAATTTTTTTAAATCTACAAGGGGACTCAGGCAGGGCTGCCCCCTCTCCCCTATGCTATTTGTTTTGCAAGCCTCTGTTTTAAGTTTCCAATTGGAGAAAAAGTGCCAGGAGCTGGACATTATGGGCCTCAGGATTTCCAAAGGTGTCAAGGACATCAACCATGCCCTCTTCGTAGACAACTCCCTGCTGCTTGGAGGGGCTTCTCTGTGTACTGCTAAAAAGTTTAAACAAGAAATTGACAAGTTTTGTGAAGCATCTGGAAGCATGCTAAATACAAGTAAATGCAAACTCTATGGTTGGAATATTCCAGGCTTAGAGCTGTCATCCATCATTCGATGTTTTGGGTTTGCTGGTACCACCAATTGGGACTCCTTCAAATACTTGGGTGTGTCGGTGTTTCAAAAAAGTCATTCAGCAGGGATTGGCTTCCTTTGCTAGACAAATTCAAAGCCAAACACCAGGGCTGGGGCACCTCTTGGCTCAATCTAGATGAAAAGTTAGTCCTAATAAAATCGATGTTAAATAACCTCCTCATCTTCCAATCCTCCTTAATGCTTACTCCCAAAGGTGTTCTCAGAAAAATGGAAGCGCTAATAAGATATTTCTTCTGGAAAGGAGGGAAGCACAATTCACGTAAGCTGCCTCTGGTCAGTTGGGATTAGCTCTCTGCTCCCTTTCATGAAGGTGATCTCAAGTTGAAGGATCTGTCTGCACACAACATTGCGCTGGGTGCTAAAATTCTTTGGAAACAGATCTCTTCGAAACCTGGTTGGGCACAAAGAGCCTTATGGAAAAAATATTTTGGTCATCCAAGACTTAGAAGTCTAGATTCCAACACAGAGATAAGAAATGGTTCCCAAATATATGCGTTGTGCAAACTAACGCTTCCAGTAATTCAACAGAACTACTACTGGATCCCTGGGAATGGAAAATCTATTCAACTCTAGACTGATAGAATTATGAATGACCGTCCTCTAGCAGATATGAGGGACATGGAACCTCTTAAGCATTGGATGAACCAGAGAGACATCTCCACACTGTGGGATATATCTAAGTGGGATGGCGCAGAATGGGTGGGCTATAAAAATCCAGATCTGCCGATGGAATTGGAGCAGTTATGGACGTTGTTAGTGGAAAATCTGAAGGGGAAGGCTCCTCTGACCACGCTGCAGCGGGACGAGAGAGGCTGGGGATCAAAATCTAGACGTTACTCTGTTGCGGAAGGATATCGTTCTCTCACCTTGGTCCCTCATGTTCCCTTCAATCCAGCCAAATGGAAAGGCGTTTGGATGCATAAAACAATACCAAAAATCGACATGTTTGCCTGCTTGATTGTTCATGGCAGTATTCTCACGGAGGATAACCTCAAAAAATGCGGCTTCCAGGCTCCTTCCCAGTTTTTTCTATGCCGTGTGGAGGAGGATACTGTCAACCATATGTTGCTTGATTGCGTCTTCGCCAAAGATGTTTTGAGGGAGGCGTTAAGAAACTGGGATCAGAAAATTGCTCTTCCTAGTCAAATTTCGTTCTTGTTTTCTAATTGGAGATCAATGTATCCTGGGAATTTAATCAACAAAAGTTGGGTTGAGGTAGGATGGATGGCTCTTCGGAAGATGGGTTGTTCGAAGCTGTGGCTGGAAAGAAATCACAAAATCTTCCAACGCTGCTCTCATCATCCCTAGATGGTCTTCCTTAAATCCAAATGCCTGCTAATGGATTTTTTACAGAAAAGGAAGAGTTTCGTTGATTTTTCCAACTCCGGAGATCAAGAGAGTATTTGGGGGAGATAAATGGGTCTGCAAATTCCTTTGGCAGTCAAAAACAAAAAGAAATCCGAGGACTGGAAAGTTAGAATGTCAAGTGAAGATTTTTCTTAATGGAGTAAAGGGATCAGTCACTGTCTTCACTTTTATGGGGCAGCAAAAGGTAATCCAGGGAAAGTGGGAGCTGGAGGAGTTACTAAAAATTCGGACAGTGTTCCTAAGCATAGATATGCATGGGGGCTAGGGCGCAACACCAATACTCAAGCGAAAGCTCTAGCTTTTCTCCAAGGCTTAAGACAGTTAAATTAATTTGGCATAGAGCAAGCTAGAGTCTTCAGCGATTCTCAAAGAATCATCCAATTCTGATTAATAATTATGCTCCAAAGACCTCAAACTAAACAGAATTATTGCAAGAATTAAAGCGGTTATGGGAAAATTTCAAGAAATCAGGTTTTTTCATGTTCTTCGAGCTAATAATAAGGAAGCTGACAATGAAGCCAATAGATTCGTACATCTCTTGCCAAGAACCCGGATAAGCGACGAAGATGAAATATGGGACACGATCCCATAGTTTAGATTGGATACTATATGTTCTTTTGTATTTTGATAAAGCAGTTTGTTTGTATTCACCGAATAGTTTCTTCCTCGGATATTGCAAGATTATGATCTACTAAAATCCGGAATCATCCCTCTGCTATTCATCTGATGGAAGCAAGGGAAGATATATAAGAACACTTTCCATGTATGCTACCCTGCAGCTTTTTTTGAATCTTTATATAAAATCCTAACCGTTTCTGTTAAAAAAAAAAACATACCCTACATTCTTTTTGTTTCTGCCCTTTCTTCTCCATTTTTCTACGATTTCAGAATTAGGGCTTTTCAATTAAGATTTATAGGGTTTGTATTTCTAATTATAGACCTAAGACATCCAACTGACGAGACAATTTGCATAGTCGGATCCCAATCCATGTCGGCCCTTGCGTGAATTTAAAAAAAAATAGATTTTTTTTTCATTGGTGCACCCGGCGTAACCTAGCACACTGGTGCTTTGTATTGTACAAGCGCACCACAAAAGTACTGTGATAAAAAATTAAAAAACAAATTTTTTTTATGAGTGCGCCATATGTAAAATATGGCACCGGTTTATGCTAGAAAAACTAACACTGGACGATTTTTATTATTTTATTTGTGTTAATCGGTGTGGTGGTTGACATGTAATGCACCAGTGCTCCTTGTTGACATAGAGCACCATACGGTATATTATACTATTTGTGCAGTGCGTTTATAAGACCCCCACGCACCGACATCGGTGCATACACCATGAATGGCGCACCGGTTTCTTGAAAAAAAAATTTACCTAAAAAGTTGACAATTTATTTATAAACATATTAATGAATGATATGGTACAAGTTTGAGATTGATAAAGAAATGACTGACAAGAGATCAAGTAACAAAAATACTGGTAACACATCAAGAAAAGCAAAAAAGGCAAGTTCTTTGTAAATTCTTCACAAAAAATATTATTTTTGAACTATATATAAGTTTAACTAATATGTATTTTTTATTGTGTATCATGCAGAGCCACAAAATGACGAAGCTCGATAAGATTATTTATGATATATGACCAGAAGAGCGTAAAAAAATGATGGAAAAATTGCAAAAGTATAAATCAGGTGAATGAAAAAATACTATCGATCCAATATGAGTTTCATTTTTTAATTTTAATTAATAAGATAATTAAAATTATTAGATAACATGTGTCAAACAGTCTATTAATTCACATATGTTTAATGTTCTGCAGGGACCAACAACTCAGAAAAGGAATGTTGTTCTAAGAAAAGAAAAAAAATAGAACATGCAAATGAAAATGAATTGCTCCTTAGCTCATCTAGAGTGGTGTTGGAGGTTAATGAAAGGGGAAAAATATTTTACAAAAGTTTGAGAGATCTAGTGGAACAAATGTATAGATGTTATTTCCACTTACAATAAAAAAACCAATCCAATGATTCCAAGAACCAAATTTTATCTAAACTACAGGAAGAGTTTCTAGAGAATTGGTCAATGATACATGTTAGACTTTTAATAGCAAAAATGTACGACAACAAAAAATAAGGAATGAAAAAGTAATATTCCTTTAAATTTTGTCTAGAATTATTTATAAATATCAGTGTTGTTATATTTACTTTTCATCTATCAATATAAAAATTAAATAGTTTATTTTCATGTTACATTTTCAGGAAGATTATGAAAATCTCAAAAGATGAATGAGCTGATATTAGAAATATGCTAGTAGGAATGTCCAGAAATGTGTACAAGGAGATGGTCAAAGAAATGGACAAAATTGCATCGCAGGAGGAGCCTCTCAACGACAATGTGCTTCAAATGTAATATGTAATCATTGGATTTTTCGATCATTAGGTACAATAAATAAACAATTTAGCATTAAATATTAATTTTCAAGTATTTTGTTGCAGAAAAGAAAAGAAAATGGAACCCATTCAGCACATAAAATAGGATGACAAGGAAGAAAAGAGTTGATATCTAAGTTTGTGAGTAATTGTTACTTCCTTATAACAACTTAACTAGATTTCATTTTTGTATTTTTTAAGTTGTTTTACAAAAATCATCATTGAATGTCTTCAAACATGTGCTAACATACAAAGAAGAACCATCAGAGGAATTGATTGAAATTGGGTTAAATATGGGTTGTGAGTATATGTTGGCATTTCATAACTCATTTGTGGAATTTGTAAGAATCTATCGATCTTGTTTTACTTAGCTCCGTCTATAATTAAAAGAACAAAAAAATATTTTATATTAAATATATGATTTGTTATGGGGTATAAAACTTGCAGGAAACAAAGTATGGAACTGCACCAATAGATGAAATCTTGAAAAATGGCATTTTACATGGTTTTGAAAGAATGTGTATAGTTTATTATTCAATTGTTTCAATGGTACGTCATTTCTTTTCGATTTACATTGATGTATATTATGTAATATTACAATTTTCATTATTCTCACTAATGTATATACACTCATTACAGTTTATTTTTATGTCTGTAGATGGAAGGTGAAGAAAAAGAAAACAATCAACACCGTGAACAAAACATTCGTGAAAATAACCCAACTCATGGAAGTAGCTCTAGCAGTGATAGCAGTTCAAGCGAAGAATGATGATCACTATGTTTGGATATCAAAGCAAGGCGTTGTATTTTTTGAAATATTATCATTGTTGAGCCTCAAAATTGTGCTTTCCTTCACCTCATTTTACCTCATTTTCCCTTGTCCATTTCTATCTTAAACCCAATTGATCAATAAATATAGTTAAAATTACTTCTAGAATGATTTACATGACTGACTTGTTGAATTTTGTGATTTTCTCCATTGTTAAGCATTTTGACCGGAACTAGCTGCAGAATGCAGACATTCCGTAGCTAACCGGCGATTCTGCAGCTACCTTCATGTTTGAGTATGTTTCAGGTGGCCTCTTGAGAAAAACCGCATATGGGCATGATCCACGTCCTGTCTACATGGTTCGTTGCTCATCATGGAGGAAGAAATGGATTCTGGGTACGGTTATGCACGTGGGAACACATTTATGAAGGAAGACTCCTATTAGGACTGTCTCAGTCCAGATGTCTTTTCTTCTTCACGTAGCCACCTCAAAGACTCCTAACATGATTCGGATAAGGAAAGACATTATTCCTAAATTGTTGTAATTACTGTTACGTGCATTTGCTTTATAAACTCTTGGGAGACCGAGAGCTAGGTGAGAGATTTTATGTTAGATTTGCTGCTATATTTTGTTTAAAAACTCGGTGTTACGTCCTTGAAGACACAGAGTGTTATGTTCGAACTATTGCATCGTTAATGGAGCAGACAAAGTTATTCTGAAGGCGTGATTTAATTTGAAGTTGAATGCCGTCAAGTGGTAGAGGGCCCCTGCCTCTTGCATGGATTTCTTTTGCGTAAATTAGATAAGTTTTCCTAGCTGCCTTTATGTTTTGCATT
This sequence comes from Pinus albicaulis, assembly GCA_034641835.2. NCBI lineage: Eukaryota > Viridiplantae > Streptophyta > Pinopsida > Pinales > Pinaceae > Pinus > Pinus albicaulis. The sequence continues at coordinate 106,912,276 of CM076575.1, forward strand.
TGAATTGGTAGTTGTTTTGTTTTAGCTACTGTAGTCGTATTCATTCTAGCTCTTCCACAAGAAGACACTCTTCCAACAGATTATAATGATGAATGTTGAATGACTATGGTATTGTAGAATTAGGAGTTGAATTTATAGTTGTTTTAACTAGCTACTATAGTTATATTCATTCCAGCTCTTCCACAAGAAGGCACTCTTCCAACAGATTATAATGATGAATGAAGAATAGCTATGGTACTGTAGGATTTAGTTATAGTTTTTGCTATTCACTATCACAGTTACACTTGTTCTAATCACTCTTCCACAAGAATAAATTCTTCCAAGACATCCTTAAGAAGTTCAAGACATGACTATGATAATGAATGATTTAATTGTGTGTTTTTACTAAGTATCATCTTTGATCTCACTCTTAAACGCTTGCCCAAGACATCATAATGACGAGTAGGGTATGGATGTGATAACTTAGTTTTTCAATTGCCTTCAGTTCATTTGCTTTCAATTGCATACAAGTACACAGTCAGAATTGTTCTACCTCTTCCAAAAGAAGGAACTCTTCCAAAATATCACTAATGATGAACAAACAGATTGTGTAACTTCATAGAATAATGCATGTTAGTATAGTTAGAATGCTCCGGAGTTTCATTGCATTTAATTCATGTTCAGTTACTTTGTTTCAAATTTTGATGATGGCTTATAGTTCAGCATTGTTTTAGTTTAGTAGCATCTTAGGTTCATTCTTAGATTAACTCATTGCACTTGCATCTCATATTCAAATTGTCATCCATTGCACAATAGATCACTTTAGTTGTTAGGATTAACAAGACAACCTTCATTATTCACAAACATCTTCTTGTTCTAAAAACTACAACAGATCCATAGCCATAGGAACAGAAGACAACATCACTATAAGGTCTGAAATCTCTCTGCAATCTCCTCATCATTTTATAAACAGAGCTCTTCCTCAAAAGAACTATTTTGAACAAGAAACCAATAACTTTTTGAGTATAAGTTCTGTGACATTCAATTAAATTGCAGAATAGAACTAGGAATTAATCATAGAATAAAAGAGCTTAGGACAGAGTATTGCATCATTAGTGTTTAACTGTTTAGTTAAAGGAATTGCATATTTAGTGATCATTTCTCAAGATTAGTTTGTGTCATTTGTTTAAAAAGTCATTATCAAGATTTTGCTTTTATTTAGTCATAGTTTAGATTCTGCTTCAGTGTTTCCAATTGCATTTGCCATTCCATACATTAGGCTTAACTCTATTTTTGACCACCAACTTCTTTCCATTAGTTTTCTAGACATTTTCATTGTGAGCATAAAACATCAAAAGACCAAAAACATCATAAATCAACATAAAAGACCAAAAACATCACAACATACTACACACAACGCACTAGGAAACAAGCACCTAGGTACATATGGTACACTTCACTTCAGCAGTTTACAAATCCTGGTTGACAATTAAATGAACTCAGTTTAGGAGACTAGATTGAGACACAACATTTTGGCGCCGTTGCCGGAGAAGTGAAAACTAGGTAACCTTTGTTTCTTAGCATCCAAAAACAATTTTATGCGTAGGGAGAGAGATTCAAGGGGAAGATTTATAAGCAGCAGAGGCAGAAGTTTGGTTTCTAGAACACCACTTGTTTCATCTAGATCCAGAGCTAGTACACCTTCAACTCATACCCATATTCCATCCTTTGCGATCACAGAGATCTGAAGATCTAAGGTGCCTAATCCATCGTGAGAGAAAACTTTACTTCATCCTTGGACTTTGCCATGAAGAAGATCTAAAGACTCCTGGTAGGGACATAAATCTTTCCACTTCCACAGGAGAGTCAACCATGGCAGAAGAAGGAGGAGGAGTTTTTAATGGAGAACACACACTATTTGGAGGTAGAGGTAGAGGTAGAGGAGAAGGAGGTAGAGGTGCAGATGGAGGAAGAGGTAGAATAGGAAGCTCTTTTGGGTTCCCTATAATTGATGAAGAAACCAATACAACCATGAAAAACAGTTGACCCTCTGTCCTTCCGAACTTCTATGGACTTAAAAGCGGGAATTCCGAAACTTTCTTATTCGAATTTGAAGTACTGTGTAGAACTTATGACTACTTACAAGATGCTCAAAAATTGAAATTATTTCCTTCAACTCTGAAAGGAGCAGCATTGAAGTGGTTTATGAGTTTAAGCAGTAGTTCTATTAGAACATGGGAAGACATGAGACAAGCATTTCTAGAGAGATACTTGGATTATTGTATGCCAGTTAATCATAAGGAAGAAGTGTTCAAGATGTTACAAAAAGAAGATGAAAACTTAGAAGATTTGTTGGAAAGATTCAAATACAACATAAAAAGGGCACAAATGGAAAACCTAGATCAGGACACTTTAAAAGCTCTTTTGTTGAAAACAATTAGGGATGAATGGTTGGATATCCTTAACATGATGGGAAAAGGGGATATATCACAACTCACATTACCTGAAATATCTGAGTTATGTATCAACCTTTCCAGAGGGAAATCTAAAATTGTCAAAGGTCCAAGAGATCCTGCTCTTGCAAGAGCAAGTAAATCTGCTTCTGGGACAGTAAGTAGATCAGAAATAGGACATATGCTTGATGATTTTAAATCTGACATCTTAGGGAGTCTTATTGAACAAATAGACACCCTCAAGATACAAAACAAGCAAAAGGCTGAATCTGATGCCTTGGCAATCTTTTGTCCCAAATGTAGGAAGAAACATGCCTTGAGAGAGTGTCCTCTAGATGTAAAAGTTGTAGAAACCTGTGTTATTTGTTCTGAAAAGCATGAGACCAAGAATTGTCCTTCTCTTCCTGGTCTCAAGGCTGTTTTTCAGGAAGAAATTCCTACAGACTCCACAGAATCTCTTAACTTTGTATCTAGAAGACCTTGGCAGGGATCTCAGACACAAGGATTCCATGATCAAATGTATAATCAACCTCCACCTTGGAATTCTTGGCAGCAACCTTGGCCCCAATTTCAAAATCAATCTCAAGCTGGGGCACAAGGATCACAAGGTCCCTATGGAAGATACTCTCCATATTATCAGTATCCACCATCCTATCCACCATATCCACATTTTTATCCTCAAAATTCCCAGCAAAATTTTCCTCAAAATATTCAACAAAATTTTCAACAAAATCCTCAACAACATCATCCGAACCAACGTCATCAAAATCAACCACTTCCATTACCATTCCCTCAAAAATCCAATCAATTGCCAGCTCAGCCCATACCAAACCCCAATAATAAGAACCCTCAAAATACATACATGATAGAAGGACAACAATTTCCAACTTATTTAATTACTCCTCTAGACCTTAGTGATGTTCAACTTAGGTCTGGAAGGATACTAGAGAAGAGGAAACCTTCTGTGATCATATAAGAACAAGATAATTCCGAGGAAGACTCCCTACAGGTTAATAAAAGTCTTGAAGAAGATACATCCTTTCAAGACCAAAACATTGAAAAACTGAAACAAAAAGATCCAATAAATCCAACTCCAATATTAGAGCAACCATCCACATCTACTTCTATACCTCCCTTTCCGAAAAGACTACAAATTGATAAAGGTGTAGAAAAACAAATAATGGTGCCTAATTATGATTTCTTAGATGAATTGAGAAATGTTTGCATTAAAATTCCATTATTGCAAGCCATAAAAGAAATCCCAATTTTAGCCAAAACAATAAAGGAGTTGAGTATGAAGACAACAAGAAAAAGAATAAGAGAAACCAAGAAAATTCAACTGGTAGGACAAATAGCAGACATTATGATGGGTAAGATTACTATTCCAAAGTACCTTGACCCAGGAAATCCAGTTGTCAAAATTCACATCAATGGAATTGAAATTCAAAACACACTCATTGAATTAGGAGCAGCAATAAATATCATGAGTAGACAAATCATGGACAAACTGAAACTTCCTAATCTTCTCTTTACACCCACACTATTACAATTAGCAGATAGATCTGTGATCAGACCAGATGGGGTAATAGAATACATTCCAGTGTCCCTAGACTCTTGGGAGTACCCTGTGGATTTCATGATCCTAACACCCAAGAATAATCTAGGAGGCCATCCTGTTATACTAGGAAGACCTTGGTTGGCTACAGTTGATGCCTTTATTAGTTGTAGGTCCGGTGATATGTATATTTCTGATGGTAGTTCAACAAATAAATTCACTTTATATCCTCCAGCTAGGACAATTACAGAACTAGATGACACTCAATGGATAGAGGATGAAGAATATTTACAACCACTCTTCACAATTTCATAAATAAGTGAAGATAATCAAATTCTGAATACTCTAGAAAACTTTGAATCTTCTCCAGAACACAAACAAGAATCATTTCAAGAGGGATCCAATATTGAGTTCTTGTCATCTAGGCAGATGTCTCTTCATTCTATGGACAAATTTGGCAGCTCCACAAGTGAAATTTTTCCAGGCAAAACCTTGAATATAAACAAAAACCTAGAAAAATCTCAACAAGAAGAGTTAGTCAAAGTATTACAGAGACATTCTTCTGCATATGCATGGGAATACACTGACATGAAAGGGATAAGTCCCAAGACTTGCACTCATCACATCTATATAGAGGCAAATTTCAAACCAATCAGACAGCCTCAAAGACGGATGAATCCAAATCTTAGGGAAATTGTCAAGGAAGAATTACAAAAATTGCTAAATGTTAACTTCATCTATCCTATTTCAGATAGTCAGTGGGTTTCTCCTTTAGTGATTGTGCCTAATAAAAATGGAAAATGGAGGGTGTGTGTTGACTACCGAGAACTGAATAAAGCTACTCTTAAAGACCATTTTCCCTTACCTTTCATAGATCAAGTATTAGATACATTAGCAGGTAAAAATTACTTTTCATTCTTGGATGGGTTTAGTGGTTACAATCAAATCCAAGTAGCACTTGAAGACCAAGATAAAACCACATTTACTTGTCCTTGGGGTACCTATGCCTACCGAGTATTGCCATTTGGGTTATGCAATGCACCTGCAACATTCCAAAGGGCAGTATTAGGAATTTTTTCTGATCTAATACATGACTGTGTAGAGGTGTACATGGATGATTTCACAGTTTATGGGGACACATTTGAAGAGGCTTTGGAAAACCTGGAAAAAGTCTTAAAAATATGTCAAGAAGCAAACCTTTCTCTTAGTCATGAAAAATGTTTTATGATGTTTACTGAAGGTATTGTTTTAGGACACCACATTTCGGGGGATGGGATTAGAGTTGATGAGGCGAAAGTTGAAGTTATTTCTAACCTATCCATTCCAAGTTGTCAAAGAGATGTTAGAATTTTTCTAGGATTTACGGGGTATTATCGGAGATTTATAGAAAACTTCACCAAAATAGCATCTCCTCTCTTCAAATTACTCACCAAAGATTGTGAATTTAAGTGGACTTCTGATTGCCAGTTAGCTTTTGAAAACCTGAAAACCAAAATTTCTGAAGCACCTATATTAAGGGGACCTAACTGGAAGTTACCTTTTCATATCTCGACAGATGCTTCCGATACAGCTCTAGGAGCAGTATTGGGACCGAAAGATTTAATTCCCTATGCCATCTATTATATCAGTAAAAATTTGACTCCTGCAGAGTTAAACTATACTGTAACTGAAAAAGAGTTTTTAGCTGTTGTTCATGCCATTAACAAATTTAGACACTATATAACGGGCTATGAAACTTTTGTTCACACTGATCATTCTGAAATTAGATATTTAATGAATAAATCAATCACTAATGGCAGAGTTATAAGATGGTTGTTATTATTGCAAGAATTCAACATTACTATTCTAGATAGGCCTGGAAAACAAAACACTGTGGCTGACTTCCTGTCTAGAATTCAAAATATCAAAGATGACACTCCGGTTGAAGATCGATTTCCTGATGAATATCTTTTTGCAATCTCTACTCAAACTCCATGGTTTGTTGATATTGCCAATTATTTAGTTTCAGGAAAATTTCCTTCAATTATGAATGCAAGGGATAAAAGAAAAATCATTAATGATTGTGCAAGATATTCATGGGTCGCTAATGAGTTGTACAAGACAGGTCCAGATTTGATTATTAGAAGGTGTGTTCGTGAAGATGAGATGCCTGAAATTCTCAAGGCATGTCATGATGAACCTTGTGGCGGACACTTTGCGGATAAGAGGACAGCCTATAAGATCCTTAAATTAGGATATTATTGGCCATCTTTGTTTAAAGATGCAAGGGAGTATGTCAAAAGGTGTGACAGTTGCCAAAGGGTAGGGAAACCTTCTCCTTCAGGTGAGATGCCATTACAACCTCGGGTACACATTGAACCTTTTGAAAAATGGGCTTTGGATTTTGTAGGACCTATTAGTCCTCCATCAAGACAAAAGAAATATATATTAGTTTGCACTGATTATGTTACTAAGTGGGTAGAAGCTAAACCATTACTTGTTGCTAATGAATCATATGTAATCACTTTTCTTTTTGAGGATATTTTTACTCGTTTTGGTGTCCCAAGGGAAATTGTTACAGATCAAGGAGCTCAATTTACATCAAGACTAGTGGAGCAAATGATGGAGAATTACAAAATCAGACATAGAACATCTACTCCTTATCATCCACAAGCAAATGGTCAAGTGGAATCCACTAATAAGGTCATTGAAGGAATCCTAACAAAGATTGTTCATTTACATAGAAGAGATTAGGTAGATAGGCTTCCTGAAGCCTTGTGGGCCTATAGAACTACATGGAGAAACACAACAGGCCATACTCCTTATGAGCTTGTTTATGGAAAGCAAGTTTTGTTTCCCATAGAGTTCCAAATTCAAACCTTCAAAATGGCAGTTCAGTTAGGACTTGATTTGACGGAGGCACAAAAGCATAGATTGGAGCAAATTAATGAATTGGATGAGATCAGACAAGATGCAGTTCAGAAAACAAGTCTAGTCCAACAGCAAAGGGCTAGATGGCATGACAAGTACATCAAAGAGAAGAAATTTAAAGAGGGTGATTGGGCTCTCTTGTTTGATTCAAAAGTCAAGGATTTTCAAGGGAAATTTCAGACACATTGGCTTGGGCCATATGAAATTGTTCGAATTTTTGATAATGGGGCAGTAAAAATCAGAACTATAGATGAAGAAGAGATCACTTTTCTTGTGAATGGTCATAGACTGAAGCTATACCACAAGCCACTCTCAAGAGAAGATTTTGTCAAGAAGTTCCAAGAAGACAATGATGTGAAGTTAATGAAGAAGAGTCTCTCTTCTTCATCAACTTGATTAAATTTTCTGAAGCATTTCTCTTCTAAAAAATAAAAAAATAAAAAAAATTAAAATTAAAATTAAAAAAAAAATAATAAAGGTATAAACATGAAAACCAATCATTGATTGGCATGTTTATACAGAAAAGATAGGGTGAAAATCAGAGTCTCTCTGACACTCTAACTTTTCCCATTTTTGTTTTTATAAGCAGTTGTTATAAAAATCATAAGTACAGTTCCATAGTGCTTATGATTCATTTCATCTCACTCCATTCACTTATTTCATCCATACTCCATCTCATCCATCATTCATATTTCACTCCATTCCACATCTCATTCATCTCACTCCATCTTCCATTCATTTCATTTTCATGTCAAAACACAAAAATTTGATATCTTGCTGTAAGTGAATAAAATATGTCATGAATTGCAGTACAACCCTTATGTTCCTTCATTCCATTTCATGAACTGAATCCATTCCATTCCATTATCCACTTCATACATATCATAATCCATCATCCATTTTCATTCATACCATATAACATTTCACCCATACTCCAAAAACATTCCATTTTCATGATTAAAGTGTTCTACAGGAACATTCTGCAGCTGATCAGCCTTTCTGCAGCCCGACAGTCTTTTCGCAGCTATAAACCTTGAAGGCATCAATCAGCAGACATCAGAATTACAAAAAAGTGACCTAGTGTATTCATGAATCAAAAGCATCAAGAAAATTATGAAGACTCCTCCAGAGATGAGCAGAGAAGACAAAGGCTACAAAAATCAAATAAAGGGCAGAGGTAACAAATTTAAATTACGATGGCATTTCATAAAAGTTTAGCATATTTTAGTTGTGGATTATTCAAAAAGGTTGTTTTAATTGTTTTTATTGATCAAACACCAACAAACCCTCTACAGAATTTGTATTAAAATCTTCCATTTCAAATTTCATATCCGATAGCATTTAAGCGGTGAAATGGCCAAAGCATTTGAATTTTCCACGTCTCTTAACCAAATCATTCAATGATTGATTCCCTCTGCCGTCGTAAAATCCTCCGCCGTCCCTTCAATCATTAATACAATTCCGCCACCTCACTCCACTACTCCATTCCGAGACCACTGCCATAACTTCATTCCGTAGCCAGCATTCCATTCCGAAGACGGAGATATTATTATCACCGAAAGCAGAGCCAAAGGATATCGGTTTGAATAGCATTGAGCATTGTAAACGCAGAGCAGAGTAGAAGGGTAAATTTGGAAGTGTAACAGTGTGAGGACTTGAAGCCACTTGATCCCGTGGGCAGATAAAATACCACTGTGGACGGAGTTTGAAGCATTTTCACTATCAACACAGAATTGTAGCAGTGTGAGTTCGAAGTCTTTTGTTACCAAAAGACAGAGGTGTTAAAATTGAAGTCTTTTGCTACCAGAGACAGAGGTGTTGCAGTTTGAAGTCTTTTGTTACCAAAAGACAGAGGTGTTAAAATTGAAGTCTTTTGCTACCAGAGACAGAGGTGTTGTAGTGATTGAGTGTGAAGACTGTTGTTACCAGAGACAGAGATGTTGCAGCGTTGAATTTGAAGTCTTTTGCTACTAAGAGCCAGAGGTATTGCACAAAAAGAAATTTGAAGCCATCTGCCATTTTCAATCAAAGACATTTCAGCTCGAAATTTGAAACTGCTTTCATCATCAAACAGAGGCAAATCACTTCAAAATTCAATTGTCAACAGAAGCATATCAGTCCGAGGTTTTGAAGGCATTTGTCATTATCAATCAGAGGTATGTCATTCCAAAATTGAAGCCATTTTCATTTAGAGCTTGAAGTCATTTCAATCCGAAAGTGAAAGACATTGTTTTGTGGGTAGAAGAGTATTAATTTGATATTGAAAAATCATGGGTTTAATTGTAAGGACTGAACTTGTGGGTTCAAAATATTTAGAAGGTTACCCACAATGCAAGGAAATGTTACAACAAATAGGATGGCTTCAATTTTTGGAAAAATTTAATGGCTTCCATAAGGAAGTCACTAAAACATTTGCCAGAGCATTTCAAGGAACCGAAGTTGAAGTAGGTGATTTCAAGTTTACTGTCACTGAAGTTTTTATTGCAGAGGCTACAGGATTGTCCAGAACTGGGGAGAGATGGTTTAAAAATAGAGAATTCCACAATGACTCCTGGAAACAAATTTTAAAATCACCAAATATGGATGTTAGTGTATTCAAGAAAGGAATTCCCAGTACTGCATTGAAAAGCAAATGGAGAAACATACTACTTCTTTTACAAAAATTTGTTACATGTGAGGGTAGATATGGGACATTTTATGTCTACCACATTAGACTAATGATGCATTTTCTGGGAGAAGATTTAAACCTACCATATTTCTTTTTTCAAAGTCTGAAGAAGATGGCTTCCTGTGTTCAGAGAAGAGTTCAAGTTTTAGAGACAACCCTGTATCATCATGGTTTGGTCAAAATCTTGATTGAACATCATCTAGCTAAAAAAAATGATACATGGGATGATTTCTTAATAAGAAATCATTTTGAAGAAGCAAAAGAACCATCACCTGAACCACAGCCTACAAAGAGAAGTAGGAAATGGAGGGCTTCAAAAGTTAAAATTGACAAACCAGTCCAAGAGAGCAGTGAGGAAATCATTTTGGAGAAGTTGACTCGAATCAAGAGGCAACTTAAGGAAGAAAAGATAATCAAGGAATCTGTCACAGAGAAAGGAGAGGGATCCTCTCAGCCTAGGAGAAGCCACAGATTAAAGGGAAAACTAAAGAAAACACCAATCAAACAAACAGGGGTAATCAATATAGAAGATGAAGAAACACCCATTGAAGAGGATGATGAAGAAGATTTTTATGAAGGAACCCCTGAAATTGATCCTTCTCAACAGGAAATTTATGATTATGTGGAAACTTTATAGAGGACAGCTTCAGAAAGCAGAGAGAGAACCCCCAGTCCTCCACTGTCTGAAATTGATATATTTAGAAGGGATAGATATGAGTTGGAATTGCTGAATAGACACATCAAAAATGAGAATGAAATTCTCAAAGATCAAATCAAGCTCAAGACTGATATGAACTCAACCTTATCCCTGCATATAGACAAAGTGGAGAGGACCAATGAGAAGTTGAAGACAAGGAACAAAAAGCTAATCAGGGCACTCACCAACCTCGGGTTCAAACTTGTTATCAGGAAACCCAGAAGACCTCTAGCTTCCAGACAAAGGAGAAGAAGGGGATTAGATGTCCTTGCAGAAGCCTCTGAATTCATAGGATAACTTGCATGAGGACATGCAAAGAGACAGCAGTGGGGGTATGTTGAGCCTCAAAAATTGTGCTTTCCTTCACCTCATTTTACCTCATTTTCCCTTGTCCATTTCTATCTTAAACCCAATTGATCAATAAATATAGTTAAAATTACTTCTAAAATGATTTACATGACTGACTTGTTGAATTTTGTGATTTTTGCCATTGTTAAGCATTTTGACCGGAACTAGCTGCAGAATGCAGACATTCCGTAGCTACCCGGCGATTCTGCAGCTGCCTTCATGTTTGAGTATGTTCCAGGTGGCCTCTTGAGAAAAACCGCATATGGGCATGATCCACGTCTTGTCTACATGGTTCGTTGCTCATCATGGAGGAAGAAATGGATTCTGGGTACGGTTATGCACGTGGGAACACATTTATGAAGGAAGACTCCTACTAGGACTGTCTCAGTCCAGATGTCTTTTCTTCTTCACGTAGCCACCTCAAAGACTCCTAACATGATTCGAATAAGGAAAGACATTATTCCTAAATTTTTGTAATTAATGTTACGTGCATTTGCTTTATAAACTCTTGGGAGACCGAGAGTTATGTTAGAGATTTTATGTTAGATTTGCTGCTAGATTTTGTTTAAAAACTCTGTGTTACGTCTTTGAAGACACAGAGTGTTATGTTCAAACTATTGCATCATTAATGGAGCAGACAAAGTTATTTTGAAGGCGTGATTTAATTTGGAGTTGAATGTCGTCAAGTGGTAGAGGGCCCCTGCCTCTTGCACGGATTTCTTTTGCGTAAATTAGATAAGTTTTCCTAGCTGCCTTTATGTTTTTCATTTGAATTGGTAGTTGTTTTGTTTTAAGCTACTGTAGTCGTATTCATTCTAGCTCTTCCACAAGAAGACACTCTTCCAACAGATTATAATGATGAATGTTGAATGACTATGGTATTGTAGAATTAGGAATTGAATTTATAGTTGTTTTAACTAGCTACTGTAGTTATATTCATTCCAGCTCTTCCACAAGAAGGCACTCTTCCAACAGATTATAATGATGAATGAAGAATAGCTATGGTACTATAGGATTTAGTTATAGTTTTTTCTATTCACTATCACAGTTACACTTGTTCTAATCACTCTTCCACAAGAAGAAATTCTTCCAAGACATCCTTAAGAAGTTCAAGACATGACTATGATAATGAATGATTTAATTATGTGTTTTTACTAAGTATCATCTCTGATCTCACTCTTAAACGCTTGCCCAAGACATCATAATGACGAGTAGGGTATGGATGTGATAACTTAGTTTTTCAATTGCCTTCAGTTCATTTACTTTCAATTGCATACAAGTACACAGTCAGAATTGTTCTACCTCTTCCAAAAGAAGGAACTCTTCCAAAATATCACTAATGATGAACAAACAGATTGTGTAACTTCGTAGATTAATGCATGTTAGTATAGTTAGAACAACTCCGGAGTTTCATTTCATTTAATTCATGATCAGTTACTTCATTTCAAGTTTGATGATGACTTATAGTTCAAGCATTGTTCTAGTTTAGTAGCATCTTAGGTTCATTCTTAGATTAACTCATTGCACTTGCATCTCATATTCAAATTGTCATCCATTGCACAATAGATTACTCTAGTTGTTAGGATTAACAAGACAGCCTTCATTATTCACAAACATCTTCTTGTTCTAAAAAACTACAACTGATCCATAGTCATAGGAACAGAAGACAACATCACTGTAAGGTCTGAAATCTCTCTGCAATCTCCTCATCATTTTATAAACAGAGCTCTTCCTCAAAAGAACTATTTTGAACAATAAACCAATAACTTTTTGAGTATAAGTTCTGTGACATTCAATTAAATTGCAGAATAGAACTAGGAATTAATCATAGAATAAAAGAGCTTAGGACAGAGTATTGCATCATTAGTGTTTAACTGTTTAGTTAGAGGATTTGCATATTTAGTGATCATTTCTCAAGTTTAGTTTGTGTCATTTGCCTAAAAAGTCATTATCAAGCTTTTGCTTTTATTTAGTCATAGTTTAGATTCTGCTTCAGTGTTTCCAATTGCATTTGCCATTCCATACATTAGGCTTAACTCTATTTTGACCACCAACTCCTTTCCATTAGTTTTCTAGACATTTCCATTGTAAACATATAAAAATCACCAAAAGACCAAAAACATCATAAATCATCACAAAAGACCAAAAACATCACAAAACACTACACACAACGCACTAGGAAACAAGCACCTAGGTACATACGGTACACTTCACTTCAGCAGTTTACAAATCCTGGTTGACAATTAAATGAGCTCAGTTTAGGAGACTAGACTGAGACCCAACAATCATGTGAAAACATACATTTAGTTTAATGTAATGGACATAGTGTCCCAATTGAAAGACAAAGGGATACCAATAACTGTCCCATTTTGTATGGAAAAGATTGTCTTATATATATCTATATATATATATATATAACAAAATATGTTTTAATTTATTCTATTCTATTCTCCATTGTCGTTGTGAAATATAACATCACTGATTAAATTTATGGATGATTAAATATTACAATGAAGAGATGTGAAATTTGATGATATGATATAACAAATTAATCCAAACATCACATTCAAATGCACTAATAAAAATTTAATTCATACGAATGTTGTTATAAGATATATATGTGTCGACTTTTGATCAATAATGAATTTTCAAAAATCACAATAATTATGATATGATATAAAAAATTAATCCAAACATCACGTTCAAATGCATTAATAAAAAATTAATTAATATGAATATTGTTATAAGATGTGTCGACTTTTGATGAATAATGAATTTTAAAATCCACAATAATTGCACTGTCACAGGTCAATGTTTCTAAACTATAAAAAATGAAAACCGGTGTGTGTTAGTTACTGTACACTGGTGCATTTGTATTCTGAAGTGCACCGGTGCGTTTCTACGACCTCTTGGCACTGCACAAATACCAATACCAATAATAAATCTCGATGAGTTTGTGTGATACTGCGCATCGGTGCGTTTATGTGTCTATATGCACCGGTGCATTTGTACAACCTATGGACACCGCACGAATATCGATACTAATTATAAATCTCGATGCATTTGTGTGATAATGTGCACCGGTGTGTTTATGTGTCTATATGTACCGGTGCATTTGTACGACCTATGGGCACCGTACGAATACCAATACCAATTATAAATCTCAGTGCATTTGTGTGATACTATGCACTAGTGCATTTCTATAAGTCTACGCACTGGTGCGTTGATACGACCTATGGGCACTTCAAAAATCCCAAGACCAATTAAAACGGCCTACTGCGTTGTATCACCAACACTACGCCCGGTGCGGCTTTATACCTTAACGGCCCGGTGCATTCTCCTTTTATCGCCCTGAGGCACCTTCTACATGTACGCACCAGTGCGTTAAAGCCCGAGTAGCGCACCAATGAAAAAAACATCCGTAATAACCTCCGACCACCCATTTTTTTTAGTTGTGTTGAATTTCCATTAAAAGCTCTTCCAAAACCTCCGTAACCATAAACAGATGTTGTAGAAAATGTTTTTTTGACAATTTTGGCCAATTTTATAACACTAAAAACCTCCTTTATAACCTCCGCTAGAGGGTATTTTCCTTGTAGTTTACTCCTTGTAGTATTAATTGTACCAATTACACCATCTGCAGAATGAGAACTGGAAGGAGTTGTAGTAATTTGACTTGGGCATGGTAAATCCAGAATTTTTTCATATAGAGTACCACACTGTGTGTAAACGAGGTCCAGGTATTGCGCTTCAGCTATGACTTGTTCTTATGTTACAACGCCTCCTTTAGCTACATCCTCATTAATCTTTGAAAAGAATGATTTAATAAACCATTCTGGAAAATTTTACTTTCACTAAACATCGTCTACGTCGCCATTGGTGTATGTGATCTGAAATGTATGTAGACTTACTATGTTTTCATGAAGTTAAAATTTCTGTGCCATTGTCATAACGAACTGGAAACTGAAAATGAGTTAGGAAGGTTATTGCTAAAGTGTTGAAATTATTCAAAGAGCCATGTGGTAACTCAATGTACCACTTTGCAGCTAAGCCAATCAATGTTCTCTAAAAAAGTCTCAAACGAATGGAATCATTGATTAAGGAGTTGGATGTGCACCACAGATGATAATTCATCACATGATTTGAGGGGTATTCTCCTAATTTTCCTTCAAACTTTGGAATATCACTGGGAAACTTAGTTGGCATTTCCGTCCAAAATGGAAGATAATAAATTGGATCATTCGTCAGTCGAGATAATTCTGGTAAGTCTAAATTTGCAATGAATGGTAACTGACGGTTAGGGTCTTGTTGTGCAAACTGATAACCTTGAGGAAAAATTCCAGCTCCTGGAGGAGGATATCCAAGATAACCTAGGATAGCCTGATTAGATGGGATTGGAATACCTCTAGGATATCTAGGGTTAGCCATATCGAACTGAGGTTGAGCTAGTATTTGAATGTATAACCAAGGTATGGTTGACTTTGGTAAACTAGATATTTTCCCATTTGTCCATATTGAAATTTCCCTCAGAATGGCTGACTCTGAACAAACTGGACTTGAAAGGTTTGACACGTAAAAGGCATACTTTGTTGAACCGTAGTTGCACCAAATTTTCCTACAGAGGTTTGCGAGGTAGAATGAACTATAGGTCCAGTTTGATGAGCAATAATCTGAGGGATGTTCTGTGTAACAGTTGGTGTTGTTGTTTGAAGGGTTGTAACAACAGGTGTTTGAGAAACTCCAGGTATAAGTGTACTTGGTTGTTGAACAGAAATTTTCACAGTAGAATGGATAAGAGTACTTAGAGTAATCAGACCATCTTTCTGACTACTAGGCACAGATACCTAAGTGCACTCTGAACAGGCTGTTGGAATTGGGTAAAACCAAATTGTCCAACTGGCTTAGCAGGTTCATTATAAGGTACTTGTAAAGTAGGTTGCAAATATTGTTGATTCAACAATAGATTCCACACAGTATTAATGCCTAGGTAAGGAGCTACCATCAAATTTTGTGATGCATAAGATTGACTATAGCTAGTTTTAGGCATTGGAACATAAGTTTGATAATTACCTGGAAAATTTGATCCTACAACTGAAGGATAAGTTCCAATAAAAATTTTTCCTCCTTGAAAGGATAGTTGCTCTTGATAAAATTACTGCCCTTGAAGAGGTAACCCCCCTTGAAGAGGTTGTTTCCCTTGGAGAAATTGTTGCCCTTGAGGAGGTTGCTTCCCCCCAGGCGATATATGGCCACCTTGAGAGCTAGATTGAGGAACATTTCTGGAAAGCATATAGATATGTTCTGTTGTCAAAGATTCGGTGGTATATTCATAGAGAAAATTTGATTCTATAAAATTTTCGGAAGATGGAGATGCTCCTGAGAAAGTGCTAGAGAGCGACTGGTACCCAGAAGGAACCGACGGACCACCATACAAAAAATTTTCTGGTGATGAGGAAAAAATATCTGACTCAATAGACATGCTTGATGAAGCCATGTAACTACCTTTGGGTATAGAGTAAAAAGGGATGCGACATGGTGAATAATTGTAACTAGAGTTATGCAGAAAGTCAGTAATTTGATGATACCAAGGATCCGGTCTAAAAGGAACGTAAGGGTAAATCTATTCACTAAACCTTAGATCTAAATATTCTTAACGCCAAGGAATTGTGATCTCTTCTTCCATGTCAGAAATATCTTCAATACTAATTAGGCCAGGAGGAATATTCTCAGTAATAAGAAGTTTCACTCGAGGTGAACGAGGATGACTAGGATTTTGGGCTATGAAATCTGAAGGTGACTCAGAAGAAGTCGATTAAGATATTGCAGGCTTAGTGAATTGAGTATATGAAAATTCACCAGTAACAAATTCAATTGTAATTACTTTGGAAATTTCTTGTTGTTCTTGATCTTTTTCAATTACCTGAGGTTGATTAACTTCGAAATAGTGACGTATGACAATGGATGTTTCTCATTGTTCAGTAGACCCAGTTCCTGATTGTTGAACTCTTTCAGATTTAATTTTTCCCAATTGACTGGGTTTATATTCAGGGGGTTTCCCCTGCATTCTACATAAATGTCTTGGTAATTCAACCACGATTAATATTTTAACACACAAAATCAAAAAATTTCAAAATAATACACCTAAGGTTGCTAAGAAAAATAAAAAAAATGAACACACATCTACAAAATCTAAGAGACAAACCACACACAAACAATATGTTCCCACAATAAAATCACTAGTTGGTAATGAAATCCAACATCGTGGAAATTAATGTGGAAAACTGGCAATTGGAATAGTTACCCTGACAACCTGCTTAATGAAACAGTCTGGTGCAAGTACCTCCACTATGCCATCTCGAAGTGAAGAGTACCCTCTAGAAAGTCCAAGTGATTCTAGCCAACGTCTGCTCCAGGTATAGTGGGACCTTCCCTCCCTCGTCACCTTGGGAAAAAACCTAAATATTATGGCCACTAAGGTCACCAACTGAGACAATTGCACTTGGGGGAACAGTCTACGATCCGATATACACGCAAGGGCAAAGTATCAAGCTCAATACCCTTGAAAACTCCTCGACATGGTAAATCTGAGGTTTTCTAACAAGTGACCCCAGGCTCCTTGACAATGGTTAATCTGAGGTTTATCATTTGTATTACATGCACATCTTATATCTTCACTAATGAATTAGGTACGATTACCTCACTAGGTCCGGCATGACCTCATGCTTGACTCTTTTAAGAAGAGCTTTCCATAATAAAAATGCAACAATTGGATTTCCCTACAGCAAGATGCTACTTGTTTGTTTTAACTGCTTTGGAATTTTTATTACAACCTATTCCCAAACACTAGCCTAAGCTAAATTGGTGGAATGAACCCTAGAAAATGTAAAAAAATGTCTTGATTGATTTTATTAAGCATTGTATTGATTTGCATGTTATTTAATGCAAAGGGGTATGGAGATGAAGCTTGATGATATTGTGACCTGACTCAAAATACTTTAAATGTATCGATATGAAAAATGAAACTCTTTTATTTCGATGAATTATATTTAGGAGAAAGTTGAAAAAAAAAATTGAACTCAAAAGCGTAAGCTTCCTCAAATAAAATTCCTTTTCAAAGAGAAAAAAAATTCATTAAGAACATAATTTCCAAACATGATCAATTTCTCTTTTGCGAATCAAATTCCATTGATTACAAAGTCAAAAACTACAATTTTAATAAACAAACAAATCTCAAAATAAGGCAATTTCTAAAAACCCTAAAAAGTATAAAAAATTCAAATCAAATCAAAGTTCTAATTATCAATCCTAACTAGGATACCTATGAATGTTTTGTAAATGATTTCCCTTAGTTGTAATCAGACTAAGAATGTTTCCACTTGTCCCAGCAGAAATGAAATCATGAAAAGACTACCTTGTGATAAATTAGGCTTCAGTTATCTAGAAGCTTTTTCCGTTTTGCAATCGAATAAGAAACAAATATTCAACAAAGGTAAGGTTGGCAATAGTACTGATGGCTCAAGGAGACAAAAACCATAAAACTAGTGATCTAGGGAAAATGAATGTATCTTCTGAAAAGAGAAACAGTAAACCAGGGTAAACCCTAACTGTATAATGCAAAAAGTATGATTAATCAAACAAGACTCTAATATGTGAAAGAGGATTTCACACATAGGTTTTGAAAACTGGAGTAAATCAAGTTAAACCTCAAGAATTTGGTTATCTGGCTCTGAAAGAGAGAATTTCAATTTTTTCAAAATTTCCCAGGGGGTGCGCAGCTTCTTAGTTAACACCAACGTGCATGCACATTGAACTAAATTGACAAGTCGTGTAGGTTTCCACTTTGTTTTCCACAGAAAACCACGCAGGCAGAGAAAAATTTGGAAAAAATAAATTTTAGGTTTCTTTCTCAGAGATTCTAAAAGGTCAAGTACCCAACCACACACGAAGAAGTCAAAATAAGAAAGCTAGAATATCAAACTGAACATAACCAAAGAAAACTAAACTTGTTTTCCCCAGTATGGATGCCAATTTGTTACCAAGACTAATCCCTCTTGCGGACAAGAGCGATCTCCCTAGTACTCCAACGAGTAACTAGAAACAAAGATCCATTGAATATCTCTTTCTCTATATTATCTGTACTTTATATTATTACAATCATGAAATAAAGAGGACATGCTCCTACCTTTCAATCGAGATGTTCGATGTGGCCTTTTTCCTTTCGCTCCAAAGCAGTTCCTCAATGCTAAGAAAAATCTCCAATCATAAACAACACAAAAGATCAAAGCACCTGCAGTATATAATAATCATAAATAGTAATCCAACTTAGTGATCAAGTAATCTAAGTATTGACATCATTTCCACGCATTCAAAAACAAGACAATGATTAAAAGAGATCCATATGTAGTATCATAAATTAAAAAGATAAATCTTACAACCAGATCCCTTGATGTTGTACAAATTTCTCCCGTGTGTCTGAGCAATCGTTTTCCTTCAGTCTGATAAGATTTCCTCTCTAGAATGACCAGCATGAAGTCATAGGCACCAAGGTTTAATCTTCAATGTGTCAACAGCAACTCACTATCATAGAAACTATGAACTCTATGAACTCTCTCCATCTTATAATCTATAAAAATCAGTATCTATTCACATTGGTATCTACCCTTCAACCTGAAACTTCAGCTCAATTTATAGAGATATTGAGGTAGTTTCAGATCGATTAAGAGAGGGATGAGTTCCTCCCATGAAGGGATTTGAGTTCCTTGTACCAAGGGATAAGCTCCATGAGTAGAGGGATAAAGCTCGAATTGGCGCAACACTAGAGGCTTCTAGTTGGGATAATATTTGACCAACTAGGCTTCTAGAAGTCACTTTTTATTTTTCTTTTCTTTTCATGGGGGTGCGTAGGTTTTAGTGGCGAACAGAGCGGGGATCGTCATGGCTAATGGAATAAGCATCAGCGCATGCACAGGAAAAGACTATAAAAACCCTACAGGCAATCTTTTAAGGGTTTTACAGATATTTTCTCCAATTTCAAAGACTTGATTTAGGAACATGAGTGTTTTTTTACCTCTAAGGGAACATGATATGGATGGTGATAAACCCATATGAACAGTAAAATTTCATAGTGAAAAAATGACATGTAACAGTCGGCCCCAACCACTCTAACAGAGCTTCGCAACTTTATGGGTCTTTCTAATTTCTACCGCAGGTTCATGTTGGGATTCTCTCATATCGCTTGGCCCTTGAGTCAAGTCACCAAGGGAGGAGCCAAAGAAAATTTATTTTTGCCGGAATCTCAACAGAATGCGTTTGTAGAATTGAAACATCACCTATGCTCTACCCAAGTGCTCACATTACCAGACTATCAACAACAATTTGAGATCAAGACAAGTGCCTCTGACTATGCTATTGGGGCAGTTCTTATTCAATAGAGACGTCCAGTGGAATATCACAGTGAAACACTCTCTGACACAGTCTACAAGTATCCCACTTATTACAAAGAAATTTATTCCATTGTGCAGGCTTGTCGACAATGGAAGCATTACATTTTTGGGAAGGAAATAGTCATCCACACAAACCACCAACCCCTGCAGTTCATAGAGACATAAGGGAAGCTGCAGAATGATCGCCATCAGAAGTGGTCCACATATGTGCAAAAAATTCATTTGAACATCAAGTACAAGAAGGGTAGCACCAATAATGTTGTAGACTGCCTCAGCTGACCACCGATGGTGGCACTAACCACAGTTATCAACTCTTATGGGAATGAGATTTCTAATTGGTCGCTTCTCTACAAGAGCGACCCGTAATTCAGATACACATACAAGACACTCTTGGAGGGTACACAAGTTCCAAATTTTCACCTCCAAGATGCACTGGTATGTCACCTAGGACACCTTTGTGATCCTTCAAGCAAGCGTGCCAAGATGATTTTGGAAGCACACTACAGTCTATTCATTGGGCATTTCGAGGTGGAGAAAATAGTGGCAGTATTGTAGAAGTATTTCTATTGGCTAAACCTTAGACCGGATGTTGGGAATTACATCAGATCCTGCATTGCTTGCGCCATTGTCAAACTAACCATCAAGAAGCAAGGCCTCTATACTGCGCTACCTACCCCTAGTCGACCTTGGGAATCCATCTCCATGGATTGGCTTTCCTTCTACTAAGCATGGAAGCGACTGTGTTTTCGTGTTCGTTGATAGATTCTCAAATATGGCCATTATGTCAACCTACAAGAAGAATATCATAGCAGAAGCCACTACTAAACTCTTCTTTGAACGAGTGTGGGTGCACTTTGGGATCCCACAGTCTATCATCTCAGATCAAGATAGCAGGTTCCTCAACACATTTTGGTCTAGCCTCTGGTCAATTCTAGACACCAAGCTCACCAATTCCATAACTTTCCATCCCCAAACTCATAGCCAAACAGAAGTTTTCAACAAGATTGTTGTACACATTATGCGCATGTACAATTCAAAGCATCCACACACATAGGATAAGATTCTTCCATATGTACAACACAATTATAACTGGGCTCTCCATAGCTCAACTGGCCACTGTTGATCAGCGGTTGTCGTTGATGTCAACCCAAGCAGCACCAGGGGCTAACCCAATATTGCATGGGAATTTTGACCTACCAAATTAAAATATTCTGGGTCAATAATGCTTTTAATGGTTTCTACTTGTCGAGATCTTTCCATTGATATATGGCACGCCATGTAATTCTTCACAGTTTGAGAGATATTCATGTTTGAAGTTTGTACCCCCAGTTAATGGGCTAAAACCCCATGGGGTTGGGGCATGGGTCATTGAAAAGTCATAATTAATATTTTTGCTCCTAAAATCCCTCCCACGTTCAATGGTTGAAGCCCTCTCTCAACTTAAGCATTTATATAAATTGTATCTCTTTCCTCCTTAGGCAAGGGATTTCATTATCCGAAACAAAGGTCATGTAGCTATTTGCGCTCTAACTCTTTTTTCTACTTTAAGGACTGGCACTCTCTATGAATTTTTGACAAGCAAAAAAAGGGGACTAGTTTGTTGAGTCTTCAAGGAATGCATTTCCTCTGAACACAGCCTTGAAGCCTCCATGTGTCTTTTATCCTTTGGAAAATCCCCTTTGCCGGTGTCCATCATAAGGCCTCTCTCATTGGTGAAGAAAAGCCCAAAGGCCTCCTTCCCTATTTTACCCTCATTTAGCCTCTTTTATTCCCCCCTTGTCTCCCTTTCTATTTCCCATTTACCCCTCAAATCCTCCCAAAATCCCCGTAAAATCTCCCCCTTACCCTTTGTTGGTCATAACTCCCCTTTACCCCTCTATCGTTTCCCTTTAAAACCCTTAAAATCCATTAAAATGGGCTAAAACCCATCTTCCGACCTTATTATAGGTCTAAGCCCCTTTTTCGTCAACCCCTTAACCACTTCCCATACATGCCCCGGCGCTGGGACCAAGCGCTTAAGTCCCAAGCGCTAATCGCGATCGGAAAGATCGGCGGGAGGCGAAATCCTGTGTAATATTGAAAATCCCCGATGCGATTGTTTTATCACGTTAAGTCTTGCGATGGGTTCTGCACCATTGATCTTCCATGGATATCCGACGGTTGAGCGCTAATCGCAGCCCCCCGCCCAATCGCAATCGCAACATTCACGTCGTAACCCCCGATCAATCGCAAGCTCGTCTCTCCGATCCTCCGATTTGGCCATCCACCGATTCTATCGCAGCCGTCCATCTCCCAGCCGATCTAACGGCTCAGCGTTAATCACACCCCCCCCTCTGATCGCAATCGCAAGTCCCATCTCCCTGTCTCCGATTGCGATCTTCCGATTTCATCCTAGCCGTCCATCCTCCCGCAGATCCAACGGTCATCGCAACTCCCGATCGCAAGTCCTCCCCCGACTCCTCGATCGCACTGTCCCCCGATTGCATCTGAGCTGTTGATCCGGTCCCCAGATCCAACAGCCAGCGCTCAATCGCAGGTCCCCTTCCGATCGAAATCGCAGACCGTCTCGTCCGACTCCCGATTGCGATCTCCTGATTCAATCTGGGCCGTCCATTCCTCTACTGATCCGACGGCCATCGCACTTCCCATTTCCTCCCATCGCAAGTTTTTCTTCCCCTCGATTTGATCTCATCCGTCTTTCTGACCAACGATCGGACGGCCTGGCGCTAATCGCATCCCCTTTCCTCCATCGCAATCGGAACTTTTGAATTGTGTCACCCCCGGTCCCCTCCGATTGCGATCGCCCGATTTCATCCTGACCGTCCGTTAGGTCGGATGATCCGACGGTTCTAGTCTAATCGCCCTCCGCCTCTGCCGGTCCCACCTCATACATCATTCCATCGCATTCCGTTGCATTTCATTCATTTTCTGTGTGTTTCTGCCAAAGTCCAAACCTTTGCATTCTTCATTAAAAATTCAATTAACCATCTCTTCCACCAGTTGTTCATCATTTCCGCTATTTTCACTATTCCGCCACCACTCCTCCGGCCTCCGAAAGCATTTTTCCACCACCGCCCGGTTTTACAGTTTCTTTCCACTCTGCGGAATAGCACAGAGAGGCCATTTCAGCCGGCCAGCAAAGCAGCAGAGACAGGATCAGAGGGGATTTGAACCGGTAATTGAAGATTAATGGTTGTAATCCCGAATTCAAAGGATTCAAGCACAGTTTGAAGACTTGAGCACGCAAAGAGTCTTATCTGTGTATTATATCAGCAGAGTACGTTCCCTCCAGAGGTACACCTCCCTACAAGAAGATCTCCATACCTCCTGAGTCTCAAATTATTAATTGTCGACCGGGAGTTCATTTAAGACAACAGTGCCAGCTTATGAGGAATGGAGAGACTCGCACCTTCCACCCAGCTTCATTTATCTGTATGTAAACAGAGTGCTAAACCCGTAAAGGACTCCAAAGATGTGTCAGAGGTCGATTTCGACCCGACAGAGATCAATCCGGCCTTAGAGTACAAGCAATGCCACAGAAAGCCATTAAGTGGTATGGGCGTGAACACTTCCGCCTTACTGTCTTAATGAGACTCATTTATTTGTTTATCTACTACTTTTTCTTCCACTTCTCCTATAAGAAATCCTCGAAAACATAATGTAAAGGTGGTTGTTGTTCAGTTGTTGGGCAAGTTGCTATTAGAGGGATTCATTCTTGACTGTTAGAACAGTCGTGGGAGGGATTTGCAGATTAGTTTGTATGTAATAGGCTGGGAGGAGAAAGTCTGGATTGTATTAGCCATTGGGCTTATTGTACATGACTGGTTTTGCATCAATTAATCAAAGCACATTTCACAGGATCCCGGTCTATTGCTATTGGTGATGTTTTTCTAACTCTGTCTATTACATTTTCATATTGTTTCATGTTCTTCTGGTAGGCAACAGAAGTATAACATAGGATTCACCCTTGTTAGGTGCCATATGTTTCCTTCTCTCCCTACCTTTAATGTTTTCTTCTTTGTGTGTTGTCTAAGAGTGAATTCATGTGGTTTAACCAGTGCAGCGGATGTTATTGCCTGCTGGCTGATGTATGAACTTGGGGGTTTGCTTCTTGGATGCTTCTTTGTTAGATTTATCTCTGTTCTTTCCCTTGGAGTTGCTAAAGCAGACCTGGAGTTAAATGACCTTTGGTCTGATCTATAAGCAGCCCCTTTGTCTCTTTGAGAGCTGCCTTCGAGTATGTCCAAGCAGGTCTGGAGTTAAATGACCTCTGGCCTGATCTATAGACAGAAATTCGGTTGCTTTCCTTCTTTCACTTTCCTCCTCAATGTCCCATCCCACCATCTAATCTAAAAGATCCTTTAGTATTAGATGACTTGCCCTTTGAAAGCCTTGGTTAGTTGTTGCATGTAATTTCCTTTCATGATTCCATAGCCCAATGGATGGCACGGTCTTGGCCTATCCTCTTTGCTGAAGCCTCCTGCTGTTCTGTTCCTTTCTTCCCATTGCTTTCCCAGTCAGTGATCTCCTAACCAACCCAGCAACCCTTCAACCAAACTATTTTAAAACCCCCTTTGTGCTTCATAACTAGCCTAATATCTCATTTGAGCTTCAAAGACATATCATTCTTTGCTCTTTTTGGAGAGATCCCTCTCCGGGTCTAGGAGGGCTAGATCCTAGGGCCCCAAAGTGGTTTGATGTTGTCTCATCTTTTGGTATTGCCAAATCTGCCAAAACATGGGAACCCCAACATAATGGCGACTCCGCTGGGGACAGATCAGTCAGCTTTGATTTGGTAAACCACTGTGGTGGACAGTAAGTTGTAAATCATCCACCTGGCGACTCCACAATTCCTGAATGATTAAAAGACTCCGCTGGTAATCAGTTGTCCACTGATTATCTATGGTTTCACATAAGACTCCACTGGGAGACCATGTCGCAGTACAACATCATCCATTCCGAAGACCAAGCCATGTCACTAATGCAAGACCCCGAACGGTTTGCGGAAATATTTCCAGACTTCATAGCAGCATGTCGTGATACACTTGCTAGTGACTTGGCAGTATATAAGGTGGAGGACCTTCCTGGGGTTATTCCTCTCAGCTCTAGAGGCGGGCCCGTGATCAAGAAAATCCTTTTGGAGCTGATGGTTGAAAGGTATGAAGCTAAGATCGAACTTCTGAGCTCACAAGAGATATCATATGAGTTCAGAGACCCCAGAGCATTCTTGGAAAGTCTCCCTCCCCCAAAAAGAGAAAAGATTCCGCTGCTCTTCGAAATACAAGAAGAGGAGGATCCGGTTTTCATGAGCCACACTGAAGATGCAGTGGAAGATGCAATAATCTAAGTTTCCCAGGACATAGACAGCCTACCAATCATGGCAGGCCAGAGAAAAGGATGTGTACAACATGTGTTCGTTGATCCTGTGGCAGAATACATGGAGGCCCTGATATGCTCGAATGCTCCAGCATTAATCCTTAGCATGGGCCAGATTCATCAGGAATGGTCACTACTGATGGTGACCACAGTCTTGAAGGACCACACGCAGAGCACCCTGTGGTTATCTCTGACAGGCAGCCAGTGCTCATATCCTTTTTCACTACTGCTTGATTGGTTGTATTGGCTTTATCATATCACCTAGAACATCAGAGATTTCCAATTAGAGTAGGGTAGGTAGGAAGCTCAATAAAGCTCAGCCTATGAGCAAGTAGATTAATTGTTTCAATTTCTGTCTCAGAATATAAATAAGAAACCTGCTAGACAGTTTAATCCTAGCAGGTAGTAGTGTAGGTAGAAAAGCTATGAGGCCAACAGTCTAATCTGGTCTCATGGAGTAATAAGGGTAGAAGTAGAATAGGTTTATTTTTCCTGTTTGTAAAAATTAATGATGTAAAAGGGTCTGCAAGTCCAAATGCACCCAAGAAGAAAAATGTTAGGACTATAGTGTGGGTAGGTAGTTGTGTGGGAGAATTTTACTGCTGATATGTTGTCTTCATAGTTCGTGGCAGCTGATCAAAGAAGAAGGGATGTGCTAAGCAGCAGGCACCTGGCCTACACCAAGAGATCAATTTCTGAATTCTTGACTCCTTCAAGAAGAAGCCATCCCCATGTGGAGCCACTGTTAGCCCCCCTATAAATTTTTGACAAGCAAAACAGGGGGCTAAGATTGTTGTTGAGTCTTCAAGGAATGCATTTCCTCTGAAAACACAGTCTCCTTGAAGCCTCCATGTGTCTTTTATCCTTTGAAAAATCCCCTTTGCTGCTGTCCATCATAAGGCCTCTCTGCTGGTGAAGAAATGTTCAAAGGCCTCCTTTCCCCTTTATTTTACCCTCATTTAGCCTCTTTTTATTCCCCCTTGTCTCCCTTTCTATTTCCCCATTTACCCCTCAAATCCTCCCAAAATCCCCGTAAAATCTCCCCCTTACCCTTTGTTGGTCATAACTCCCCTTTACCCCTCTATCGTTTCCCTTTAAAACGCTTAAAATCCATTAAAATGGGCTAAAACCCATCTTCCGACCTTATTACAGGTCTAAGCCCCTTTTTCGCCGGCCCCTTAACCACTTCCCACACATGCCCCGGCGCTGGGACCAAGCGCTTAAGTCCCAAGCGCTAATCGCGATCGGAAAGATCGGCGGGAGGCGAAATCCTGTGTAATATTGAAAATCCCCAATGCGATTGTTTTATCACGTTAAGTCTTGCGATGGGTTCTGCACCATTGATCTTCCGCGGAGATCCGACGGCTGAGCGCTAATCGCAGCCCCCCGCCCGATCACAATCGCAACATTCACGTTGTAACCCCCGATCAATCGCAAGCCCGTCTCTCCGATCCTCCGATTTGGCCATCCGCCGATTCTATTGCAGCCGTCCATCTCCCAGCCGATCCAACGACTCAGCATTAATCGCACCCGCCCCTCCGATCGCAATCGCAAGTCCCATCTCCCTGTATCCTATTGCGATCTTCCGATTTCATCCTGGCCGTCCATCCTCCCGCAGATCCGACGGTCATCGTAACTCCCGATCGCAAGTCCTCCCCCGACTCCCCGATCGCACTGTCCCCCGATTGCATCTGAGCCGTTGATCCGGTCCCCAGATCCAACAGCCAGCGCTCAATCGCAGGTCCCCTTCCGATCGCAATCGCAGACCGTCTCGTCCGACTCCCGATTGTGATCTCCCGATTCAATCTGGGCCATCCATTCCTCTGCTGATCCGACGGCCATCGCACTTCCCATTTCCTCCCATCACAAGTTTTTCTCCCCCCCGATTTGATCTCATCCGTCCGTCTGACCAACGATCGGACGGCCTGGCGCTAATCGCATCCCCTTTCCTCCATCACAATCGGAACTTTTGAACTGTGTCACCCCCAGTCCCCTCCGATTGCGATCGCCCGATTTCATCCTGACCGTCCGTTAGGTCGGATGATCCGACGGTTCTGGTCTAATCGCCCTCCGCCTCTGCCGGTCCCACCTCGTACGTCATTCCATCGCATTCCGTTGCATTTCATTCATTTTCTGTGTGTTTCCGCCAAAGTCCAAACCTTTGCATTCTTCATTAAAAATTCAATTAACCATCTCTTCCGCCACTTGTTCATCATTTCCGCTATTTTCACTATTCCGCCACCACTCCTCCGGCCTCCGAAAGCATTTTTCCACCATCACCCGATTTTACAGTTTCTTTCCACTGTGCGGAATAGCACAGAGAGGCCATTTCAGCTGGCCAGCAAAGCAGCAGAGACCGGATCAGAGGGGATTTGAACCGGTAATTGAAGATTAATGGTTGTAATCCCGCATTCAAAGGATTCAAGCACAGTTTGAAGACTTGAGCACGCAAAGAGTCTTATCTGTGTATTATATCAGCAGAGTACGTTCCCTCCAGAGGTAC
This sequence comes from Pinus albicaulis, assembly GCA_034641835.2. Classification (NCBI taxonomy): domain Eukaryota; kingdom Viridiplantae; phylum Streptophyta; class Pinopsida; order Pinales; family Pinaceae; genus Pinus; species Pinus albicaulis. Next base: position 106,940,208 of record CM076575.1, read on the forward strand.
ACCTCCCTACAAGAAGATCTCCATGAACCCTGAAATGATTAATTACACTGACTGGAGTTCATTTAAGACAGTCAGGCAGCATTTATGAGGAATGGAGAGACCTGCAGACCTTCCACCCAATTCATTTATTCCAGAAGGCAAAAACAGAGTTCCAGACACCAGAAAGGACTCCAAAGAAATATCAGAGGTCGATTTCGACCTGACAGAAATCTCCAAACCAGTCTTAGAGTACAAGCAATGCCGCAGAAAGCCATTAAGTGGTATGGGCGTGAACACTTCCGCCTTACTGTCTTAATGAGACTCATTTATTTGTTTATCTACTACTGTTTCTTCCTCTTCTCCTATAAAATCCCCTGAGAACGAATTGAAAAGGTTGTTGTTGTTCAGTTGTTGGGCAAGTTGTTGTTAGAGGGATTCATTCTTGACTGTTAGAACAGTCGTGGGAGGGAGTTGCAGAGTAGTTTGTATGTAATAGGCTGGGAGGAGAAACTCTGGATTGTATTAGCCATTGGGCTTATTGTACATGATTGGTTTTGCATCAATTAATCAAAGCACATTTCACAGGATCCTGGTCTATTGCTATTGGTGATGTTTTTCTAACTCTGTCTATTACATTTTCATACTGTTTCATGTTCTTCTGGTAGGCAACAGAAGTATAACATAGGATTCACCCTTGTTAGGCACCCTATGTTTCCTGCTCTCCCTACCTTTAATGTTTTCTGCTTTGTGTGCTGTCTAAGAGTGAATTCACGTGGTTTAACTAGTGCAGCGGATGTTATTGCCTGCTGGCTGATGTATGAACTTGGGGGTTTGCTTCTTGGATGCTTCTTTGTTAGATTTATCTATGTTTTCCCCTTGGAGTTGCTAAAGCAGACCTGGAGTTAAATGACCTCTGGTCCAATCTATAAGCAGCCCCTTTGTCTCTTTGAGAGCTGCCTTCGAGTATGTCCAAGCAGGTCTGGATTTAAATGACCTCTGGCCTGATCTATAGACAGAAATTCGGTTGCTTTCCTTCTTTCACTTTCCTCCTCAATGTCCCATCCCACCATCTAATCTAAAAGATCCTTTAGTATTAGATGACTTGCCCTTTGAAAGCCTTGGCTAGTTGTTGCATGTAATTTTCCTTTCATGACTCCACACAGCCCGATGGATGTGAGTCTTATTCTCTCTGCAGAGGCCTCCACAGACATTACAATTCCTTTGTTCCATTGCTTTTCCACGATGCGCTCTATGATCTCTAACCAACCAATAACCTTCAGGCAAACTGTTTAGAGCCCCTTGTGGCCATAGCCTGGCCCTAATATCTCATTTGGAGCTTCAAAGACATATCATTCTTTGCTCTTTTTGGAGAGATCCCTCTCCGGGTCCAGGAGGGCTAGATCCTAGGGCCCCAAAGTGGTTTGATGTTGTCTCATCTTTTGGTATTGCCAAATCTGCCAAAACATGGGAACCCCAACAAGATCAAAAACTGAAATTTTTATGAGGCGAAGCCGAAATCCTGAGGAAGCTTTTGTAAAAATTTTAGATCAAGATGTGCAATATTTTTGGAGATATGATCTGTCGAAGTCAGGGTTTTTTGCAGGCTCCTGAAATTCATCTCAAAGAAGTGACCTTGGTAAATTCGTCATAACTCTCTCTCTCTAAGTATCGGATTTGAATTCCATAAAAAGTACTAGATATTTCACAGTCTATACTTTTCTCTCTATCAATTTCAGAGCCAAATGAAGAAACAGTGACACATGGCACGCCGTACAAGTGCGCTCTGCTGAAACAATCCATAATTAGGGCATTGTGAGAGATTGGGTATAACTCTCTCTTGAAGAATCCAAATTGGTTCAAACCTATGGTATTGGAAATATGACTCAGAGGACTACTATAGGACCGAAAATCAGATATTGAGGATTTCAAATAACAGAGATACATCATATTCAATATCAAGCTCCTAGAAGGCAAGAAAAAGCTAGATCATGTGTTTTCAAGGGTTGCAAAGGACCAGACTTTCTATGGCAGCAAAGCAAAGCAAGGTGCAGCAGAGGGTAGCATCAAAAGAGTAGCAACCAAGGTGCATAACAGCAACAAGAAGTTCATCATATGAAGTCTTCAAGTGGGCAGCACTACATACAATCATTGTAAAGGTATCATTGTACTTAGTCATTGTAAATACATTATTGTACAAATTGTATTAGTATCTATCTTCCAAGGGTTGAAGAGGCAGTGTTGGGAGGTCTAGGATCATCATTATGTGGTTGTGTCAAATTTGGGGTTATGTTCTAGTATATCTTCTTCTTCTACATCATTCTAAATCATTGTAAAGTGGGCCATTTTCCCTAGTATGGGAGTCCATTCTTCTTTTATTCTTCTATAGGGTGGTAGGGTGGTGCTAGGGTGAGTTGTAGCTCATTGGGTGTTGGGGCATCTGTTCAATTGACTACTAAAGAAACTAGGGCGTTGTAGTGTCCATCCAGTGGGAGATGGAGAAGAATGATTTTCTAGATTCTAGGAAGTTGGAGCTTTATTTTCAATTGAAGTTGAATATTAAAGAATTATTAGAAAAGCATTAGGTGGTTTTTGTCCTAGAGTGGGTTTCCACCTTAAAAAATGTGTGCATTTGTGTTCCTCTTGTTTGTTGCTATCATTGTATAAACACTGATAATAATTGAAGATTAAATAATGCTCTAATTGAAAGGAATACTTATTCACCCCCCCCCCCCCCCTCTCAGTATTTCCAACAATTGGTATCCGAGCTTGGTTCCTTCAATAGCAGTTTAACAGCTGGAAGGAGGTCATGGAGCATACCAAGAATGGTGTACCTCTATTCAATGAAAATAATTATGCACTTTGGAAAGGAAGAATGGAGGTTTATCTCTTGGCATAAGGTTACGAAGTATGGGACACTGTTAAAAATGGATTTACATCAACCGCGGATGAACAAGGTAAGAAGAATTTGGTAAATGATGCAAAAGAAAATAATATTATTATCAGTGGACTTATCGAATCTACTTATCATAAGGTGGTGGGTTGTAAAACCGCCAAAAATGTATGTGACAAGCTTGAGAATATATATGCAGGTGACTCAAATGTCAAAGAAGCAAAGCTTCAAATATATAGAGCAAAATTTGAGCAACTCAGAATGAAAGAAGATTGCAACATTGCTGCATACTTCCAATACGTTGATAAAATAACCAATACTATGGAAGGACTGGGAGAGCCAGTTGACGAGAATACTATTATACGGAAGATTCTTAGAACGTTACTAGGTAGATTCAATCCAAAGGTATCGGTCTTAGAATACAGTGCAAATCTGGACAAACTCAGCAAGGAAGAATTACATGGAGTTCTCATATCATATGAAATGAGACTTGATGAAGAAAAGGGTACTTAAAATCTAGAAACTGCGTTCGTTGCATCTAAGAAAACCAATAAGGACAAACAACCTTCAATTGAAATGACATGCACCTGCAAGTGTGAAGAAAAGGGAGATGATGGAGAAGGTTTTTCAGATGAAGAATATGCTTACTTTACGAGAAAACTAAAACCTGGTAAGGGAAAATTCAAAGGTAAAATTCCATTGATATGTTTCAGTTGTGGTGAGGTTGAGCATTTCATAGCAAAATGTCTGAACAAAAGTGATGGAAACTCAAAAGGAAATAAAGGCTTTAAGAAATTCAACAAGCAAGGCAAAAAGAAAGGATCCAAAAGGAACTTTCTCTCTAAAGAAGATAGCTCATCATCTGATGAAGAAAGTGATAGCAAAGAATAAGCTAATGAGAAAGTATTGTTTATGGCCAAGCACAATAAACAAGAAGTATCAAAAAATGAAGAAGAAGGGTTGACCATAGAATAATTTTATGAGGAGGAAATCAAGCTTATAAAAGAGCTCAATGTTGAGAAGATTCGTTCCAATACTCTTGAAGAACAAGTTCAAGGTCTCAAAATTGAGGTTGAAGAACGCAAATGTATTGAAGAGTCACTTTAAAAGAAGTTGGAAGAAAGAAAACAAGAAAGGGAAGCATTAGAAGCCGAATTAGTCTCGCTGCATAAGGAAGTGAAGAAGTGAAAAACTGTCCAAAACTATGCCAACAAAATACATATTAGAAGAACCTTATCAACAATCAACCATCCACAATGACATAACCTGCCTCAAGTTACAAAGAAGAAGAAGCAGGACCTTTCTAAGGAAACATAATACAATGAACCTATGAGATCTCAGATAAAGGTGAAGATCATTAGACAAGATTCGGTACACATCTTTGGAAGACGATTCTACTTGATATTTTCATCTAGGAACCAACATATTTTTTCATGGCTATTGTTATTCATGTGGAAAATTTGGTCATAAATCAGAGAATGTCGCATTTACCCTAGAACCAATACAATTCCAAGAGATTTTAAAATATGAACTCCTCCTCTGTGGCTCAACGAAACATCAATAGATTTGAACATTTAAGAAATAATATGGAATGTTACAAATGCTTTAACTTTGGCTACATAGCTGTAGATCACAGATTGAAAATCTCAAGAATTCTCTGCCACAGAATGAACGAACATGGAAGAAGAAGAAGACTGATAATTGTGCTCTCGCTCTCAAGGCTCAAAAAAATAAAGATGTGTGGTATGTTGATAGCGGTTTCTCAACGCATATGACTAGAGATAGAAGGAAATTTGTATCTCTGAAAGAGAAGAAGGCTGGAACCATATCCTTTGGAAATGATGGATCTTTAAATGTTATAGGATCAGGTACCATCACTCTCGGAAGCAAAGATGTTATAGCCAAGAATGTTCTATTGGTCGAAAACATGAATCACAATCTGCTCAGTGTTCGACAAATGTGTGATCAAGGACACAAAATGTTGTTCAACTCCACAACATGTGAAATCAGGAAAGGCAAGTATGGTAAAATTGTGGCTACAGCAAGTCGAGCTCCAAACGACATATATGTTCTGCATGAAGCAACTAAAGCATGTCTACTAGCTAAAGAAGATGAAAGCTGGTTATGGCACAAATGAATGGGTCACATAAACTTTGACAATATTGTCAGGATAAGAAAAAAGGAAGCAGTACGAGAAATGCTGAAAATCTCAAAACCTTCCAACACACTATGTGAAGCATGTCGGCATGGAAAGTAGACAAAAGTCCAATTTAAAACAAACGAACACTTTGCATCACATCCATAGGAATTGATACATACTGATCTATGTGGTCCTGTGAGAACAAAAGGCTTAGACGAAGAATTATATTTCATGTTAATGATAGATGACAATACCAGAATGATAGCCGTCAGTTTCCTAAAGAAAAAATCTGAAGCATTTGAGTGGTTTAAGATCTACAAGGAGTTGGTTGAAAATGAAATTGATTTGAAAATAAAGTGTTTAAGATCAGATAATGGTGGAGAATTCACTTCCAAATTATTTTAGCAATACTGTGACGAAAATGGAATAAAAAGGCAATTTTCAACAGCACGAACACCTCAGCAAAATGGAGTTGCTGAAAGAAAGAATAGAACTGTACAGGAAATGGGTAGAACAATGTTGAAGGACTCAAAATTGGATGAAAAATTTTGGGTTCAATAAATTGATACGAAAGTCTTCATTATCAACCGAAGTCTTCTCATAAATAATTGCAACAAGACTCCATATGAATTATGGAAAGGAAAACTAGCTAATGTAAAATATTTCAGAATCTTCGGAAGCAAATGTTATATCAAAAGAGAAGATCAAAATTTGGGCAAGTTTGAATCACGTGTTGATGAAGGTATCTTTGTTGGTTACTCACACAAAATAAAGGCCTATAAATGCTATAATCTAAGACAAAAACAAATAGTGGAGAGCATAAATGTTACACTTGACGAAGATGGTGTTCTAGTGAGTAATGATGAGGATCTAGAATCTTTGAAACTTGAGACAGAGGTTGAAAAAGACACAAATAAAATTGTAGAACAAGAAGCAACTATCAACGAGAAAGAAGTAAACAATGATTATCAAGATATACCAGAACAACAACAAGAAGCTCCTCCAAGGAGAACAAAAGAGTGGATTCAAAAGAACCATCCATCAAATCAAATCATTGGTGATATAAATGAAGGTCAACATCTTCGTTCATCACAACAAGCTCACGTTGCTTTTCTAGCAACCTTTGAGCCTAGTAGTTTTGAGGAAGCCAGCCAGAATGAACATTGGGTAGCAGCTATGAATGAATAATTGGATCAAATTGAGAAGAATAACACCTGGGAATTAGTTCCACGACAAAAAGATAAAAATTTCATTGAGACTAAATGGGTGTTCAGGAACAAATTGAATGAAGATGGGCAGGTTACCAGAAACAAAGCAAGATTGGTTTGCAAAGGCTATGCATAAGTGGAAGGAATTGATTTCGACGAAACATTTGCACCAGTTGCCAAAATGGAAGGCATCTGAATGTTTCTTGCCTATGCATGTTCAAGAAAAATCAAAGTCTACCAAATGGATGTTAAGTCAGCATTTCTGAATGGAGAATTAGAAGAATAAGTTTACATCGAACAACCTGAAGGTTTTCTACTATCACAAAAAGAAGACTATGTCTGCAGGTTAAATAAGGCTCTATATGGTCTCAAGCAGGCTCCCAGAGCATGGTATGCTCGTCTTGATGGATATCTACGTCAAAAAGGGTTCAAGAAAGGTACTGTTGATAGCAATCTTTATGTACAAATAGATAAAGATAATTTAACAATCGTTGATGTATATGTGGATGATAGAATATTTGGTAGCAATGATGATCGATTAAGTAAAAACTTTTCTACAAAGATGCAAAGTGATTTTGAGATGTGTTTACTTGGTGAGCTGACGTACTTCTTAGGGCTTCAAATATCTCAGCAAGAGAAAGGAATATTTATATGTAAAGTCAAGTACATCAAGGAAATTCTCAAGAAATTCAAAATGGAATATTGCAAACCTATCCTTACTCTGATGGTAACAGGTTGCAAATTGAGCATAGACGACTCATTTAAGGATGTGGATCAGAGGTTGTACAGATATATGATTGCTAGTCTTATATATGTAACAGCCTCTCGGCCAGATGTTATGCAAGCAGTTGGACAAGTAGCAAGATTCCAAGCAGCACCAAAAGAATCACACATTATTGCCGTCAAAATAATTCTTCAATATCTAAAGGGCACAGAAGAATATGTCTTGTGGCATCCCAAGGGTAACAATCTCATTATTCAAGCCTTTACAGATGCAGATTGGGCAAGAAGCATTGATGATCGTAAGAGTACTAGTGGAGCAGCATTCTATCTAGGTGGTTGTCTCGTATCATGGTTGAGCAAAAAGAAAACTTCAATCTCGTTATCTACAGCGGAAGCAGAATACATTGCAGCAGCATCATGTTGTACTCAAGTCCTTTGGATGAAACAAACTTTGCAAGATCTTCAAGTACAATTCAGTGAGCCTATTCCCATATTCTGTGACAACACTAGTGCCATCAGCATCTCCAAGAATCATGTCATGCATTCAAAAACAATACACATTCCGATAAAATATCATTTTGTTAGAGAACAAGTCGCTGAAAAGAATATCAAACTTGAGCATGTTTTTACAAAAGAATAAATTGCTGATATCTTCACTAAACCTTTACCTCGTGAAGCATTTGAATATCTTCATCAAAATCTTGGGATTTTCCCAAGTTCTCATTAGATTACAGGTCTGCAGGACGGTTGTGTCTCAAGGGGAGTGGAAGTATGTACAGGTCCGCAGGATGGTTGTGTTTCAGGGGGAGTTAGCCTTTCACATTGATGTCAAAGGGGGAGATAATGTTGTAGGAAGAGGTGTCATGATAGCAGGGGGAGTACTTGTGTTTCCATCAATGCCAAAGGGGGAGATTGTTGATCAACGATTGTCATTGATGTCAACCCAAGCATCACCAGGGGCTAACCCAATATTGCATGGGAATTTTGACCTACCAAATTAATATATTCTGGGTCAATAATGTTTTTTTTGGTTTCTACTTTTCGAGATCTTTCCGTTGATATATGGCACGCCATGTAATTCTTCACGGTTTGAGAGATAATCATGTTTGAAGTTTGTACCCCCAGTTAGTGGGCTAAAACCCCATGGGGTTGGGGCATGGGTCATTGAAAATTCATAATTAATATTTTTTAAGCTCCCAAAATTCCTCCCACGTTCACTTTTTGAAGCCCCTCTCAACTTAAGCATTTATATAAATTGTGATATTCTTTTCCTCCTTAGGCAAGGGATTTCGCCATCTGAAACAGATCATCGTGGTATTTGTGCTCCAAATTTTTTTCTACGAAGGTTCAAAAGATGAAATTTTTATGAGGTGAAGCCGAAATCCTGAGGAAGCTTCTGTAAAAGTTTCAGATCAAGGTGTGCAACATTTTTGGAGATATGATCTGTGGAAGTCAGGGTTTTTTGCAGGCTCTTGAAATTCATCTCAAAGAAGTGACCTTGTTAAATTTGTCATAACTCTCTCTCTGAGAATTAGATTTGAATTCTGTAAAAATTGGTGGATATTGCACAGTCTTTACTTTTCTCTCTATCAATTTCAGAGCCAAATGAAGAAACAGTGAGACGTGGCATGTCGTACAAGTGCACTCTGCTGAAACAGTCCATAATTAGGGCATTGTGAGAGATTGGGTATAAATCTCTCTTGAAGAATCCAAATTGGGTCAGACCTGTGGAATTTGAAAGTCGACTCAGAGGAATAACACAGGACTGAAAATAAGATATTGAGGATCTAAAATAACAGAGATACACCAAATTAAATATCGAGCTCCTAGAAGGCAAGAAAAAGCTAGATCATGTGTTTTCAAGGGTTGCAAAGGACCCAAATTTCTATGGCAGCAAAGCAAAGCAAGGTGCAGCAGAGGGTAGCATGACAAGAGAAACAACCAAGGTAACATCAACAAGAATTTCATCATATGAAGTCTTCAAGTGGGCAGCACTACATACAATCATTGTAAAGGTATCATTGTACTTAGTCATTGTAATACATTATTGTACAAATTGTACCAGTATCTATCTGCCAAGGGTTGAAGAGGGAGTGTTGGGAGGTCTAGGATCATCATTAGGTGGTTGTGTCAAATTTGGGGTTATGGTCTAGTATATCTTCTTCTTCTACATCATTCTATATCATTGTAAAGTGGACCATTTTCCCTGGTACAGGAGTCTATTCTTCTTTTATTCTTCTATAGGGTGGTAGGGTGGTGCTAGGGTGAGTTGTAGCTCATTGGGTGTTGGGGCATCCACTCAATTGACTACTGAAGAATCTCGGGCATTGGAGTGTCCATTCATTAGGAGCTGGAGAAGAATGATTTTCTAGATTCTAGGAAGTTGGAGCTTTATTTTCAATTGGATTTGAATATTAAAGAATTATTAGAAAAGCAATGGGTGGTTTTTGTCTCGAAGTGGGTTTCCACCTTAAAAACTATGTGCATTTGTGTTCCTCTTGTTTTTTGCTATCATTGTACAAACACTGATAATAATTGAAGATTAACTAATGCTCTAATTTAAAGGAATATTGATTCACCCCCCCTCGCAGTATTTCCAACAGCCTCAACCCGATTCAAGTGGGCGTGGGGTTCCAGCTACTATATCCCATTGACGTAGCCATGCCATTTGCGGCCGATTCAACTCATGTCTAGTCTGAATCTGAAAAGGCGAAAAACTTCATTGAGCACATTCAGCACATCTTCCAATAGATTCATGACATATTGAACATAGCCAATGCTAAGTACAAGCAACGACATGATCAACATCGGGTGCCACACAACTTCCAGGTGGGTGACAAAGTGTGGCTACATTTGCAAAAGGAGCGCCTCACTAGACCCAACTGAAAGCTTCGCCCGCTCCGATATGGGTCGTACACCATCACCATGGTTGTATGAAATAATTCCTTCGAGCTCAATATTCCTCCATTCCTTGGTCTACACCCAGTATTCAATGTGGACTGACTTTGGCCCTACTTCCCACCTCTACTAGACACCTTTGACATTGCAGAACAACTCACACAAATAAAGTTAAACCCAGACTGCATGGAATAGGCCACCACAGATTGTATCATGGACATGTAAATCAAGAAAACTCACCATCAAAATATCCAACTGTATCAGGTTGTCAAAGCTGGCCAACTCTTGCACCAAGGTAAGTGGTTCATTAGGGACCAAGTCCAACAAAAGTTTCCTCATCTCATGGAGAAACTCAACGCAATGGGGACCATTGATTCCTAAGGGGGGAGGAATGATCCAAGTGGATATTGGTGGCCACCCACCTATTCTAGTTGGGGCCCCACAATTGTTTCTTTTATTTTTTCAGTTTCCTTAATTCTAGCACAATTTACTATTTTTAGCAGTTTTTCGAGTCATGAACTTCCAGAAGTGTTTTGAGGCCCTAAACAACGTTTTTTGGGAAAATCAAGAGAGACATGGGTTATAGATCAATATTTCTCACTCAAAAGTTGTATTCCTCAGATAGATATTTCTAACGAGGTATGGAGCGCGTCAAACAGAGATCATATGCCAAAGTTACATCCCCGTGAAGTTGATGTACCAATTTACCCAAACAGGGCCCATAGTTTTGGCATTTCATCTCCTAAGGTTATGTTTTTGGATGTTTAGGGTTTTCCATTATTTCTCAATAATAGATAGGCCCTCGAGCCTCATTGTAACACAGTTCAGAGGCCTGTAGCCACCACATATCTTCTTAGAGATAAGCTACCAACGCCCTAGCTAATTTATTTCCATTATGTCCGTAAACAAATTTCAGTTCTTTGATATTAATGAAATGAAGTGTTATTTCCATTTCATTTTTCTATTTATGGTTATATGTGTATTTTGTTGTGTTCCTGCATAAATCTAGATCATAGCATTATTGATAAAAAAAATTCTGGAAGTGGCCTAAAGGATGAGCTGTCGAATGGGCTCCACACCAACCAATGGGAAGGATTCATACCTCCACACTATCAGCCTCGCTAGCCCGATTCCCAATCATCCCTATGGTTCTTTTGTGCTACAAATTAAAACTCCAGGGTACTACGTCTAATCCACGTCACTCGCCACTTCCTAATCATGATAGGGCGCAATCTCAACAACTAATCTATGGATTCCATGACTATGTTTCTCATGAAACTAATCACATAATCTTACCCAATTAATTTATAAGTTAGATTCTTCCTAGCTTCGCCTCTATGCCTCTCTATTCAAATCTATAGTTCGAGCATGGATTCATTCATTACTTGGTTGCGACAGTCATGCAATTGTCTGGTTCCATGCCAAATATTCACCAAGACCTCTATGGATTACTAATTCCTTACAAGTGCTACCCCTCCTGAGCTTAAGATGAAGCCACTCCAATGAGTTCCTGATCATAAGGTATTCCTTATAATGGGACAATGCATCCGGTCATGCCCTCGCTGGGAAAATCTTGGTTGCCCTTTGTTGTAGATGAGAATTGAACTACTGAGAGACATTCACCTCTCTTGCTACATGCTAGGAGCTCCATGCTTCTAAGAAAGCCTACAAGTGGCTCCATGGTGCCACTGAAGGGTTTTAAGGGAATTTGGATACTAGCAGTGACGCGCAACCATTAACATATGCACCCCTAGGGAAATAATGTAGGTTGTTAAAAGTACATGGTTAAGAGGCCTCTAAGTTAAATGATTAGACTTTAAAGAGGGGCGACTCCCTCAACATTAACACAACACCACCTGAATGGATTCACAATATTGTAGCCAATATATATATATATATACATGGACCCTACTAACACAGGCGTCTCTAATGTAACCATTGTTCATTAATACAAGAGGTTCTTATGCCAATATTTGTCATGTTTTTGGTTCAAATCTTTGTAGATATTTTGAATGCCTTCAAGGCTTCACGTAGAAATTATAAAAACAATATGTATACCAATGGATTCAATCCGATCATGCAATATTCTAGAGGAAGATATCGAATCTTTCTACAATTAATTTGCGGAAATTAAAGACGATCGCACAATCACACCAAGTAAGAGAAATAATCAAATCCACAACACATGAAATTTTATGGGGAAATAAATATGCTCAAAACCCCTCTATATGTATTGTATAAAACCAAGGAATCATGAAACAATTACAATGCACTCTTCTCACAAGGGTCTATTGCACTCTACCAACTGTCTTACACTAATCCGAACAAAATCAACTAACAATTATCCAATTTCCTGCCTCTACTCAGCCTGCCTTGCTTGCGCAATTCTAAGAACAATTGATCCCTATTAATTATGAAATTCAACCTTCCAAAACTACACAATACATCACGGGCGATCCTATGGTTGTCTAATTGTGTGCCGACAATTTACTAATAATACAATTGATAAATAACATCCCTTTAACCTCTGTCTCAACTGAGATTTCATCAAAACTCACATGCATGAAGCTATTAATAGTAAATCATCAGTCACTTGACAGATCACTACATGTTAATTAAATTTGATTTAATTCACTTGACCTCTCACTAGTGCAACAATCAGTTACAACTAGTTAGACTCACTTTAACTCACTTAATTGAGTTAACCGATTTCTCATGTGTTAAAATAATACGGTAACTGCAAATTGGACTCTAAAACAAATAGAATCACTCTACATGCCTCACCAACTACCCTCAACTCTAATTTCATGAGCTAACTGAGTCTATCACACTCAATTAACTATTACAAGTGATTATGAGATAAAATTACAATTTATTGTCCAATTTAATTAAGGGAAATTAAATTAGACACACATTTCTTGTTTGACTTTTCAACCCAATATATGTTGTTTATTCAATCGAAATAAAATCACATTCATGTCTTTCCTAAGCACATAATTTCAACCCAGAAACGTAACATGATCCTACCTATTATTTGTAGACATTGCATATTATACCATTTAAAATATTAAGGATAGAATATAGTCCTAAACTGTTCTCTCCAATACCATGCCAAAATAAGAAATGCAACATACATCTAGCTCATTTACACACACCATTTCAATATAGAAATGTAAATATGTATTGATGGGCATTATCAATTAGGAAAATACAGAAAGAGCAGTTATCTTAAACAATGTAGAATTATTCTGATTCAGAGTGGGACTTTAATTCTCCACCCAACTTTAGACAAGCTATAGCCACTCTTAGTTGTAATTGTCATGCCCAATCCATATTCCAAAGCTTGAGGTGGAGTGCATTTAGAGGGAAACCTTCAACAAGTACACAACTAGACCAGAGCATCACCAAGCCATCATGCCTTCGTCCTCAAGGAAATCCATTGCTCTATTGTAATGCTTATGCTCAACAAGTTTCATTAGAGAATTTAGTTGGTTCATTACTCTCCTCGGAGCCTAGCAACACAACTTTAAGTCCTATTTTTTATGCCTCTACTCTAGCCTCTCACTATTTTGTTGAATGCTAATTCATATCCCCCTTATGTGGTCGAGCGCCTATTTCTCTCCTCTTCTCTTCTCCCTTTCTCAACAAGAGTCAAATAGGAGAATCAAATTGATGATTCCCTCTCATTTCCTCCACCTTATCTTTTATTTCATGCACAGTGATTTCCTCCCATTATCCTTGATCCAAAGATAAAAATTAAGCTAAAAAGGTAAAGTGCTCAGAATCTCGTGAAACTGGCGTCGAGTTGTAGTGTTAATTGTCTTGATTCCAACGATGCTTGAATCGCCTCAATCTGACACTGAATGAAGAAGTTATGGCATTCTGAATTTTTTGACCAACAACTAAAAAGTCAACAAGGTTGACTAGGCTGTTGAATGGACAATCCGTATAGCTGACGTCATCAAATGACTATGCAGGGTATAGTTAGTGGTGGACCAATTAGGTCTTGACACGTTGCATCACCATATAGGTTATATTTTCTGCCTTTTGGTTGGTTGGTAAATTTTGAGGTGGAAAAATCGGAGGCCACCATGTGGCCTAATCAAAGGGCACCACGTGGCCCAATTGGAGGGCGCCACCTGACCTTCTATGATTGAACAAAAAATTTATATCAGGCCTGAAGGCCTTAGTGGGGTTTCACCCCTAGACCTCCTGTACAACAACACAATGATCTACCTCCAAGCTACACGTTGTTTCTTAACCAACATAGGCCTCCACATTTATTTAAGTTTGAATTGTTTTGGCGTTGCGGGGATTAGTCGAGGACCATGCCCCAACTAATGTTGATAACACATCTAGTTCTACTCCTTCAACTAATTTTGATAACACATCTTTTGCAGCTTTTGAAAAGCATACCAAAGGGTTTGGTATGAAGCTTTTAACTTGGATGGGTTATGATGGAAGAGGCCTCAGAGTCAATGGCTAAGGTATCACTAATCCTATGGTAAATGAGATACAACGATATGAAGGATTGGGTTATGGTCATGAAGAAATTGGAGGGTGCTCCAAAATTGTTGAGGCAAAGAAATCATCAAGTGATGATATGTCACACCACGATGGTAGTGATAATGAAAAATATCTCCAAAGAGAGATTAATGTTCCAAGGGACATGCCAAGTCTAGTTCTTCTCATCAAATTCATAGCCCAAAGGATATGTATAAGTGTCACGGTGATTTCAAAAATGTTGGTGATTTTGATTATTTATGGGAAATGTTTCCTTACACATTTTTTGATGCATCTGACCATTGTGTGGCTGAGTGTGAGAAACATAAGGATGGTAAATAAAATGGATCAAATCATTAGGAAAAGGCATGAGGAACCTCTATCAAGTATGAAGAATTCATTGTCGATGGGTAAGTGTAAGAATTGTTGTATCCATTATAGCATGAATGGGCAGCAAATTGAAAAGGGTTTGAAACTCCATCTAGAACTTTATCCAAAGAAGGAAAAATAGGTCCTGCGAACCACTGCAAGGAAAGTGACAAACGACAAAGTGGAAATTAGTGCAATTCATGAAGCATCCTTCGAAGTAGAGCAGGTGCAGAAAGAGAACCCATAAGCTTGGTTATAAAAAAATTGGGTAGACAATTTGTACAGTTTGCTTGCTTTGTTAAATTGTAAATACTTGTTGTATATTCCCATTTTTGTACTTTGTAAAGTGAAGTCATGTACAATCACTTATTTGCAACAACTGTGTTTTATTTGGCATGTTATGTTATCTTGACTTGATGATGAGTCTAGTTGTTTAGGTTTTTTGGGATGATCATTTGCATATCATCCAGTATGTCTACAAATGTTTCAAGCACTCACTTATACAAGTGTTTTGATGTGAAACTTATTTGTAAATTTGATATTTGGTAAATATTGTGCAACATATGACCATATTAATGTGGAAAAAGTCAAGCATGTCATTGAACAAATGAAACCAGTACATTAAAGAGTACAAGTGTAGCTTGAGGACGATAAAACAAAGTGAAAGGAATGCATGGTGAGCATTGAGTTGCTTCTAATTTCTAGGTGGAAGATCAAGTTTGTCTTCAACAAAATATAGACTAAAGTTGAAGTTTGTTTGAGCCAAAGAAAGATGGTATTGGAGATAATGTTTAGATTCCATCCATGGGAAATTTTGTTTCTGCATGTCTAGATGAATTGCAACAAGCCACAATTCTTGACAGGAAGATAAGAACTTCACACAAAGGCAAGGTGGAGTACCTTGATTGGAGCTAAAAGGCACCAATTCAAAAAAAACAAGAACGATTGAAATCGGGAAAATTAATGATCTTTCTTCTCACTTATTTGTTGATTTAAGTTATAATTTTGGAGGTCCAAAAGTTCCTAGTGGGGAGGTATGATGATAAAAAATATGCTCAAAATGAAAGTTCTTGGAATCTACCAAAACTGGCCTCAAGTCGTAGTGTTCATCGTCCTGATTCTAATGACACTTGAATAGCCTCAATCCAACGTCGTATGAAGAAGTTATGGTGTTCTGAATTTTTTGACCAACAACTAAAAAGTCAACAATAGGGTTGATTGGGTTGTTGTCTGGGCAGTCCGTATAGCTGACGTCATTAGCTGACTAAGCAGGGTACGGTCGGTGGTGGACCAATTAGGTATTGACACATGGCATCACCGTACAAGTTGTATTTGGCACATTTTGGTTGGTCGGTTAGTTTTGTTTCCTTCAATTTTTAGATAAGTCCTTAATGTTAGCGCAATCAAATATTCATAAATCCTATCCTCCCTGCCTTGTAATTTTCTCCAAGGAAAAATGGGTCTGCGTACTTCTCTTGCAGCCCAATTTAATTATGAAAACCAGTCCATTTAAGGTTCAACACCCAGCCTTTAACGACTGTAAAAAAAACATTCATGTTCCTACAACAAGGAACCTTAAACATCCTAAGCAAGTAATCTCCTCAACCAAACAAGGATTTCCATTTAAATCAAGAATTCCCTAAAGAAATCACATACTTCAAGATATGGAATCCATGCCCCTTTCATAGCCTTTTCATTATAAAAGTATTTACATTGCATACATAAGGATGAGAAATTGGGTTGTTACAGGGAACAAAAGGGTCCAAGACTACTTTAGATCCCAAGCAGGATAACAAGGTCATAGACTCCTACTACCAAATCATCTCTTTTAGACTAAACTCGGCCACATGTAGATCCCCCATAGTCCTCAATAGAGGAAGGCCATCCTTTGATTGAAAATGTTAGACTCAACCATAATTTTGGGTCCACCAATGAGTGAGCATAAGTGCATCCATGAATCAAATCACTCAGATAATGACAAGGAAACAATAAATATCACAAATTCTATGTCAATGGAACTATCTCAAGGAAATGTTATCATTGTCTCATACACACCTACTATGCAAAACTCTTCAAAGTGGATTGACATCTTCAAAATAAAAAAAATAAAAAATCTAAGAAAAAAATAGTAAATATATGATTATGAACCATACGAATGTTGCGATCACTCTATTATAAAATATAACAAATCAATTTACAAATAATAATAATAATTTATGATGAATAAATAAACCTTTAATAAAAACAAAGTGTAAAAGAGATTGTGTATGCGACTTGGCTTAGTTTTGACAATTTCTTTATGCTACAGTTCAAATTGTAAATCCACTAGGAAGCTTAGTATCATTAATAAATTAAAGTGAAAAAAATAAAATGCCACTTTTGAATAACTAAGTTTTATAAACCTTAGAAAGTTCTCGAACATGCCACTTGGTTTTTAATAGCAATAAGTCGCTTGATACGACTAGTAAGTTTGGATGGCTCTAGTTTCCCACCATCTTTTCTATCGTATGTGAGCTCTCAAACAAATCTACATCCTTCTTTGACTTCACATAATAACAGTTAGTGACAAATATTATTTAAAGTTGAAAAAGGAAAGCCATAAATTTGGTTTGCAATTCCTATATACACATGCATATACATATATAAACTTTTAACTGTATGGACTATGTATCATTTAAATATTATGTGACTATAAAATATATAAATGCTTAGCTATATGTGAAATCTTTTAAACATGTAATGATGATTTATTTTTTAAATATCCCCTGAAGCGTTTAAATATTATATGATCGGTATCCATTTTATTATATCATGATCTTTTTAATCATGACTCGGCCAATTTTAATTGTATAAGAATCCAAACCCTAAATCATTTAAACCACTTTTTAAATAATATTTCAAACAGTTAAAAAAAATACAGATTTTTAAAATAAAGAAATAGTTATTTTAATTGTATCGGAATCCAAAACCTATCTTTAAAATAATATTTCAAACAGATTTTTAATATACAAAATTAGCTCTTTCAATATATAAAGCAGAACCCATTCCACTCAATTTCCATCTCCTCCACCGACAGTAATGTCGGTGGGAATCAAATGCATGTGATCTTTAATATAGTTTTATACCTAAAGGAAAGAAGTTCTTTCAAACTTGCAGTGTTTAATTTTGTGATAATTTTTAAAATTTCAGGCGGACAAACAGAGGCAAGCAATTAAACAGCCAAGAACGAAGGCAGGCAGACATGAAAAATATAAAAAGTTAAAATGTTATTTCTTTATAATTTTAATTTTAAAAAAATGAAATTGATTTAAAATAAGTAATTTTATAGTTTATTTTTTAAGTAAATATATTAAAAAGTTCAAGAGTTAATACATTTTTTTTATTTTTTTTATTATTATTTTAAATTTAAATTTATATACAATTTATATTTAATGTTTATATATAATTTTAGTGTAATTTTTTTTTAATTTAGAAATAAGTTCTAAGAGTATTTTTAATATTAAAATAAGATTTAAAAGGGTGGTATGAATTTTTTTTCTTGAATTAAAGAAATAAGTTAATGACCAAAGTCCTAAAAATATATGCGAAGAGTGGAAGTGTAATGGAACTCTACCTTGTGGAGAAAACATTTCAAATGATATGGATTTTTTGAATAATGACAATGAATTAATCAATGTTTGGTTGCCTTTCTTAAGGTGGGGAGCTTGACTCCAAGTTTCCCATGTTTTGGGGAGTGGGCACATGGGCCAACATCTTCACATGTCCTTTGTTGGGGGAAACTTGTGGAAATGGATGAGGAAATGTTTCTCTATCTAATCCAAGGATGAGTTTTTTCAAAAGGAGGATGCTTGGGTGTTCCCTACCCCATGAAAAGGATGTTTGGATGCCTCCAAGCATTTCTTTAAATACTAAACACTTTTCATTATTTCACTATTTTTGCAAAACATTTCAGCCAGAGATTTGCAAGAGACATACCTGTAGCAAACAGAGCATGAGAGCACTATGGAGCAGGGAAATACGTTCGAATAAAAATATTCAGAAAATCATAATTCCAAACCTCAAACCCTGTAGCATATAATTTCAAACGATCTCGTGAATAAAGTTTATTGTTTTTTTTTTTACTTTTTCTGCAGTTTTGTTTATGCAATAAAAGAAAAAAAATCAAATTTTATTGTTTTTTACATTTTATATTGTTTGTGCAGTGCGTTTGTAAGACCCCCACGCACTGGCGTCGGTACGTACACCATGAATGGCGCACCGGTTTCTTGAGATTTTTTTTTTTTACCTGAAAAGTTGACCATTTATTTATAAATATATTAATGAATGATATGGTACAGGTTTGAGATTGATAAAGAAATGACTTACAAGAGATCAAGTAACAACAATACTGATAACACATCAAGAAAAGCAAAAAAGGCAAGTTCTTTGAAAATTATTTACAAAAAATATTATTTTTGAACTATATGTAAGTTTAAATAATATGTATTGTTTATTGTGTATCATGCAAAGCCACAAAATGACGAAGCTCGATAAGATTCTTTCTGATCTAAGACCAGAACTATAGCATAAAAGCTTGATGGAAAAATTGCAAAAGGATGAATCAGGTGAATGAAAAAATATTATCAATCCAATATGAGTTTCTTTTTTTAATTTTCATTAATAATATAATTAAAATTATCAAATAACATGTGTAAAATAGTCTATTAATTCACCTCTGTTTAATGTTCTACAAGGACCAACAACTCAGAAAATGAATGTTGTTCTAAGAAAAGAAAAAAATAGAACATGCAAATGAAAATGAATTGCTCCTTAGCTCATCTAGAGTGGTGCTGGAGGTTAACGAAAGGGGGGAAATCTTTTACAAAAGTTTGAGGGATCTAGTGGAACAAATGTATAGACGTTCTTTCCACTTACAATACAAAAACCAATCCAGTTATTCCAAGAACCAAATTTTATCTAAACTACAGGAAGAGTTTCCAGAGAATTGGTCAATGAGACATGTCAGACTTTTAATAGCAAAAACGTACAACAAAAAAAAGAAGGAATGAAAAAGTAATATTCCTTTAAATGTTTGTCTAGAATTATTTATAAATATCACTTTTGTTATATTTACTTTTCATATATCAATATAAAAATTAAATAGGTTACTGTCATGTTACATTTTCAGGAAGATTATGAAAATCTCAAAAGATGAATGAGCTAATATCATAAATATGCCAGTAGGAATGTCCAAAAAGGTGTACAAGAAGATGGTCAAAGAAATAGACAAATTGCATCGCAGGAGGAGCCATCTCAACAACAACGTGCTTCAAATTTAATATATAATCATTAGATTTTTCGATCATTAGGTACAATAAATAAACAATTTAACATTAAATATTAATTCTCAAGTATTTTCTTGCAGAAAAGAAAATAAAATGGAACCCATTCAGCACATAAAACAGGATGACAAGGAAGAAAAGGGTTGATATCTAAGTTTGTGAATAATTGTTACTTCCTTATAAAAACTTAACTAGATTTAATTTTTGTATTTTTTAAGTTGTTTTACAAAAATCATCATTGAATGTCTTCAAACAAGTACTAACATATAAAGAAGAACCATAAGAGGAATTGATTGAAAATGGGTTAAATATGGGTTGTGAGTATAGGTTGGCATATTAGAACTTAATTGTGGAATTTGTAAGCATCTATTGATCTTGTTTTACTTAGCTCCGTCTATAATTAATAGAACAAAAAAATCCTTTATATTAAATATATGATTTGTTATGAGGTATAAAACTTATAGGAAACAAAGTATGGAACTGCACCAACAGAGGAAATCTTGAAAGATGGCATGTTACATGGTTTTGAAATAATGTGTATATTTTATAAGTCAATTGTTGCAATGGTACGTCATTTCTTTTCGATTTGATTGATGTATATTTTTTAATATTGCAATTTTCATTATTCTCACCAATGTATATACACTCACAACAATTTATTTTTTATGTTTGTAGATGGAAGGTGAAGAAGAAGAAAATAATCAACACCTTGAACAAAAAATTCCTGAAAATAACCAAGTCATGGAAGTAGTTCTAGTAGTGACAACAGTTCAAGAGAAGAATGATGATCACTATGTTTGGATATCAAAGTAGGGCATTGTATTTTTTGAAATATTATCCTGCAAAATCAGAGATTTTGTTTAATGTAATGGACATAGTGTCCCAATTGAAAGACAAAGGTATACCAATAACTGTCCCATTTTGTATGACAAAGACTGTCTTATATATATATGTGTGTGTGTGTGTGTGTGTGTGTGTGTTTTAATTTATTCTATTGTATTCTCCATTGTCGTTGTGAAATATAACACCACTGATTAAATTTATGGATGATTAAATATTACAATGAAGAGATGTGAAATTTGATGATATGATATAAAAAATTAATCCAAACATCACATTCAAATGCACTAATAAAAATTTAATTCATATGAATGTTGTTAAAGATATATATATGTCAACTTTTGATGAATAATGAATTTTAAAAAATCACAATAATTATGATATGATATAACAAATTAATCCAAACATCACATTCAAATGCATTAATAAAAATTTAATTAATATGAATATTGTTATAAGATGTGTCGACTTTTGATGAATAATGAATTTTTAAAAATCACAATAATTGCACTTTCATAGGTCGATGTTTCTAAACAATAAAAAATGAAAACTGATGTGTGTCAGTTACTGCACATCGATGCATGTGTTTTCTGAAGTGCACTGGTGCGTTTCTACGACCCTAAGGCACCGCACAAATACCGATACCAATTATAAATCTCGGTGCATTTGTGTGATACTGTGCACCGATGCATTTATGTGTCTATACACACCGGTGCATTTGTACAACTTATCGGTGCCGCATGAATATCGATACTAATTATAAATATCGGTGCATTTGTGTGATACTGCGCACCGGTACGTTTATGTGTCTATATGCACCGGTGCATTTGTGTGATACTACACATCGGTGCATTTTTAAAATTCTACGCATCGGTGCACTGATACGACCTATGGTCACCGCACAAATCCTAAGACCAATTAGAACGGCCCCGTGCGTTGTATCACCAACACTACACCCAGTGCGGATTTTTACGTTAATGGCCCAGTGCATTCTCCTTTGACCACCCAAGGCACCTTCTACATGTACGCATCGGTGTGTTAAAGCCAAAGTAGTGCACCGATGAAAAAAGCATCCGTAATAACCTTCAGCCGCAAATTTTTTTTAGTTGTGTTGAATTTCCGTTAAAATATCTGCCAAAACCTCTGTAACCATACACGGATGTTGTAGAAAATGTTTTTTTGACAATTTTGGCCAATTTTATAACACTAAAAGCCTCCTTTATAACCTCCGCTGGAGGGTCTTTTCCTTGTAGCGTAATCTTTGTAGTATTGATTGTACCAATTACACCATCTACAGAATGAGAACTAGAATAAGTTGTAGTAAGTTGACCTGGGCATGGTAAATCCCGAATTTTTTCATATAGA
Source organism: Pinus albicaulis (assembly GCA_034641835.2). Lineage (NCBI taxonomy): Eukaryota > Viridiplantae > Streptophyta > Pinopsida > Pinales > Pinaceae > Pinus > Pinus albicaulis. The sequence goes on from CM076575.1 coordinate 106,962,444, forward strand.
GTACCACACTGTGTGTAAACGAGGTCCAGTTATCGCGCTTGAGCTATGACTTGTTCTTATGTTACAACGCCTCCTTTAGCTACATCCTCAGTAATCTTTGGAAATAATGATTTAATAAACCATTCTAGCAAAATTTGATACGAAATGAAAACTTTCACTAAACGTTGCCTACGTCGTCATTCGTGTATGTGATTTGAAATGTATGTAGACTTACTCTGTTTTAATGAAGTTGAAATTTCCATGCCATTGTCATAACAGGCTGGAAACTGAAAATGAGTTAGGAAGGTTGTTGCTAAAGCGTGGAAATTATTGAAAGAGCCACGTGGTAACTCAATGTACCACTTTGCAGCTAAGCTGATCAATGTTCTCTAAAAAAGTCTCAAACGAATGGAATCATTGATTAAGGAGTTGGATGCGCACCACAGATGATAATTCATCACATGATTTGAGGGGTATTCTCCAGATTTTCCTTCAAACTTTGGAATATCACTGGAAAACTTAGTTGGCATTTCTGGCCAAAACGGAAGATAATAAATTGGATCATTTGTCAGCCGAGATAAGTCTGGTAAGTCTAAAGTTGCAATGAATGGCAATTGACGGTTAGGGTCTTGCTGTCCAAACTGATAACCTTGAGGAACAATACCAGTTCTTGGAGGAGGATATCCAGGATAAACTGGGATAGCCTGAGTAGATGGGATTGGAATACCTCTAGGGTATCCAGGGTTAGCCATACCAAACTGAGGTTGAGCTGCTATTTAAATGTATAACCAGGGTATGGTTAACTCTCGTAAAGTATATTTTGTCCCATTTGTCCATATTGAAATTTCCCTCGGAATGGTTGACTCTAAACAAACTGGACTTGAAAGGTTTGACCCGTAAAAGGCATACTTTGTTGAACCGTAGTTACACAAGTTGTCCTAAAGAGGTTTGCGGGGTAGAATGAGCTGTAGGTCTAATTTGATGAGCAATAATCTGAGGGATTTTCTGTGTAGCAGTTGGTGTTGTTGTTTGAAGGGTTGCAACAACAGGTGTTTGAGAAACTCCAAGAATAGATGTACTTGGTTGTTGAAAGGAAATTTGTGCATTAGAATGGATAGGATTACTTGGAGTAATCAGACCATCTTGCTGACTACAAGGCACAGATACCTAAGTGCACTCTGAACAGGCTCTTGGAATTGGGTAAAACCAAATTGTCCAACTGCGTTAGCAGGTTCATTATAAGGTACTTGTAAAGTAGGTTGCAAATATTGTTGATTCAACAACCGATTCCACACAATATTAATGCCTAGGTATGGAGCTCCCATTAAATTTTGTGAGGCATAAGGTTAACCATAACTAGTTTGAGGCATTGGAACATAATTTTGATAATTACCTTGAAAATTTGATCCTACAACCGAAGGATAAGTTCCAGTAAAAGTTTTTCCTCCTTGAAAGGATAGCTGCTCTTGATAAAATTACTGCCCTTGAAGAGGTAACTGCCCTTGAAGAGGTTGCTGCCCTTGAAGAGGTTGTCGCCCTTGGAGAAATTGTTTCCCTTGAGGAGGTTGTTGCCTCCCAGGTGCTATATAGCACCTTGAGAGCTAGATTGAGGAATATTTCCGGAAAACATATATATATGTTCCATTGTCAAAGATTCGGTGGTAGATTCATAGAGACAAATTGATTCTGTAAAAATTTTGGAAGATGGAGATGCTCCTGAGAAAGTGCTAGAGAGCGACTGGTACCCATAAGGAACCGATGGACCACTATACGAAAATGTTTTTGGTGATGAAGAAAACATATATGACTCAATAGACATGCTTTATGAAGCCATGTAACTACCTTTGGGTATAGAGTGAAAAAGGATGCGGCATGGCGAATAATTGTAAATAGAGTTATGTAGAAGTTGGTAATTTGATGATACCAAGGATCTGGTCTAAAAGGAATGTAAGGGTAAACCTATTCACTAAACCTTAGATCTAAAGATTCTTAACGCGTAGGAATTGTGATCTCTTCTTCCATGTTAGAAATCTCTTTAATACTAATTAGGCCAGGAGGAATATTCTCAGTAATAAGAAGTTTCACTCGAGGTGAACGAGGATGACTAGGATTTTGGGCTATGGAATCTGAAGGTGACTCGAAAGAAGTAGATTTAGATTCAGGTTTAGATATTTCAGGCTCAGTGGATTGAGTATATGAAAATTCACCAGTAACAAATTCAATTACAATTACTTTGGAAATTTCTGGTTGTTCTTGATCTTTTTCAATTACCTGAGGTTGATTAACTTCGAAATCAGTATGTATGACAATGGATGTTTCTCGTTGTTCAGTAGACCCAGTTCCTGATTGTTGAACTCTTTCAGATTTAATTTTTTCCAATTGAATGGGTGTATATTCAAGGGGTTTCCCCTGCATTCTACGTAAATATCTCGGTAATTCAACCACAATTAATCTTTTAACACATGAAATCAGAAAATTTCAAAAGAATACACCTAAGGTCGCTAAGAAAAATTAATAAAATGAACACGCATCTACAAAATCTAAGAGACAAACCACACACAAACAATATGTTCCCACAATAAATTCACTATTTGGTGATGAAATCCAACATCGCGGAAATTAATGTGGAAAAATGGCGGTTGGAATAGTTACCCTGACAACCTCCTTAATGAAATAGTCTAGTGCAAGTACCTTCACTATGCCATCTCAAAGTGAAGAGTACCCTAAGGAAATTCCAAGTGAGTCTAGCCAACGTCTGTTCCAGGTATTGTGGGACCTTCCCTCCCCCGTCACCTTGGGAAAAATCCTAAATATTATGGCCACTAAGGTCACCAACTAAGAAAATTGCACCTGGGGGAATAGTCTACAATCCGATATACACGCAAGGGCAGAGTAGCAAGCTCAATCCCCTTGAAAGCTCCTCAACATGGTAAATTTGAGGTTTTCTAACAAGTGACCGCATGCTCCTCGACAATGGTGAATCTTAGGTTTACCATTTGTATTACATTCACATCTTATATCTTCACTAATGAAGTAGATACGATTACCTCACTAGGTCCGACATGACCTCGTGCTTGACCCTTTTAAGAAGAGCTTGCCAGAGTACAAATGCAACAATTGGATTTCTCTACCGCAAGATGTTACTTGTTTTTTTTTAACTGCTTTGGAATGTTTATTAAAACCTGTTCCCAAACACTAGCCTAAGCTAAATTGGTGGAATGAGCCCTAGAAAATGTAAAAAAATGTCTAGATTGATTTTATTAACCGTTGTATTGATTTGCATGTTATTTAACGCAAAGGGGCATGGAGATGAAGCTTAATGATATTGTGACTTGACTCAAAATACTCTAAATGCATCGATATTAAAAACGAAACTCTTTTATTTTGATGAATTATATATAGGAGAAAGTTGAAAAAAAATTGAACTCAAAAGCATAAGCCTCCTCAAATAAAATTCCTTTTCAAAAAGAAAAAAAAATCATTAAGAACATAATTTCCAAACATGATCAATTTCTCTTTTGCGAATCAAATTCCATTGATTACAAAGTCAAAAACTACAATTTTAATAAACAAACAAATCTCAAAACAAGGCAATTTCTAAAAACCCTAAAAAGTATTAAAACTTCAAATCAAATCAAAGTTCTAATTATCAATCCTAACTAGGATACCTATGAATGTTTTGTAAATGATTTCCCTTAGTTATAATCAGACTAAGAATGTTTCCACTTGTCCCATCATAAATGAAATCATGAAAAGACTAGCTTGTGATAAATTAGGCTTCAGTGATCTAGAAGCTTTTCCATTTTGCAATCGAATAAGAAACAAATATTCAAAAAAGGTAAGGTTGGCAATAATCCTGATGGCTCAAGGAGACAAAACAAAAAGCTAGTGATCTAAGGAAAATGAATGTATCTTCCAAAAAGAGAAACAGTAAACCAGGGTAAACCCTAACTGTATAATGCAAAAAGGATGATTAATCAAACAAGACTCTAATATGTTAAAGAGGATTTCACACACAGGTTCTGATAACTAGAGTAAATCGGATAAAACCTCAAGAATTTGGTTATCTAGCTCTGAAAGAGAGAATTTCATTTTTTTCAAAATTTCCCATGGGGTGCATAGCTTCTTAGTTTACACCAACGCGCATGCATGTTGAACTAAACTTACAAGTCGTGAAGGTTTCCACTTTGTTTTCCAGAGAAAACTGCACAGGGAGAGAAAAAGTTGGAAAAAATAAATTTTAGGTTTTCTTTCTCAGAGATTATAAAAGTTCATGTACCCAACCACACACGGAGAAGTCAAAATAAGAAAGTTATAATATTGAACTTAACATAATTAAAGAAAACTAAACTTGTCTTCCCCAATATGGACGCCAATTTGTTACCAAGAGTAATCCCTCTTGCAGACAAGAGCGATCTCCCTAGTACTCCAACGAGTAACTAGAAACAAAGATCCATTGAATATCTCTTTCTCTAGATTATCTGTACTTTAGATTATTACAATCATGAAATAAAGAGGACATGCTCCTACCTTTCAATCGAGACTTTAGATGTAGCCTTTTGCCTTTCGCTCCAAAGCAGTTCCTCAATGCTGAGAAGAACCTTCAATTACAAACAACACAAAAGATCAAAGCACCTGCAATATATAATAATCATAAATACTAATCCAAATTAGTGATCAATTAATATAAGTATTGACATCATTTCCACGCATTCAGAAACAAGACAATGATAAAAAGAGATCCATATGTATTATCATAAATTAGAAAGAGAAATCTTACAACCAGATGCCTTGATGTTGTACAAATTTCTCCCATGTGTCTGAGAAATCGTTTTCCTTCAGTGTGATAAGATTTCCTCTCTAGAATGACCAGCATGAAGTCATAGGCACAAAGGTGTAATCTTCATTGTGTCAACAACAACTCAATATCATAGAAACTATGAACTATATGAACTCTCTCCAACTTAGAATCTATAAAAATCAGTATCTATTCACATTGGTATCTACCCTTCAACCCGAAACTTTAGATAAATTTATAGAGAGACTGAGGTAGTTTCAAATTGATTAAGAGAGGGATGAGCACCTCCCACGAAGGGATTTGAGTTCCTTGGACCAAGGGATAAGCTCCATGAGTAGAGGGATAAAGCTCGAACTGGTGCAACACTATAGGCTTCTAGTTGGGAGAATATTCAACCAACTAGGCTTCTATAAGTTACTTTTTATTTTTATTTTATTTTCACGGGGTGTGTAGGTTTTAGTGGTGAACAGAGCGGGGATCGTCGTGGCTAATGGAAGAAGCATCAACGCATGCATAGGAAAAGACTATAAAAACCGCACAGGCAATATTTTAAGGGTTTTACAGCTATTTTCTCCAATTTCCAAGACTTGATTTAGGAACATGAGTGTTTTTGACCTCTAAAGGAACATGATATGGATGGTGATAAACCCATATGAACAATCAAATGTCATGGTGAAAAAATGACATGTAACAGTCGGCCCCAACCACTCTAATAGAGCTTCGCAACTTTATGGGTCCTGCTAATTTCTACCGCAGGTTCGTGTTGGGATTCTCTCATATCACTTGGCCCTTGAGTCAAGTCACCAAGGGAGGAGTGAAAGAAAAATTATTTTGGTCAGAAACTCAACATAATGCGTTTATAGAATTGAAACATCACCTATGCTCTAACCAAGTGCTCACATTACCAGAGTTGCAAAAACCATTTGAGATCGAGACAGATGCCTCTGACTATGCTATTGGGGCAGTTCTTATTCAATAGAGGCGTCCAGTGGCATATCACAGTGAAACACTCTCTGACACAGTCTACAAGTATCCCACTTATTACAAAGAAATTTATTCCATTGTGCAGGCTTGCCGATAATGGAAGCATTACATTTTTGGGAAGGAAATGGGCATCCACACAAACCACCAACCCCTGTAGTTCATACAGGCACAAGGGAACTTGTAGAATGATAGTCATCAGAAGTGGTCCACATATGTGCAACAATTTCATTTGAACATCAAGTACAAGAAGGGTAGCACCAATAATTTTATAGACTACTTCAGCCGACCATCGATGGTGGCGCTAACCATTGTTATCAACTCTTATGGGAATGAGATTTCTGATTGGCCACTTCTCTACAAGAGTGAACTGGAATTTGGATACACATATAAGACACTCTTGGAGGGTACGCAAGTTCCAAATTTTCACCTCCAGGATGCACTGGTATGTCACCTAGGACACCTTTGTGATCCTTCAAGAGAGCGTGCCAAGATGATTTGGGAAGCACATTATAGTCTAGTCATTGGGCATTTCGAGGTGGAGAAAATAATGGCAGTACTGCAGAAGTATTTATATTGGCCGAGCCTTCAATAGGATGTCAGGAAGTACATCATATCCTACATTGCTTGCGCCATTGCCAAACTGACCATCAAGAAGCAACGCCTCTATACTCCGCTACCTACCCCTATTCGACCTTGGGAATCCATCTCCATGGATTACATGTCGGGCCTTCCTTCTACTAAGCATGGAAGCGACTGTGTTTTCATGGTTGTCGACAGATTCTCAAAGATGGCCATTATGTCGGCCTGCAAGAAGAATATCACAGCAGAAGCCACTACTAAACTGTTCTTTAAATGAGTGTGGGTGCACTTTTGGATCCCATAGTCTATCATCTCAAATCAAGACATCAGGTTCCTCAGCACATTTTGGTCCAGCCTCTGGTCAATTCTGGACACCAAGCTCACCAATTCCACAACTTTCCATCCCCAAACTCATGGCCAGACAGAAGTTGTCAACAGGATTATTATACACATTCTGCACATGTACAATTTAAAGCATCCACACACATAGGATGAGAGTCTTCCCTATGTATAAAAAAGTTATAACTGGGCTCTCCATAGCTCAACCGGCCACAACCCGTTTCAAGTGGGCATGGGGTTCCAACTACTATGTCCCATTGACGTAGCCATGCCATTTGTGGCTACTCGCACTGATTTGGCTCATGTCCAGTCTAAAGCTGAAAAAGCGAACAACTTCATTGAGCACATTCAGCACATCTGCCAATAGGTTCATGACATATTGGACATAGTCAATGCTAAGTACAAGCAACGACATGATCAACATCGGGTGCCACACAGCTTCCAGGTGGGCGACAAAGTGTGGCTACATTTGCAAAAGGAGTGCCTCACTGGACCCCACTACAAGCTTCGTCCGCTCCGTTATGGGTCATAAACCATTACCATGGTTGTAGGAAATAATGCCTTTGAGCTCAATATTCCACCATTCCTTGGTCTACACCCAATATTCAATGTGGACCGACTTCAACCCTACTTCCCACATCTACTAGACGCCTTTGACATTGCAGGAAAACTCACACCAATAGAGTTAAACCTAGACTGCATGGAATAGGCCACCACAGATTGTATCATGGACATGAAAATCAAGAACACTCGCCAGCAGAATATCCAACTGTATCGGCTTGTCAAAGTTGGCCAACTCTTGCACCAAGGCAAGTGGTTCATTAGGGACCAATTTCAGCAGAAGTTTCTTCATCTCATGGAGAAACTCAACGCAATGGGGACCATTGTTTCCTAAGGGGGGAGGAATGATCCAAGTGGATATTGTTGGCCACCTGCCTATTTTAGTTGGGGTGCCACCATTGTTTCTTTTGGTTTTTTAGTTTCCTTAATTATAGCACAGTTTACTATTTTTAGCAGTTTTTCGAGTCACGAACTTTTAGAAGTGTTTTAAGGCCCTAAATGACGTTTTTCGGGAAAATAGAGAGAAACATGGGTTATAGATTGATGTTTCTCTCTCAAAAGTTGTATTCCTCAGATATATCTTTCTAACGAGGTATGGAATGCGTCAATCAGAGATCATATGCCAAAGTTACATCCCCATGAAGTTGATGTAACAATTTACCCAAACGGGGCCCATAGTTTTGGCATTTCATCTCCTAGGGTTATGTTTTTGGATGTTTAGGGTTTTCCATTGTTTCTCAATAATAGATAGGCCCTCGAGCCTCATTGTAACACAGTTCATAGGCCTGTAGCCACCACATATCTTCTCAGAGATAAGCTATCAATGCCCTAGCTAGTTTATTTCCATTATGTCTATAAACAAATTTCAGTTCTTTGATATTAATGAAATGAAGTGTTATTTCCAATGCATTTTTCTCTTTATGGTTATATGTTTATTTTTTTGCGTTCCTGCATAAATCCATATCATAGCACTATCGATAAAAAAAATTCAGGAAGTGGCCTCAAGGATGAGTTGTCGAATGGGCTCCACACCAACCAATAGGAAGGATTCATACCTCCATGCTATGAGCCTTGCTAGCCTGATGCCAAATCATCTCTATGGTGCTTTTGTGCTACAAAGAAAACCTCCAGGGTACTACGTCTAATCCACATCACCTGCCACTTCCTAATCATGATAAGGCGCGATCTCAACAACTAATCTATGGATTCCATGACTATGTTTCTCATCAAACTAATCACATAATATTACCCGATTAATTTATAAGTTAGATCCTTCCTAGCTTCACCTCTATGCCTCCCTGTTCAAATCTATAGTTTGAGCATGGATTCATTCATTACTTGGTTGCAAAAATCGTGCAATCGTCTGGTTCCATGCCAAATATTCACCAAGACCTCTATGGATTACTAATCCTTTACAAGCGCTACCCCTCCTGAGCTTAAGATGAATCCACTCCAACGAGTTCCCGATCGTAAGGTATTCCCTGTATTGGGACAATGAATCCAGTCATGCCCTTGCTGGGAAAATATTGGTTGCCCTCTGCTGTAGATGAGAAGTGAACTACTGAGGGACCTTCACCTCTCCTGCTACATGATAGGAGCTACATGCTTCTAAGCAAGCTTACAAGTGGCTCCATGGTGCCACAGAAGGGTTTTAAGGGAATTTGGATACTAGTAGTGACGTGCAACAATTAACATATGCACCCCTAGGGAAAGAATGTAGGTTGCTAAAAGTGCATGGCTGAGAGACCTCTAAGTTAAATGATTAGACTTTAAAGAGGGACAACTCCCTCAACATTAGCACAACACCACCTGAATGGATTCACAATATTGCAGCCAATATATATATATATATATATATATATATATATATATATATATACATGGACCCTATTAACACCGACGTCTCTAATGTAACCATTTTTCATTAATAAAATAGGTTCTCATGCGAGTTTTTTTCATTTTTTTGGTTCAGATCTTTGTAGATATTTTGAATGCCTTCAAGGCTTCACGTAGAAATTATAAAAACAATATGTATACCAATGGATTCAATCCGATCATGCAATATTCTAGAGCAAGATACTAAATCCTTCTACAATTAATTTGTGAAAATTAAACACGATCGCACAATCACACCAAGTAAGAAAAAGAATCAAATCCACAACACATGAAATTTTCTGGGGAAAGAAATCTGCTCAAAACTCCTCCACCTATATTGTATAAAACCAAGAAATCATGAAAAATTTACAATGCACTCTTCTCACAAGAGTCTGTTGCACTCTACCAACTGTCTCACACTGATCCGGACAAAATCAACCAACACTTATCCAATTTCCTGCCTCTGATCAGCCTGCCTGCCTTGCGCAATTCTAAGAACAATTGATCCCTATTAATTATGAAATTCAACCTTCCAAAACTGCGCAATACATCATGGGCGATCCTATGGTTGTCTAATTGCGCGTCGAAAATTCACTAATAATACAACTGATAAATAACATCACTTTTACCTCTGTCTCAACTAGGTCTTCATCAGAACTCACATGCATGCAGCTATTAATAGTAAATCATCAGTCACTTGATGGATCACTACATGTCAATTACATTTTATTTAATTCACTTGACCTCTCACTAGTGCATCAATCAGTTACAACTAGTTAGACTGACTTTAACTCACTTAATTGAGTTAATCGATTTCTCATGCATTAAACTAATACTCTAACTGCAAATTGGACTCTAAAACAAATAGAATCACTCTACATGCCTCACCAACCACCCTCAACTCGAATTCATGAGCTAACTGAGTCTATCACACTCATTTAACTATTACAAGTGATTATGAGATAAAATTACAATTTATTGTCCAATTTAATTAAGGGGAAATTAAATTAGACACACATTTCTTGTTTGAATTTTCAACACAATATATGTTATTTATTCAATCATAATAAAAGCACTTTCATGTATTTCCTAAGCACACCATTTCAACCCAGAAATGTAACATGACCCTGCCTATTATTTGTAGACATTGCATATATACCATTTAAAATCTTAAGGATAGAATATAGTCCTAAACTGTCCTCTTCAATACCATGCCAAAATAAGAAATGCAACATACATCCAGTTCATTTACACACCATTTCAATCTAGAAATGTAAATATGTATTGATGGGCATTATCAATTAGGAAAATACAGAAAGAGCACTTATCTTAAACAATGTAGAAATATTTTGATTCAGAGTGGGACTCTAGTTCTCCACCCAACTTTAGACAAGCTATAGCCACTCTTAGTTGTAATTGTCACACCCACTCCATATTCCAAAGCTTGAGGTGGAGTGCCTTTAGAGGAAAACCTTCAACGAGTACACAACTAGACTAGAGCATCACCAGGCAATCATGCCTTCGTCCTCAAGGCAATTCATTGCTCTATTGTAATGCTTATGCTCAACAAGTTTCATTAGAGAATTTAGTTGGTTAATTACTCTCCTCGGAGCCTAGCAACACAACTTTAAGTCCTATTTTTTATGCCTCTACTCTAGCCTCTCGCTATTTTGTTGAATAGTAATTCATATCCCCCTTATGTGGTCGAGCGCCCATCTCTCTCCTCTTCTCTTCTCCCTTTCTCAACAAGAGTCAAATAAGAGAATCAAATTGAGGAATCCCTCTCATTTCCTCCACCTTATATTTTATTTCATGCACAGGGATTTCCTCCCACTATCCTTGATCCGAAGATAAAAAATAGGCTAAAAAATTAAAGTTCTCAGAATCTCCTGAAACTGGCGTCGAGTTGTAGTGTTCATCGTCTTGATTCCAACGATGCTTGAATCGCCTCAATCTGACACCGTATGAAGAAGTTATGGCATTCTAAAGTTTTTGACCAACAACTAAAAAGTCAACAAGGTTGACTAGGTTGTTGAATGGACAATCTATACAACTGATGTCATCAAATGACTATGCAAGGTAAAGTTGGTGGTGGACCAATTAGGTCTCGACACATTGTATCATCGTACAGGTTATATTTTTCGCCTTTTGGTTGGTTGGTAAATTTTGAGGTGGAAAAATCGGAGGGCACCATGTGGCCTAATCAAAGGGCATCACGTGGCCCAATCGAAGGGCGCCACCTGAACTTCTATGATTGGACAAAAAAATTATATTAAGCCTGAAGGCCTTAGTGGGTTTTGACACCTAAACCTCTTGTACAACAACACAATGCTCTACCTCCAAGCCACACGTTGTTTCTTAACCAACATAGGCCTCCACATTTATTTAAGTTTGAATTGTTTTGGCGTTGTGGGGATTAGTCGGGGACCATGCCCCAACCTTGGTCTCGTGATACCATACGACCACAGGTGGACGTAAAGCGGAGGGGGCGGGCGGTTAAGCCCGACCCATGGTTTCAGATGCACCATATGTCCAGACCAACGACGGAGGGGGTAGACCAGGTGGCATCTGGCCCATCCTGGCCCCAGTCCCGTGAACAATTATATGACCATGTGCAAAGAATTGAGAGGGATTAGCAAACTAGGGCGGGCGGTTGACCCTGTTCCTCGACCCTATTGATAACATGTGACTCTATCCTAACAGAGCAGAGGGCATAACCAATGGGGGCATGCAGTTCGTCCCGACCCCTGATCACATGTGCTTCCACATGACCCTATTTCTACGCTTAAGGGGTTATTGGAGAAATAAAAAGAGGCAGCAAAAAACATTGTTTTCAGCAGGAATCAGGTTAGTCCCAGGAAAAAATTTCTCTTGGCTAACTGTGTAAATGGAGAAATCGTCGCACAGTTCGTAGGTTTTTCCAAATTGCAGGACAAATAACAAAGCTTAGCTTGGAGAAAGCATAACTTTCTTATTGTTTAACCTTTTTGAGCTCAAGAAGAGCCTAGATTAGGGTTTCTGATTTCCTAAAATCAATGGAATCCTCATATTTCTGATTTGAGCACTTTATGATAGAAATTTTACAGAATCAAGTCTTTTAGTGCTAGAGGAAAATACAATTTTTAAGTAGTATGAAGCCATTTTTGAGCATAGAGAGAGACATTCAGAGGTTTTCCAACCTTCCAGTTTCATTTTCAATAACTGTTACTTCAGTATAGCACTCTTTTTAGTATTTTCTCAATATGTTCTCATGAGAGAAGCTCTTCCAACACTTCATTGTGGTTTTTTTGTATGTTTTTGTGCTTGGATTTCAGGTGGAGTACAAGGACCAATTGTGCGAGTGTCCTTTTTCTATTGGCCACCATGACTTACTGTAGGGAGTTATATTTTTTGAGTGATAATTATTTGTAGGAGAAACACACCACTCTTGTGTCAACAATTTGTGATGTAATCATTTGCTGCTGAAATCAATATAACAAGCATAATCATCGGAGCAAGGCACAAAAATGTAGCCCAGGAGGGGTGAACTCTGTTATCAAAATGCTGGTTTCTTATCTTCATGTTTATCATCTTGAGTTACATGTGAATTTGTTTATCTTTCAAGTTCATGTGAAAACCAACTCACCATCTTGAAGAGGTTTTGAAACGTATTTTACCTTTAAAGACCTATTTTGTTTAACTTGAAAAGTGTCAAAGGACGATCGATTTTTATCATTGGATTTTTTTTTCCTCCAATTTTCAGATCAGGGGGTATCAGAGCAAGTTTTGACCAAGTTTCGAGCATGGGAAAGAAACTGAAGCGTGAAAGACTCTAAGAGTTGGAGGAGATTAATCTATCTCTTCAAATGGAGAATGTCGAGCTAAGGAGATTTCTTGAAGCTGCAGAGAGGATGAGAAAAGGAAAATGCACATACAGTTGCAGCATATTGTGGAGGAAAAAATTGGTGAATTTTCTATTCCAAAAGCAAAAAATAATCCCTCCAAGATGAAGCTAATTTGTGGGCATGGTTCATACACAGGATATGGACCCTATGTTGAGAATAATTCTTGTGAGTTTTGTCATCATCTGAAAGATTAATCCCTATGTGCCCGTTAGTAAAAGTGGTTGTCTAGAGCCATCGTCCATTTCGTCATCAACATTTGAATCATAAAATATGAGTGATACGCCAAAGGAGTTAATTAGCATTTCTAGTTCTACTCCTTCAGCTAATGTTGATAACACATCTTTTGCGGCTTTTGAAAAGCATACCAAAGGGTTTGGTATGAAGATTTTAACTTGGACGGGTTATGATGGAAGAGGCCTCAGAGTGAATGGTTAAGGTATCAATAATCCTATGGTAAAGGAGAGACAACGATATGAAGGATTGGGTTATGTTCATGAAGAAATTGGAGGGTGCTCCAAAATTGTTGAGACAAAGAAATCATCAAGTGATGATATGTCACACCATGATGGTAGTGATAATGAAAAACTATCTCCAAATAGAGACGAATGTTCCAAGGGACATTCCAAGTCTATTTATTCTCATCAAATTCATAGCCCAAAGGACATGTATAAGTTTCACGAGGATTTCAAAAATGTTGGTGATTTTGATTATTTATGGGAAATGTTTCCTTACACATTTTGCGATGCATCTGACCATTGTGTGGCTGAGTGTGAGAAACGTAAGGATGGTAAAGAAAATGGATCAAATCATTGGGAAAAGGCATGAGGAACCTCTATCAAGTATGAAGAATTCATTGTCGATGGGTAAGTGTAAGAATTGTTGTATCCATTGTAGCATGAACGGGCACCAGATTGAAAAGGGTTGGAAACTCCATCTGGAACTTTATCCAAAGAAGGAAAATAGGTCATGTGAACCACTGCATGGAAAGTGACAAGTGACAAAGTAGAAATTAGTGTAGTTCATGAAGCATCCTTCGAAGTAGAGCAGGTGCAGAAAGAGAACCCATAAGCCTAGTTATAAAAAATTTGGGTAGAATATTTTGTACTGTTTGCTTGCTTTGTTAAATTTTAAATACTTGTTGTATATTCCCATATTTGTACTTTGTAAAGTGAAGTCATGTACAATCACTTATTTTCAACAACTGTGTTTTATTTGGCATGTTGTGTTATCTTGACTTGATGATGAGTCTAGTTGTTTAGGCTTTTTGGGATGATAATTTGCATATCATCCAGTATGTCTACAAATGTTTCAAGCACTCACTTATACAAGCTTTTTGATGTGAAACTTATTTGAAAATTTGATATTTGGTAAATATTGTGCAACATATGACCATATTAATGTGGAAAAGTCAAGCATGTCATTGAACAAATGAAACCAGTACATTAAAGAGTACAAGTGTAGCTTGAGGACAATAAAACAAAGTGTAAAGGAATGCATGGTGAGCATTGAGTTGCTTCTAATTTCTAGGTGGAAGATCAAGTTTGTCTTCAACAAAATAGAGACTAAAGGTGAAGTTTGTTTGAGCCAAAGAAAGATGGTATTAGAGATAATGTTTAGATTCCATCCATTGGAAATTTTGTTTCTGCATGTCTAGATGAATTGCAACAAGCCACAATTCTTGACAAGAAGATAAGGACTTCACGCAAAGGCAAAGTGGAGTACCCTGATTGGAGCTCAAAGGAACCAATTCAAACAAAACAAGAACGATTGAAATCGGGAAAATTAATGATCTTTCTTCTCACTTATTTATTGATTTAAGTTATAATTTTGGAGGTCCAAAAGTTCCTAGTGGGGAGGTATGATGATAAAAAATATGCTCAAAATGAAAGTTCTTGGAATCTACTGAAACTAGCCTCAAGTCGTAGTGTTCATTGTCTTGATTCTAATGACACTTGAATAGCCTCAATCCAATGTTGTATGAAGAAGTTATGGTGTTCTAAAGTTTTTGACCAACAACTAAAAAGTCAACAATAGGGTTGATTGGGCTGCTTTCTGGGTAGTCCGTATAGCTGACGTCATTAGTTGACTATGCAGGGTATGGTCGGTGGTGGACCAATTAGGTATTGAGACATGGCATCACCGTACAAGTTGTATTTGGCGCATTTTGGTTGGTCGGTTAGTTTTGTTTCCTTTAATTTTTAGATAACTCCTTGATGTTAGTGCAATCAAATCTTCATAAATCCTATCCTCCCTGCCTTGTAATTTTCTCCAAGGAAAAATGGGTCTGCGTACTTCTCTTGCAGCCCAATTTAATTATGAAAACCAGTCCATTTAAGGTTCAACACCCAACCTTTAACGACTGTAAAAAAGCATTCATGTTCCTATAATAAGGAACCTTAAACATCCTAAGCAAGTAATCCCCTCAACCAAACAAGGATTTCCATTTAAATCAAGAATTCCCTATAGAAATCACATACCTCAAGATATGGAATCCATGCCCCTCTCACAACCTTTTCATTATAAAAGTATTTACATTGCATACATAAGGATGAGAAATTGGGTTGTTACAGGGAACAAAAGGGTCCAAGACTACTTTAGATCCCAAGCACGATAACAAGGTCACAGACTCCTACTACCAAATCATCTCCTTTAGACTAAACTCAGCCACATGTAGATCCCCCATAGTCCTCAATAGAGGAAGGCCATCCTTTGATTGAAAATGTTAGACTCAACCATAATTTTGGGTCCGCCAATGAGTGAGCATAAGTGCATCCACGAATCAAATCACTCAGATAATAACAAGGAAACAATAAATATCACAGATTTTATGTCAATAAAACTATCTCAAGGATCCCGGATGCGGGTGTGTAATATTGCATACTGTACGTGGGTGATTTGGCAGGTTGGCGCGTGGCCAGGTATCACCGCCATCCAGCCTCGCATGATGCCAGTCTTTAAGTCTTCGGCTAACCTCTTCAATGTTGCGTTAATGCAGCTCGTCCCTCCACACCAAGCTGCTAATTCATCTGTCATGGCACCCTTCCAAGAATTCATTCATGCTCCTCCCCTACACTCGTGTTGTCCCCTAGCTACCGCAGAGCCTCGCTCTCGGACCAGCATAGGGAAACGTTGTGCACTGGATTGCTGTGTTGATTTGTCGTCGGGATTTCATGTTTCTCAAAGCCCATTCTACAATCTCAGTCATCGCTCGTCCTCTGTCTATCCCTGTGCTCCTCTGAGAGCTGAAGCTAGGCCACTTTCAGTCCCCCCTGCCTTCACAGCACTGCCGACTGTTCAGCACCTCCCACTCTTTACATTATGCCGAGATTGCGCCAGAGAATGCGTTGTAGGAGGGGCAGTTCCCGTGGGCGAGTTATCCGCCAACCCTCCTCCTCAACTTCGGATTCCTTGTCTTATTCCTCAGACTTCTACTCTGACCGTTATCCAGGTACAAGGAGTGGTCGTGGTCGGGGTCGAGGGCAGCATAATTCAACTGCGCGCTCTCATCTCTCCTCCCTTCTCAATCTCACACCGCTCGTTTTCAATTCCCCTGTACACTCAGTAATTTATCCTTCATCGCTTCAGTCACCATTGAGCTTCACGAGGATACTTCTGGTCTAGTTGTTGTGACACCAAGGGTGACTCTGGAGATGAGGGCGGAAGATAAGCAGGGCACTTCTCAGATTGACAACAAGCAAAGCCAGGGTCCTGGTGGCACTGCAACCCAGGACATGAACATTCAAGCTAGTCCGAGCGTCCCAACTGGTGGTGGTTCTTCAGGCAAAGAGGGCCATCCCTCTGAGGAAGAAGATCCCTACAAATATGGGTGCCGTATTGTCAAAGAGTCGCCTTCCACCTCTCATGAAGCTTAATCAAGTTGGTGTTCATTGGTTTTTGGTTCTCGGTCGCTCGAAGGTGCTCAATTCCCTCCTGTTCTACAGTCATTATATGCTCTATAGTTCTCATGCTCAGTCTTTTCTTCTAAAGATAAACTGCCAGTTTCCCCTGCGTGGGCGGCATTCTTCTGAATGTGTCTTTGGATCTCGGTTATGGTTAGAGTTGTTTAATGGTCCAGATTATAGTTTTGAAATGGGTAGAGCTTCCCGGTTTATTTGTATGTGCCCAGTCCACCGATTTTGGTCTTTGAAATACCTCTGGTCAGTCTTCAGTTTAGTCATGGGCGCATTATGTTTCTTTGAGCTAGACATGGACATGGTCCCAGATGCTCCTCTGGTTAGTCTTCAGCTTGTCTTTTTGGTCAGTGTTATGCTATGTAATGTGAGCATGCCGAATCTCTGGGCTAGAATTTACGAGGCCACTACCTCTATGTAAAAATATTTTTGTATCAATATAGGAGTAGACAAATTTAGAAAAAAAAAAAAAAAAAACAAAAACAAAAAACAAAAAAAAACTACTATCTCAAGGAAATGGTATCATTATCTCATAGACACCTGCTCTTGAAAACTTTTCAAAGTGAATTGACATCTACAAAAGAAACAGAAAAATCCTAAACTCTAAGAAAAAAATAGTAAATATATTATTATAAACTATACCAATTATAATAGATAAAATGTTGTGATCATTCTATTATAAAATATAACAAATCAATTTACAAATAATAATAATAATTTATGATGAATAAATAAACCTTTAATAAAAACAAAGTGTAAAGGAGATTGTGTATGCGGCTTGGCTTAGTTTTGACAATTCCTTTATGCTACAGTTCAAATTGTAAATCCACTAGGAAGCTTAGTATCATTAATAAATTAAAGTGAACAAAATATAATGCCACTTTTGAACAACTAAGTTTTATAAACCTTAGAAAGTTCTCGAACATGCCACTTGGTTTTTAATAGCAATAAGTCGCTTGATACGACTAGTATGTTTGGATGGCTCTTGTTTCCCACCATCTCTTCCATAGTTTCCATCTTTTCCATCGTATGTGAGCTTTCAAACAATTCTACATCCTTCTTTGACTTCACATAATAACAGTTAGTGACAAATATTATTTAAAGTTGAAAAAGGAAAGCCATAAATTTGGTTTGCATTTCCTATATACGCATGCATATACATATATAAACTTTTAACTGTGTGGACTATGTATCATTTAAACATTATGTGACTATAAAATATATAAATGCTTAACTATATGTGAAATCTTTTAAACATGTAATGATGATTTATTTTTTAAATATCCCCTGAAGCGTTTAAATATTATATGATCGGTATCCATTTTATTATATCATGATCTTTTTAATCATGACTCGGCCAATTTTAATTGTATAAGAATCCAAACCCTAAATCATTTAAACCACTTTTTAAATAATATTTCAAACAGTTAAAAAAAATACATATTTTTAAAATAAAAAAAATAGTTATTTTAATTGTATCGGAATCCAAAATCTATCTTTAAAATAATATTTCAAACAGATTTTTAATATAAAAATTAGTTATTTTAATATATAAAGGAGAACCCATTCCACTCAATTTCCATGTCCTCCACCGACCGTAATGACGGTGGGAATCAAATGCATGTTTTCTTTAATATAGTTTTATGCTCAAGGAAAGAAGTTCTTTTAAACTTGCAGTGTTTAATTTTGTAATAATTTTTAAAAGTTCAGGCGGACAAACAGAGGCAAGCAATTAAACATCCAAGAACGAAGGCAGGCAGACATGAAAAATATAAAAAGTTAAAATGTTATTTCTTTATAATTTTAATTTAAAAAAATTGATTTAAATTAAGTAATTTTATAGTTTATTTTTTTAAGTAAATATATTAAAAAGTTCAAGAGTTAATACATTTCTTTTATTTTTTAATCATTATTTTAAATTTAAATTTATATATAATTTATATTTAATGTTTATATATAATTTTAGTGTAATTTTTTTTTAATTAAGAAATGAGTTTTAAGAGTATTTTTAATATTGAAATAAGATTTAAAAGGGTGGTGGGCACATGGGCCAACATCTTCACATGTCCTTTGTTGGGGGAAACTTGTGGAAATGGATGAGGAAATGTTTCTCTATCTAATCCAATGATGAGTTTTCTCAAAAGGAGGATGCTTGGGTGTTCCCTACCCCATGAAAAGGATGTTTGGATGCCTCCAATACCTTTGGTATAACTATCCGTGAAGAAATAACAAATAAAAGATGCTTGGATGTTCCCTACCCCATAAGAGGTATGTTTGGATGCCTCCTAGATTTTTGGTCTAACAACCCATGAAGAAAGAAAGAAAAGTATATGTTTGGATGTTCACTACCCCATGAGAGGGATGTTTGGATGCTTCTAGATTTTTGGTCTAACAACCCATGAAGAAAGAATAAAAATAATGGATACAAATTTGAAGTGATAGAGATTTGAAAAGTACATATAACAAATAAAATAATGACAATAAACATAGGAGATAGAGATTTGAGGAGTATGAGACCTTCACAATTTGGTAATAATAAATTTTTAAAGTAAAAGCACAAAAAATGTCCCTTTGAGTACAATGTTTAACCTTGTTTGAGATGGTTCAAAAGACATCAAACTTCACATATAGAGAAAGTACAATTTCATATAGGAAAAGAAAGTAGAATGGTTAGATTATAATGTTTCCACTAAATTGTACAAAAATGAATTTGCAGTGGAATGAAGAATTTTTATGAAATGAATTGTTATTGTTGGAATTTTATCATTATTATTTTTATATTTAAAATTTTAGAAACCGAGATCTTAGATTCGTGTTGCCCCTTAAACTTCTCTAAAATTTGGAGCTGCTCACACATGTTTTTTTGCTCACTTGAATTTCTCTAAAATTTGGACTTGCTCCCACACTTCCCTTTCTACATCTCTTCACTCCCACTTTCCTCAAACTTAGTGAAATATAAAAATTAATTAACATTAACTATAACTATTTTCACTATCTATCGACAAATAAATTGCAATAAGATTTAACCAAATTTTAAAACCTTTAATAAGAGAAAACCAATTTTCTATGACATTAAATTTTATCATAAACGCTTTGAAAGTTTTTAAAAACTTAAATTATCCAAAATTACATAATCTAAATGTACAATTTTAACTAAATTATTATTAAATTGTAAAGACTCAACTTACCTAAAATTACATCATCTAAATGTATAATTTTAACCAAATAGTTATTAAAGTTCAGAAAAAGATTATATCAAAATTTATCAACACAACAAAAACCCAAAATATAAAACAATTAAACTCCACCTTAAAAAAACTCAGGTCACTTTGACTTTATTTTTTCCACAATGACCAACCAAAAAAAATTAGGTCTTTCCCCTTTGGGGAAACTACACTTCTCATATTTTTCACACAACTTGCATTTGCGTGACATCATTCTTACTTCACCTGCCCTTTGTTTTACTTCATTCTTACTTCACCTGCTCGTTTGGGTGTATGATTGTGCCTTACTCCTCTCTACCAGATCAAGTGCACTTTCACATGCAATTTTTTTGACAAACAAGAAATTAGCTTTTCATATATATATATATATATATATATTATTACATCAGCTTTTCGTCACACTTACGTCAGCCGTCAACCCCACTTACCTCCAAATGCGCAGTATTTCTCGCACAGAAAAGTGGAAAAAGAAAAAACAAGAAAAGAAAGAACGAGAAGCCCCTCATTGTTGCTGTGGGTCAGGATTCAGGAAGCACCGAGTCCGAATCCGGCAGAATCAAATCTATTGAAAAGCAAAAATGTCACCATCGACCAACCAATGGTTGTTGAAATCAATAATTGCGGTGCAACCTCAACGGACTTCTAATAAAAGTTAAGTCCCGGGGGGGTTCCGTGTTTCGCATTCCAATCTCACCGGCACACCCACCACAAACGTCATGCATGGCGATCTTTCAGAGCAGATGACCACCGACGACCCAAAATAAACACACGGTCTGAATGCGCGCCTCGTAGAATAACAAATATTCCAATACTCTATTCACTCCTCGTTCTAGAATGGCGACAGCTCAACAGTGATTTGTATTTATAATTCCCAGTGATGGTAACCAAAGGCTATGGCCACTGCTAGGAGGTCATTGTCAAAAAAATGTTGGTAGTTGTGCATTTTGGTGCTGGAATATCACTATCAAAATGTTGGTAATTGTAAGACTTGGTTATTGGTTTTATTTTTTCATTTATATATCATTAAAATAATAATATTAGTCATTAAGATTCATGAATATATGGCTCAATTTTTATTTTTAAATTAAATATATTTGAAAATAATTTCACAATCTTATTTTTAATATAAAATAAATAAAATTAATTGGAAAGAAAAAATTTATGATATTAAAATTTAGGTTTTTAATGAATTTAAAATTTAATAAAAATTTGGTAATCTAATGAATTTAAAAAGAAGTTGTCTTTACTGCGATTTTTTGGAGTTTCCGTGTTGGAATTAGGTGAAAAAATTTGAGATGAAATCTTGATTTATGTTATTTAAATTGGTTTGTTTTACTGTATATATGGATTCAACACTCTAAAAAACCCCTAAGACACTTGGATTGTGCAACCTTACCCATCAAATTTATGTTTCCTATGAATTAATACAATATTTTAGAGAAATTAAACTGAAAAAATCCACCAAAAAACCTTCAAAAAATAGCACTAAAAACAACTCAATTTAAAAGAATAAATCTATATAAATTAAATGTCTAGAAGATTTTTTTTTTAATTCCAAATTAATTTATAAATTTAAAATAACATTTTTAACCATATTAAATAATTATTTCACCAAAAATTATAATATAAAATTTAAAAAATAAAATAAAATAAATTTTATTTTAATATCTAAATTATAATGTTATAATTATATTATTATAATATTTCAATTTAAATATTAAAATAAATTTTAGTTATAAAATTAAGTGTCTTTTCCTATTTATACTTATATAATCTATAAAAAATGATCTATATTGTTATTTAACATTTTTATATTTACTATAAACTTTTCAAAAATAGATATATATATATACCTACCACTTAACCATAATTTACTATTCAAAGTAATTTAAAATTCAAAATCAATGCAATAATAACTTAAAAGTAGAATTCAAAATCAATCCAATAAGTAACTTAGAGCTGGCACTTTTTTACGAGTAACTTAGAAGTAGCACTTCTTTACCAGTAACTTAAAGTAACACTTTTTCCTACTTGCATACTTTTATTAAAATAGCTTTTTTGGGTCAATAAGATGAAATTGCATAAATTAATTTTTTTTTAAATGAAATTGATATTTTAAATTATTTTTTTAATATTAATATTAATATTTATTGATTCAAAATTATTTGATATAAAATTTAATGAAAAATTTCTTATTTAATTTTATTTGAAATTAAATTATTTTAAGTAGAATAACATAATTATATAATTATGTTAATGAATGTAGTTGAAATAGATTAATAAACTTATTAATTTTTTTGTAGTAATTACACTGAAGGTGTTCTTTTATGGGATTGACTAGGAAACACTGTTCATTTCAGCCAATCTCTGTGCTCCACATCTGGTCCAGATTCGCCCTTCTAGGTTGTCAAAATTTGACACTTGGCGGCCATCCTACCATGCTGCTGTCCAATCCTTGCTCGCCTCCCGAGAGTTGGACGAGACCGGTCCTACCATGCTGCTGTCCAATCCTTGCTCGCCTCCCGAGAGTTGGACGAGACCGGCGCCCACGCCTTCCGTGTCCTTTTGCAAAGAGCAATTGCTAGTATATATTTTTTGTAAGTATAGTAAAAATATATTTTTAATATATCTAATATTATTTAGATCAACAAAAAAAATTTAACTATTAACTTCGGGGCTGTCGTTTCCAGGCAACGTTTTAGCCCGGACTCCGGCAAAGATTTTTAAAAAATCCGGCAAAGATTTCATCAGAATCATGTTTGCAGTTGTTAAACTTAAGTATTTTGAGTGCCCTAAGGGATTTTGGTAGTGCTGAATCCATTTCCAACCTCAAAAATGGATTTCAAACATTGCAAGTACCTGATTTCTTGAATTTAAGTTGCCCGGATTCCGGCAAAAAACTGCCGTCCGGGCTAAAACGTTGCCTGGGTAAACTACTCCATTAACTTCACATTTACTCATATCTTAAAAAAATAAATTAATCTGGTCAAGTTAAATAGCAACCCACGTTTGTAAATGTATTTGCTTATAAAATTCAACCATTAAGGTGACATACGGTAGGTTGTTGATCTGAAATGCACTTGACTGGAGTACCTCAGCAGCCATTATGGAACGCACACGTCATCTCAGAAAACCTTTATAAGAATAACTTACCATTACCCACATGTCGATCAATCTGTCGCACCTATAACAATCCGCTCCCTTGCCTTCTGATCTGGGATTTTGTTGCTACAAGGTATTTTGCAGATTTCGCGCCACAGGTAATTAGCAACACAGTGACATAATGGGAAAACCCAGCAGAGTGTTGATAGTTGGGGGCACAGGATACATGGGCAAAAGGATGGTAATGGCCAGCTTGGCACTCGGACACCCCACCTTTGTTCTTGTTCGAGATGATCATGTAGCTTCCAATATTAATAAAGCGCAGCTTGTAATTTCCTTCAAACAGGCCGGCGCACACCTTATTCAGGTAATGCCTTGCTCCTTTATATTCAATCATACTCAAATTTTGTTTTTATTTATTCAGAGATTTAACTTTTCTAAATAAAAAAATCAACAACAGATCTAGATCCGAAAATGTAAAAATCAATTTTTGGAAATATTCTAGAAAAGCTAGATCTAAATGTCATAGACAAATAAAGTCTTTTACCTCACTCCAGAGTTAAAAAAAAAAACCCAAAACGAACATCAAAAAAATCCGTTGATCAATTTTGAATTACCTGTTTTTGGTTTCGGATTTCTGATTTCAGGTCGACTTTATTATTATTATTAGTCATGGAATTAAAGTTATGGTGTGATAATATGGTAATGGTTGTTGTATGTTTCAGGGTTCAGTGGATGATCACGAGAGCATTGTGAATGCATTAAAGCAAGTGGATGTGGTTATATCCACAATAGCGGAAAGTCATATACTTGAGCAGCTGAAATTGATAAAGGCTATCAAGGAAGTTGGCACTATCAAGGTCTTTTCTTTAACCCAACCCAAACCCAAACCCATTGCAGGATCATGATTCACTCAATAGAAACCCACTTGTACTAATTGTTTTTATTTTGGGGGGCACCGGCCCATAACAGGCGGAAATGATGGGTATAGAATTATTTAATGAAGATGGGTGGGTTTTGTGTGAAATGTACAGCGTTTTCTTCCATCGGAGTTCGGAATGGACGTGGATCGGATGCAGCATGTTATGGAGCCGGGCAACTTATTATTTGAACAGAAGAGGCAAGTTCGCCGTGCAACAGAGGCCGCAAGGATTCCGTATACATACGTCTCTGCAAACTGTTTTGCAGGCTATTTTCTGGCGGGCCTTGCGCAGTATGGCCGTTTCATACCTCCTACCGACAAAGTAATTATATATGGAGAAGGCCATAGAAAAGGTATATTATTATTTATATAGGGAGAAGGCCATAAATTGATGTGTTAATGAGTTTACAGTAAAAGTTGACCTAATGCCAACAACTTTGTCTTCTTCTTTTTTATATATAACATAACATTATAATATAAAGTTTTTGCAAAGAAAGTTCACCTAACACCAACAACTTTATCTTTTTTTTTTATTAATATAACCTAGCATTATATAGATAAAGAAATATCATATTCAATTTATTTTTCATTTTCCTTATTTACAAAAAGAAAATCTATCCTTATATAATGGTATTTATTTTTCAAATTATTTTGTTTTTTGTTTTTATAATTTTATAAATATTAAATTATATTTTTATCACATAATTATTTAATAAATTTCTTTCCTTTATGTCATATTTAGTTTATTTTTAATTTTATATTCTTTACAAAAGAAATAATGTTATACATATATAATAATGTCATCTTCATTCATCTAAAATTTTGTATATATATATATTCTAAAATTTTATTTTTTTTCTTATTTCATTATATATCTTATAATGGTTAAGGTTTTTTGTCGATCAGAGTCTAGTTTATATTATCATGTTAAAATTTACAATAGAAAACAATATAGTTGTATTACATTTAGGCAATTCACAAGGCATGTAGTGCCTAGATAGACTTGGGTGCTCGCCAAGGCATTTGATGCTCTTGGTTATTGTCCTCACAAAATTACAAAACAACCAAAAAGGAGGGTGCAAAGGACCTGTTGAAGGAGCCGCGAAGATGCGTCCCTAGTTGTGCATATGGTAGTTAATATGGTCCACTTGGGTCTCTAAAGCTCAGAGGTGGTCATGAGAGCGCCCCAGAAGATGACACAGACTCTCTAGAGCTTCAAGGGTCTCATTGTGCAGGTGTTGAATATTATTAATGTAGGCCACAAGTTCATTACAGTCTTCATAACTTTGTTCACGCAAAATGTCCAGGTTGAGTTGGATCTGCTGGGGTTTGGCAGAAATTGCTTCAAGGGTGGTCGAAGCCTCAACCTATCCTGGTCACTGAGCCGGAGATATTGCCATGACCACCACCGAATGTTGACTCTTGGTAGATTCCGAGTGTGAACTCGACTCCCTAGATACCTCGTGATTTTCCATGTCGTGTCCAAGACCTCCACACCGAGCCCGACCTCTCTCTCTCAACATGCACTCGTCTAACAACCCCCCACCCTTTGCTGGGTTGCAGCGCCAAGTCACTCCGGGCCCATCAGCCCCTAAAACCACTGCACCGTTCCCACAAAATCGACAAATTTTATCACTAAACACCTCCCGAGCGCCATGGAGGAGAGTCACTATACCACCACCAGCGCCAATGCCACCCTCAAATGAGGTGTGAATTTGCCACCATCCATAAATGCTAATCATAGGAGAGCCAAAGTGCTTAATGATCCCAAGGCAAAACCACCTTGGGTCCTAGTCGGGGTAGGACCCTTCCTACGCAATTCATTGGCTTGCTTCTGTCGCCTGGGAGGAGCACCAGAACCACCCGTTAAGAGGCACTCCCTCCACTGAGAAATCACTGTCACCTCCTTCGCCTGTCTCCCGGTGCAACGTGCTATTGCGATTGCCAGGATTCCTCTTGGTGTTCAAACGCCAGCCACAACTCCATGTCTGCACTTGCACCCACCTCGTCTATTGTCGGCGAAGCTCAAGCCAAGGATTGAGAGCCAGCTTCTGCTCACCTACGAAAGCTGAAGCACCAACCTTCACCATCGCCCGCGAATGCCGAATGAATTGCTTCACATCCGCTATGCGCTTATCTGCTACCTCCTCTTCCATAGGATCACATGCCCGAGGACCATTACCGCTTGAGTGTGGGAGGTTAATCAATCGGCGGGTGGGTGGCTGAGGCTGGTTCGACCATAACTGTCCGCTGCCGACTTCTCTCATTGATTAGACACCCCCAACAAAAACTTATAGTAGCTAAATTATTCTTTATTAAATAATAATTTATTTAATTTGTTTTCTTTATACTACATTCATTTTATTTTTAATTCTATATCATATTCATTTTTAAAAAATCATCTGCTTCCTTTTACCTTTATTATATAACATTTATTTTATTTTTGAAAATTTTAAATAAAAAAATAATTGTTTTATTTTAATTTCATTTTGATTTTTATTATTTTTAATATATTTAATATTTAATTTTCATTTTCATTTTTGGTTATACTTTACTAAACAGCTAGCTAACTGAAGGATAAAGTGTTTTTTTATTCAGATCTCTTGACGCTCAAGGGTTGGATGGTTAGAATGGTAGGAGTCAGAATGGATGGGTTTTTTATTCGTATTGTCACCAAAATTCATTGGCAGAAACTTGTAGAAAAAGAGACTGGATTTACAAATTTCAAATCTTTTGAATTCTGATATCTCAATGACTATCTATCAAATATATTAATCAGGTTTGTGGGAAAAAAATTATTGGATTTACCAATTTCACGGTTTTTGAAAATAAAAATAAAAATTGAATACACAAATTTCAATGTCTTTGTATTCTAGAAGATTGCACGCGTTCAGTTGGCAATTTTCCATGGAGTCGTCTAACGAGCCTGAGGAATTGTCTGGACGGTCAAAATTGGCCGGAATCCGGGCCAAAAAAATTTTAAAAATCTTGCAGAAACAGTGTTTGAATCTTGATTTTGACATTGGAAATGGATTCAGCACCATCAAAAACCTGTAGGACACCCAAAATATTAAACTTTGATAATTATAACATGGATTTAGAAAAATTCCTGCCGGATTTTCTGAAAATCTTATCGAAATTTTCATGATTTTCAGGGCGATTCCTCTGGCTAGTTAGACTACGGCATTTTCCATACTTGCTAACTAATCGCATTCACTGCACCTGCTTCTTGAATACAATCGCCGACTGTAACTTCAGTTGGCAATTTCCCATACCTGCTAACAAATCGCATTCAATGCACCTGCTTCTTGAATACAATCGCCGACTGTAACTTTTGATGTCACTATTACAGTTATTTGGGTATACGAGGATGATGCCGCGACATATGCACTGAAAACTGTGGACGACCCAAAAACGGTGAACAAGACTGTATATATACGCCCACCTAAAAACATTTTATCTCAGAGGGAGGTGGTCGACATTTGGGAGAAACTCTGTGGAAAGGTTCTTCACAAGATGACCATCTCAGAGAACGACTGGTTAGCTCCAATGGAAGGTCAACCAACTGACCCACTCAAATTGGTTGCTTCAGTTTTTATTTTTATTTTCTTGATGTGTGATAACTTAATGAGATGATGAAATGTGTGTTTGAGCAGATGAATCAACGAGTGTCCAGAGGAAAGTGGAGATGGCGATATTTTACCATATATTTTACAGGGGTGAACTCGCCAACTTTGACCTAAATCAATCCAACCAACTGGAGGCTGCTACTCTCTATCCCGACGTTGAATACACATCCGTCGAGCGTTATTTGAGCCGTTTTGCCTAGATTTACTCATCTCTCTCCATTCTCTGCAACAAATAATAAATGGAGATCGCCGGTATCAGGATTAATTTGCATTTGCAGCTAATGCCTGCACAATTGTGATTAATAAAGATATATGTCTGCTTCAATTATTTTTTGCTAAAGAGAAAAATAAGGTTCAACTTAAAGTTGAATTATTTTACATATAAAAATTTTTGTGCAGTGATGACTCTTCCGTTTCATCTTTTTTCACGGGATATTTTCAGAGATAAATTAATAAAATGTGAAATCGTTGTAACGGAAAAGGATGGCTGGATGGACCAGCGATTATGCTTGTTATCAAAGAAATTTAGAATGTCTAATTGTAGCAACTTCACTATTTAATGAAAAGACAGAAAGTCAATAGTAGTAAATGTAATGATAATATATTTACGTAATCGAAAAGAGAGCACCACTTGGGTCTTGTCACCAACGGCACAGTGGTCAAGGGCATCATAAGTCATGGGTTACTTCAGAAATTAGTTTAAATTGGTAATATGTGTCATCAAATATTTGGTAATTAGTTTAAATTGGTAATAGTATTTTCAATGTAATACTTTGCGTGTTTTTGGTTTATTTTTATAGGGATTTGTAACATCGTAAATTCAAATGTGTAATTTGAAAATTTTAATATTTTAATAAAGTTTCATTAATTTAAATTGACTTTGAAATGACGGTTAATTGAATTTCAGTGATATATTTAAATAAGCAACGAAACCGAGAATAGTTAAACCGATTAAAACGTGTTGGTTCACTCGAAGTTCATTTTATGCGAGCTGACACAATTTTCAATATGCAGAGACTTTCTGCAACTGCGCACAATTTTCATTGGAGTTTTCATTTTGCATTGCAGCTTTAAGCACGCCATACAATTCTGAAACTATGCGCATTATTTTCTAGGACTTTGATTGGGTGCAGGTCACTTTCTTGTCAAGTCACCGAGTAGGGCATGAATTTGCCTGAAATTTTATGATGTGTATTTTTTTTTTCAAACTTCACCTATATGTGACTGTTTTAGATTTAAATAATTTTTTTTAATGTTTAAAAGACTAAACAAGTGGTTGGTGGTTATTTTTTTCTTTAAAAAATTATTGAGTTTAGAGGTTTATTGATCCTAAAGACTTATTTTATAGTTTAGTGTGTGGGGATTTGGAGATGTGTAAGTTTGTCCATCTCTTTTTCTCTTTTAAAATGTAAATATAAAATAAAAATTATGTTCTAATTAAAAAAATAATTTCAACTATAATAAAAAAAATGAATTAAAACTTGAATTTTTAAAAAATATTTCAACAAAATATTTAAATAAACTATTTGAAAATCTATGTTAACTAATATATGTCAATATCAATATAATTTTTTTTTTGTTAAAATAAAACATTTTAATGTTATATATAAAAAAAATATTCAATGTGGGTTATCAATAAAATATTTTAATAAAAATGAATATTGACATATACTTAAAAATATACTAATAATAAAAAGTCATTTTAATTTGCATGATAAAATATCTTTATGTACATGCCATGTAAAATATTTTAATGTAAATTACCTATATATTATATATCATTTAAAAAAAAATATGTATATATCATAAAAAATTAAATTTATTCATTATTACTAAAGTTATTAATGATATCATTAGATTAAGGATTTAGCACAAGATTATTATTTCTATCAATAGATTAAAGATCCATATTACTATAGGACTCGAAGCATGAACAATTAATTAATCAATGGTTTTATATATATATATAATTGTAAGGTTGTGGTAGTCAATCATCTATATTAATATTGAAGGCTTATCCTTCTTAGTCAATAAC
This sequence comes from Pinus albicaulis, assembly GCA_034641835.2. Classification (NCBI taxonomy): domain Eukaryota; kingdom Viridiplantae; phylum Streptophyta; class Pinopsida; order Pinales; family Pinaceae; genus Pinus; species Pinus albicaulis. Next base: position 106,992,266 of record CM076575.1, read on the forward strand.
TATGGATTAATTATGGTATAACCCTCCCATCAGAACCCTCCAGAACTGTCAAGGTTATTGGAATTCTCTCGAAGCTGCCCTTGCTAGCTGTCAAGCAACTGGGGTTGGTTGGAATCGACAAAGAAAACGATCTTGACCATTAATATGACAAGCTTAGCATCGAACAATAAGGATGAAGGGTCTCGATTATTGGAACCATTTCGACCCTAGACCCCCTTGGCACACTCATTCGACACCCTCATGCTGTTGATGCTACCTCCAAGCTCAGTTTCAGTCTGGCATTGTCATTTCTCTTGGTAATATTTGTCTACCGAGCATGATAGTGCTCTTTCTGGGCATTCAAGGCATTGTATTAGTTATTTTCTGGGCAACGACAATCTCATTACGATTTCTTACTTGTTTTTATTATTATCTGTAAACATGGAGGGATACAGAGCTTAGGGTTTCAATGTTTTTTCTCTAGTAGACACTTCAATCACCTGGATTTGGAAGGTATGTAACTTTACCCTCCTCAGGCATTCTTCTATAAGTTGATTTAGGTAAATTTCCTCGAACCCTAACCCCGACCCTATCTACTATATGTCAGGTGAGCTGGGTTGGTCAGCAGGCTTATGGTTTCCAGGTAAATTTTGTTGTTGGGTCCTCCAGGCTAAAAATAATTGACATATACCCTTACTATCATGTTCTCCTAAAACTTGAGTTTTATTCTGGTCACGACTTGTAGGTGCATTTGGTTAAGAACTATACTTTTGTTGGATTAGTTGAGAGGATTCATAACTTTCAGCATAGTTCTGACCTTTCGTTCTCATCTTGCCACGTTTTTTTTTTCTCTCATGCTTGTAATGGTTACTCTGTAATTCAATTATATTAACGTCGGGATGTATGGCTTAGAGCCTACAGGATTTGAATGAAACTGGGGTTTTTATTGAAGTTCGGTACATGTTTTTTAAACCCTAACCTGGGCTTGTTTTACCTAAGTTGTCGTGGCATATATATATATATTAGAAGTTTTATTGTATTTGTTATAAAAATGTTGGTTATGGCTGCCCTGACTGGTTTTGCTGCTATTACATGTTTGGTGGAATTTTGGAGTTATTTGACCCTCGAGTCTCTCCTGTAGTTGATGTTTAGATATGGATATGTGTGCAATGTAAGAACTTGTTTATCGTTGTTTGTTATCTTGTTCACGAGTTAAATTCTGATATTTATTAGGTGTATGTGATTGTCGTTGTCTAGTTACTGTAATACTTCTTATTATTGTTCGTTGATGTTCATTAAAGTTTTTTACAATTTATTATGGTTTAATATCGTTTTCAGTTGGGCCTGAATACCTTCCTTGGCCGGATTAAGGGATGAGTTTAAAGGTACAAGTCTTGAGGGAGGATTGTCTCTCCTTGGCCCTGTAGCCGTGGGAGAGACTAACCTTTCCCTAGTTATCTTTTATGATTTAGTTCGTTTAGAATCAAAGGGACTCTTGCATAGAATGGTTACTTTATCATGTTCTGTATGCTACAGACCTGTTATGAATATATATACACCATTTCACATTTTACTGGTGATGCAAATGAACAGTTTTGTACTACCCTCTGTATGCACAAAACCAAAATTTAGTCATTATCATTACAGTTTTCCTTAACTCGCTATCATTAATTCCTCGGAAATAAATAAGTAAAATAAATAAAAGATAATTGGCACAGAGTTCTAGATTTTAACTGCTATAAGCTATTTAAACATACTTTGCTAACTAGACTATACTTAAATCTGTCTCTGTTATACATTGTTGAGAGAACAACTAGAGAGACCCCTTGTCGACCCAACCTTGAGATTGGCAATCATGTTCGAATCTCCCCCAAGCTACCTTCGTTTCCAGAGAAATTTTCAGACAGGACCCTTTTTGTGACCTCAAGACTTCCTTGTCGAGTCGAGAAAGCTCGGTTCCAGAGTTCCACTAGTTCATTCACTAGCTCAAGAACTCTATTAAGTAATACACTTAGCACATGAAAGCATCTTGTGTAGGCCTTTTACTCACTTCGCTCTCTTTTCCTCTTCAACCACTCGTGGCCCTTCTCTTGCGAACTTTCCATTTGAACCAAAAAGAGGTTTCTCAAGAATGAAGAATAACTTATTAACTATTGGTTTGTCTTTTTGGGAAGTCTTTCTCTGTTTTTTTCGATTTTGCATAACTAAATTTTTTTTTTCAAGAAAATATACATAATTGAAAATAAAAAGGTTCTATTATAACTAAGTCCAAATTTTACTAAGTTTAAGTGGTAAAGTAAATAAAAACTATCTATGTGTGGAGGGGTGTAACAAACACATTATATTTTGCACTCTAAAGAAGTTTGCACATAAACTTAAGATGAATCATGTTAAATGTGTGCTTAAGATGAATCTATGTTGGTCTCATTATTTTTAAAATTTATTAAAATTTAAGTTAAATTTTAACTCATAGCATTTCAAAAAAACTAAAATATTATATTTATAATTAAATAGAAAAATATTAAATAACAAGTTATTTCTCTCTTCTAAAATCTATTTCATGTGTATGGATTCTTTTTTTTTTTTAAATGTTTCACTTAATTAAATAAAATTTTGAATATCAATTAGATGTATTCTATTAAAAAGATGACTATTATAGTATTATGGCTTAGTCTATATTGGAATTGTGTTTAAAGAATGTCAAATTGTCAATGAATAAGATTTCATAATCCAGAAATATTTTTCGTTTAATACATGATTTAACTAACAGTATGGAAAGTGCATAAATAGTTTTTAAGTATATTTCTAATTTTAATTTATTATAAAAATATATATGAAATGTAAGAGTTACAGTACGGTTGGCTACACAACCTGCTCAAATTCGCATATCCACAGTGCGGTTAAGCATTTGATCAAGAGATGTCTGCTCTTTGTAATGAATCTCCATGACTATGTCAAAACCCTTGCTAAGCATGCCAAAATCCACCCTAACCTCACCATGGTAGGTTTGAGTGGAGCCTCGAATGGTTTGTTAAAGGAAAACGAAGAGTTCTTCGATGCCTATTTTATATACAACGCCAGATGACAGAAACATCCTCCTCCACATAAGTCTCAACAAATATTCCATTAGCGTTTCTTTTTTTTTCATCCCATAGAGCACATGTGAGCAATTCTCAATAAAAAATTAATTGAGGTTTATTTTTTATGTTAGAAATTAACCATGGTTAAAGTTTGTATGTTTGTAGTAAATGGAAAATGATGTTTTAGGTTTATATCAATCACCACACTATGCTAGCTTCTACTAAAATTCAGATCTCTCAAATTAATATATTAATTTAATGTTTTTTTTTATTATTAATGATTATTTTTTAGCTATAAATTTTTTTTGCTAAGTGGTTTTATATTATTAGAGATTACATCTAAGCTGTTGAAATCACTCCTAGATTGTATCCGGCCTAGACTACACCAGGGTTTAACATGACTAGATTTTTGCCACAGTGACCTTCCCATCATGGAGTAACTTAACAGTACACCCCATCACCAACATGACTGGATTTTTGCCACAATGACCTTCATATCATAGAGTGACTTAAAAATAGACGCCATCACCATTTATTCTACACCCCATCACCAACATGACTGGATTTTTGCCACAATGACCTTCATATCATAGAGTGACTTAAAAATAGACGCCATCACCATTTATTCTACACCCAGTAAGCTACCTTTAAATATTTTATAATAGCCTTTCTTTTTATAATTTTTAAAATACACAAATTTCTTTAAAAAATTTGAAGAAACCTAATATATTCATAAACTAGTAGCTCACAGGTGAGCAAGCTCCACTTGGAGATTGCCTCAAGCAGAGTTCTCTACATTAATGATTATTCATCAAGACTATATAGGTTTACATATGCATATGAGAGTTAGAACTAACTCCTAGAAAGTAGGAACTAATTCCTAAACTAGGATAGACGCACAACTAATGAAACAGACTCACTAAAATAATATATTCTCCATTAATTCCAACACTCCCCCTTAACATAGAATGAATTCACTAGTACTCCTAACATCTCCCTAAATATTTCAAATTTAATTCTTCCAAGACTTTCATACACCTGTTGGTCTCAGTCTCAGCTAGGCTTACACTGGTACATAAAAAAAATTGATAATTGAGCTTTCATTTTTGTCTTATTGCTAAAGAGTCCATGCTTTTTCATTTTCCGGTGAAGTTTCATCTTCATTTTTCTTGCCATAAGATAGTGGTGGAGCTTCTCCTAATTTTTACATTTTCTACCCCAAAGGTGGAACACTTGAACTCTTAATCTCCTCTTTCTTGATCTTGATTGTAGCCGAACATTATTTGTATTTAATGGTGCACATTCTTGGGACTTATACTTTTACTTAATGTTTTCAATTGCTTCTTCTTGGCTACCAATATCTGCACACTTAAAAACAATGTTAGATTCGTAAAGAGGATCATATTAGCTCTTGTCATCCTTCTCCTTTAAGATAACTTTCATTTCTTCATCTTTCTTTGTGGACATAGTTTGTTGATTTATGTCTTCAACCTCTTTAATTAATATTGTTGCTACAAACATGTTGTCCTGCATTTGATTTGTATATGGAGATAGGATTTTCTTCTCATCGAACAACAACTCATCAATAAGATGATTTTCATGCATCAGATTGATCCACTCGTTATGAGATACATAGTTCTCATCAAATTTGAATTCTTAGGTCTCTGCATCAAGGAATATTTCTTCATAAAAAATTTCAAATTCTACAAAAATGGTTGTTACTTCATCATCACATGTTTTAATGTAAATTACAGGCAAACATTCATCATCCATCATTACATATTCAATGTTGTCATCTTCAATTTCACACTCAGTTATGAGACTAAAAGCACAATCATCATTTTCAAGAGAAATACCTTCATCATCTTTGCCCTCATTTAAATTGCACTTCATTTCTAAAATATCCCACAATACTTTTGCACTTTGAATCTCACCATATTTATGTAGTATATTGATTAAGATGCTTTCATCTAACGAAATTGTTATAAGATGTAAAGTTGATGCATTTGTACTCATATCATGGGTTGATTTAACAAAATCATCTTCGACATAATTTAATAAATCTACCTTCCATATTATTGTTTTCATTTCAATTGCCCAGCTTTCATAATTCATACCTGAAAAAAAGGGTAGATCTGACATTAACCTCTTCAGATCTGTATTATGATCCTTGACTTGATTAGCAATAAGTCCATCAACGTCAACCTGAAACTCTTCACCAAATTCAGATAAAAAATATATCACACCAATCTCTTGATGCTTTCTCCTCGTATGTTTCAGTTTTCTTTGAGACTGTTTCAGTCTCCTTTGTTGACCCATTACTCGGCTCTTTACAAGGATCTCAGCTCCTTAGTTCTTTACACGGTTGCTTCAATCAATGCTCAAAGAAGCACTCCATACTCACACGACCAGATCGTATTAAAACAACGTCAACCACACTTGTGGAGCCTTAGAACCACACTCCCAATATGCATATTCTCACCACTTCAAACTTCTGAACCTTCACAAATAGGTCGGAAAAAATCATTGCGATCAATCAACAAAAATGACAAAATTGTGCAAAACACATGCAACAATGAAAAAATGCGGCAACAGGGGGATTTACACTTGATCACAGCACTGAATTTTAGTTAGGAGCTCATGCTCTCCCACCTTCAATCGATCGAGATATCCTTCGTAGTCGGATGCCATAAATGACACCAATAGGTCTCGACTCTACCTGCATGTAGGCACCATTCACCAATAGCTCGGGTTCTCCAAAACACACCCACATGTCTTTGTCCGGTGAAATAGGTTCAACAACTCCTTTTCTCACACTTCTTATCCTAGTTGGTTGAATGATCCAGGTGGATATTGGTGGCCACCCACCTATTCCACTTGGGGCCCCACCATTGTCTCTTTCAGTTTTTCAGTTTCAGCACAACTTACTATCAGGGATAATTTTAAGGATGGAAAATTATCTTGAAGTTTAAAACATTGGCGAATTTCACTAGTCCCTGATATGTGAAGTATAAAATTTTATTGATATTTTTGTAAAATTATACAAATTTATAATGATTTTATATATAGTCTCTATATAATTTTGGCTATTTTAAAGTTTAAATAATTTTATATTGTAAAATTTGGGCGAAGCATGTTTACAAAAAAATGGAAATTGGCGAATCTTTTTTTTGGAAAAATCATGGAAAATTAGCCCACCTGCAAATATTAGCCCCTAAAATTTTCCATGCTTACTATTTTTAGTAGTTTTTCGGGTCCTGAACTTTCGGAGCCATTTTAAGGCCCTAAACGACGTTTTTTTGGAAAACCGAGAGTAACATGGTCCATGGGTCCATGGACCATGTTGCTCACTAAAAATTTTTAGTCCTCAGATAGATCTTTCTAACGAGGTATGATTCACGTCAAACGAAGATCGTATGCCAAAGTTACGTCCCTGGGAAGTTGAAACACCAATTTACCCAAACGGCTCCTATAGTTTTGGCGCTTCATCTCCTAGGGTTAGGGTTTTGGATGTTTAGGGTTTTCCATTGTTTATAAATAATAAATAGGCCCTCGAGCCTCATTTTAACTCAGTTCAGAGGCCTGTAGCCACCACATCTCTTCTCAGAGATAGCTACCAGCACCCTAGCTAGTTTATTTCCATTCTGTCTGTAAACCAATTTCAGTTCTTTGATATTAATGAAATGAAGGGTTATTTCCGCTGCATCTTTGTATTTATGGTTATATATTTATTCTGTTGCATTCCTGCATAAATCCGGATCAGTGGTATCAAAGCGGTCTGCTTTTTCTCGATCCTTCTTTGCATGTCCCCAACGAGGTCGGGGTATAAGGAGTTAGGGCTCGATCTAGTGGAACCCTTGCAAGATCAGCCTCGCAAACCCCGACAGACACTCATGGGGGACGAAAAGAAAGATGAGGGAGCAGGAGATCCTATCAAAATATTGCTCGAAGAGGCCCTCGAAAAACAACACCGCAAAGCCAAAGGACACATGAAAGTGGTGTGAGTTCCATAAGAGCTCCACTCACAACACAAGTGAGTGTCGGGCCAAGCAGTCGCTGGTGACTGAGATGAGGGCTTCTGAGTCAGATGCATGCTCCGACTCTGAATTAGAACCTAACAAGGGGAATGACAAAGGGAAACCAACGCCACTGTTGCCAATACGAAGATCCAGAAGGAGGAACTGGAAGATCCAGAGGAGGAGGAACATCTCTTCCACTCCTAGATGTAGGTAAAGGGCTCCCCGGTACAGTTCATTCTCGACAATGGGAGCCAAAAGAACCTCATTTTAGCAGACGCCGTGAAGCGATTAGGATTACCGACCACAACGCACCCACATCCATACACCATCGAGTGGCTTCACCAAGGACGAGATCTTCGCGTCAGCCAACAGTGTCGCCTTCACTATAGCATCAAGCCCTTCACGAATGAGGTATTATGTGACGTTGCTCCTATTGATGTTTCTGATGTATTATTAGGACAACCATACTTGTGGAAGTGTCATGTTGTGTATGAGTCTCGACCTTGTGCTGTTATTGTTACTTTGGGAAATAAGTTGTAGAGGATACCAGAGGTACCACCTCCTGCCGCTATCTCTTTGGTTACTACAAAACAATGCAGTAAGCTCATTTCCCAAACCAGAAAATTTGTTTTCCTGATGATCCGCCCCCAGGGCAAGAAGAAGACAGTGGCCACGACTTCCAGAAAGGGCTCCTCTACACGATAACAACAAATGGATAAGGTTGTTGAGGAGTACGGGGACATCTTCACCTCACCCACAGGGGTTCCTCTGCACTTTCAGGTCAAGCACCCGATTGACCTGACCCCAGGTGCACCGCTACCCAATGGACTGATCTATCGACGCTCTATTTTGGAGAATGATGAAATCAAGAGGGATTCAGGAGCTGCTGCAGGAAGGTCATATCCGACCAAGTTCATCGCCCTGTGGGAGCTCGATCGTGTTGGTACAAAATAAGGATAGGACGTGGAGACTTTGTATTGACTATCGGGCGCTGAACAAGATCACTGTATGGAATAGGTACTCAATCCCACGGATTGATGACCTTATGGACCAACTCAAAGGTGAAAAATATTTCAGCAAGATCGACTTGAAGTCTGGGTATCACCAGGTACCAATTGAACCCTCCGATGTGTTGAAGATTGCCTTCAAAGCCAAGGAAGGCCTTTTCGAATGGCTAGTCATGCCTTTCGGGTTAACGAATGCTCTTGCAACCTTCATGAGGTTGATGGACGACATCTTGCGGACATTCACTAACTCATTTGTAGTGGTGTACTTGGATGACATTCTGATCTTCAGCCAGACTTGGGAAGAGCACCTCCACCACATCTGACAAGTCCTCCAAACACTGCGGCAACACAAGTTGTGTGCCAATTTGGAGAAGTGCACTTTTGGCATGACCCAGGTTCAATATTTGGGATAAATTATTGATGAAAGGGGGCTGCATGTGGATCCAAACAAGATCCAAGTCATTCGGGATTGGCCAACCCCAACCACTATAAAAGAGCTTCGCAGCTTTCTGGGTCTTACTAATTTCTACCGTAGGTTCATGTTGGGGTTCTCTCATATAACTTGGCCCTTGAGTCAAGTCACCAAGGGAGGAGCGAGAGAAAAATTCTTTTGGTCGGAACCTCAACAGAAGGTGTTCATAGAATTTAAAAATCGCCTCTGTTCTACCCCAGTGCTCACATTACTAGACTTGAAACAGCCATTTGAGATCGAGACAGATGCCTCTGACTATGCTATTGGGGTAGTTCTTACTCAACAGGGACATCCAGTGGCATATCACAGTGAGACATTGTCTGACACAGTTCGCAAGTATCCCACTTATGAAAAATAAATGTATTCCATTGTGCAAGCTTGTCGACAATGGAAGCATTACATTTTGGGGAAGGAAGCAATCATCCACACAGACCACCGACCCCTGCAGTTCATACAGACACAAGGGAAGTTGCAGAATGATCGCCATCTGAAGTGGTTTTATTTGAACATCAAGTACAAGAAGGGTAGCACCAATAATGTTGCAGAATGCCTCAGCCGACCACCGATCGTGTCGCTCACCACCGTTCTCAACTCTTGCGGGCACGAGACTTCTGATTGGCCGCTTCTCTACGAGAGCAACCCAGAATTTAGTCACACTTACAAGGCACTCTTGGGGGTACACAAGTTCCAAAATTTCACCTCCACGATGCACTTTTATGTCACCTGGGACACCTTTGTGTTCCTTCAAGTGAGCGTGCCAAGATGATATGGGAAGCACACTACAGTCGAGTCATCAACAATTTCGTAGTCCATGAAATACTTTCAATGTATAAGAATTATTTTCATTGGCCAAACCTTCTAAAGGATGTCGAAGCACATCGATCCCACACTCGTCATGGCCATTGCCAAACTGACCATCAAGAAGCAAGGCCTCTATACTCTACCATCTACCCCTAGTCGACCTTAGGAATCCATCTCCATGTATTACATGTCTTTCCTTCCTTCTACTAAGAATGAAAACGACTATGTTTTCATGGTCGTTGACAAATTCTCGAAGATGGCTATTATGGCGGCTCGTAAGAAGAATATCACAGCAGAAGCCACTGCTTAACTCTTATTTGAATGAGTGTGGGTGCACTTTGGGATCCCACACCCACGATATCGTACTGTGATAAAGGTGTTCTCAAACGCATTTTTGTCCACCGTTCGGGTCGCTAGACACCAAGCTCACCAAGTCCACAACTTTCCATCCCCAAACAGATGGCTAGACAGAGGTCGTCAACAGAATGATTGTACACATTCTGTGCATGTACAATTCAAAGCATCCATGCACATGGGACGAGAGCCTCCCCTATGTACAACATAGTTATAACCGGGCTCTCCATAGTTCAACCGGCCATAGCCCCTTTCAGGTGGGCTTGGGATTCCAGCCACTATGTCCCATTAACGTAGCCATGCCATTTGCAGCTACCCAGGCCGATTCAGCTCATGTCCAGTCTGAAGTTGAAAAATAAAATAGCTTCATCAAGCTCATTCAACACATCCGCCAACAGGTTCATGACATATTGGACAGAGCCAATGCTAAGTACAAGCAATTCCATGATCAACATCGGGTGCCACACAACTTCTAGGTGGGCGACAAAGTGTGGCTACAGTTGCAGAAGGAGCGCCTCACTGGACCCCACCGAAAGCTTCACTCGCTCCGATACGGGCCATACACCATCACCAAGGCTGTATGGAACAATTCCTTCGAGCTCAGTATTCCACCATTCCTTGGTTTTCACCTAGTATTCAATGTGGACCGCCTTCGTCCTTACTTCCCACCTCTACTGGACACCTTTGACATTGCAGAACAACTCACACCAACAGAGTTAAACCCAGACTGCATGGAACAGGCCACCACAGATTGTATCATGGACATGCAAATCAAGAACACTCGCCAACAAAAGATCCAACTGTATCGGGTTTTCAAAGCTGGCCAACTCTTGCACCAAGGAAAGTGGTTCACCAGGGACCAAGTTCAACAGAAATTTCCTCATCTCATGGAGGAACTTAACGCAATGGGGACCATTTCTTCCTAAGGGGGGAGGAATGATCCAAGTGGATATTGGTGGTCACTTGCCTATTCCACTTGGGGCCCCACCATTGTCTCTTTCATTTTTTCAGTTTCGGCACAACTTACTATTTTTAGTAGTTTTTTGGGTCCTGAACTTCCGGAGCCATTTTGAGGCCCTAAACGACATTTTTTGGGAAAAATGAGAGCAACATGGGTCCATGGACCGATGTTTATCACTCAAAATTTATAGTCCTCGAATATGTATTTCTAACAAGGTATGGTTCGCGTCAAATGGAGATCGTATGCCAAAGTTACATCCCCGGGAAGTTGAAACACCAATTTACCCAAACGGGGCCCAGAGTTTTGGCGCTTCATCTCCTATGGTTAGGGTTTTGGATGTTTAGGGTTTTCCATTGTTTCTAAATAATAAATAGGCCCTCGAGCCTCATTTTAACTCAGTTTAGAGGCCTGTAGCAGCCACATCTCTTCTCAGATATAGCTACCAGCGCCCTAGCTAGTTTATTTCCATTCTATCTATAAGCAAATTTCAGTTCTTTGATATTAATGAAATGAAAGGTTATTTCTGCTGCATCTTTTTATTTATGGTTATATATTTATTATGTTGCGTTCCTACATGTAAATTTATGTAGATGTTCTATGCTTGATGAAACTTTACTTTTATTACAACAATCACATAAACAGTTAAGTAAAATGATGATAGAACATACCAGTGGATCTATAGAAGACAAACCAGAAACAGAAGAATGTGTTGGTGCATTACGACGGTCAGTAGGATGCTTCAACCAGCAAAGTCTTCTTGGTCGGCCAACCCAGAATGTGTCACAACAGTCCTCAAATCAGTCACCCAGTCAACTCAAAGTCAACCCCAGAAAATTCAATGATGTTCAGAAAAGTCAACGCAACTCGGTCTTCGGCCAACATTTTGACCTCGATTTTTGTGCCAATGAGTACGGCCTTCCAAAATTGAACTCTCCACCAAATTTCAGCCCTTTTAGACCATGCGTTGATCAAAGTCAACGTTGGTCAAACTATCAAGGAACCCCTAGTTGCGGTAAACTGCAGTAAATTCGGTCAACCCTTGTTGCAGTAATTCGTCCTCTTTCCCACGTGTGAACCAAATTCACCTCCAAGGAGCTCGTACTAAATCAGAAGAGGAGATGTGTGTGTTGAGAGTGAGTGAAATTCTCTCCAACGTTGATTGTATATATATATCCATCATTGAGGTGTGTGACACATCTGCTGGGGGTGTAAAACCTTAAGGCCAACCTGCACATATTTGAAATTATTAAAAATAAATTCAAAATAAATGTTTCGCTCATCAGATTAAGATCAATTTTATATCGAGCTTACACCTCTCTGAAAGAGGAACCCAATAAAAATATTGGTATCTTAATTTGAGCATCACAACATGGAGTTTGGACCTAGTTGTCCAATTTTAACACTCCCTCTCAACTAGGGAGAACTCCCTCCACCTGGGTCAGTCATAAAGACTTCATTCCTTGGTTGACAGATTCAGCCCAGAGGTCCTAAACCTCTATCAAACTCAAAAAGAGTCTCATACCAACCCGAAGTTGGTTTACCTTACTCGAAGTCAGTTGGAGGTCCGAAACCTTACTATACTTGATCCCAGATCAAGTGGTTGGACTGTGCCATCCTAGATAGAGAGTACAAAAATCTTTGATGCGTCCATCAGTCTTTGCTACTAGTCTCTAGATTTTCCCACCTCATTGGCCAAATGAGAGGTACTTCCCATGAGCCCTGAACTCAATGGGTAGGATGCATATGGGGCACAAATAATGAGAGGTGAACCAACTCAAACATCATAACGGTGGGGCAGAAGCACCACAAGGTTTAGCAAGCCTAGCCTCGTGAGTGCTTATAGCTCCGAGAAGCTATCCCCAAAGCCCCCTAGAGCTCCCAGAGCTCATCGTCCAACAGGACCCACATCATAGGGTCATTCCAAGATACCAAGACTCTCACGGAAGGTTAGGAACTTGACCTTCCCTAGGGGCTTTATGAGAATATCCGCGACCTGCTCATCAGTTCTTATATGATCGAGCCTTACGACACCTCGCTGTACCATATCCCGAATATAGTGGTACCTGATATCAATATGCTTGGATCGATCGTGGAACACTAGATTCTTGGACAAGCGAATTCCACTCTGGTTATCACAGAGTATCACGGTGGTATCTAGCACATGTCCGAACAACACACTAAAGAGCTTTCACAACCAAACTGCTTCACAACAGGCCATAATTGCTGCAATGTATTTGGCCTCTATGGTGCTCAAAGCCACTGACTTCTGCTTCCTGCTCATCCATGAGATCGAAGCAGAACCAAGATTGAAGCAGCATCCTGATGTGCTCTTACGATCCACCACACTGCCAGCCCAATTGGCATCAGTATATCCAAGGAGTGTCACGCTCCTGGTAGTGTATCTCAGCCCATGGTTTATCATGCCCCGAAGGTATCTCAGAATATTCCTGGCACCAACCCAGAGAAAGTGATGAGGCTCAACCATCTGTTGACTCAAAGTGTTCACTGCAAAACATATATCTAGACGGGTGTTCACTAAGAACATCAGGGCCCCTACGAGTTGACGATACTTAGTAGGATTTGACAATACGGGCCCAGCAGCGCTGCCACTCAACTTCTTGAAGTTGAGTTCCATTGGTGTCGACACGGACTTGCAGTCCACCATACCAAATCTTTCCAGAAGCTTCACAATGTATTTTCCTTGAGAAAGGAAAATCTCGTCAGGTCTCTACCAGACCTCCATGCCTAAGAAGTAGTGCATCAGTCCTAGGTCCTTCATCTCGAACTCAACAGCGAGCTCCCTCTTGCACTGATGAATGAGAGGGTCAGCACCTATCAAGAAGAGGTCATCCACATACAGCACCAGGATGAGAGGTTTTCCCTTAACAACCTTGAAGTAAAGGTTCAGATCAGCATTACTTCGAGTGAAGCCCAGCTTCATCAAGTAGCTATCTATCCTCTCGTACCAAGCTCTAGGTGCTTGCTTCAGCCGATAGAGGGCCTTCTTCAACCTGAAGACATGGGTGTCCTGATCCTAGACTTCGAACCCCAGAAGTTGCTCCACATATACCTCTTCCTTTATTGCACCATGCAGAAATGTGGTCTTTACATCCATCTGATGAAGACTCCATCCTTGTGTAGCAGCAAGGGCTATAATATATTGAATGGTGGTATATCAGGCCACAGGTGCAAATATGTCATCATAATCTATGCTTTATTTTTTAGAGAAGCCATGGGCAACGAACCTTGCCTTGAATTTTTCAGCACTTCCATCAGATCCATGCTTGATCTTGTAGATCCATTTCGAGGTGACAACTGCTTTGTCCTTTGGTCTTGGAACCACATCCCAGACATCATTCTTCATAATGGAATCATACTCTTCATGCATAGCATCCTTCAAGAATTGATGCTTTACGACTTCCTCAAAGGATCCAGGCTCGGATTATACAATAGTACTCATGGCTGCTAGATACCCTTGGTATCTACTCAGCTTCTTGCTTTCACGGAATGTCCCCCTTGGGGCAGCATGTCCCTCAACATCCTCGAGAGTGTCCCTGAGCCATGATGGTCTCTTTCCTATTGAAGGAGGTGGATCGATCGGGTCCATCGGTCTTTCAACATCAGGCATTGTTTCATCCTTCGGTTCCTCTTGATTTCCAGGCCTTGCTTCATTATCTTTCTCAAATCTCGGAATATTGACTACTTTCCTCAGGGAAGTATCTTCATCAAAGGTGACATCGTGGCATATCTCCACTTCCTTTTGACTAGCCACATAGAATCTGTAGGCCTTCGAAGTTTCACTATAGCCCACAAACATTCCTTTCTTCCCAAAAGCATCCAAGTTGCTCTTCCTTTATTTCGGCACATGAAAGTAGATGTTACATCCAAAAACTCTAAAATGTGAGACATCAGGTTTCTTACCAAAGAAAACCTCTTCAGGAGTTTTGGATTCTAGATCGGAATGCGGGCATCGGTTTTGTATATACATGGCAGTGTTTGCAACTTCTCCCCATAGAAACTTCGGCAGACCTTGGTCACATAGCATGGCATGAGCAACTTCCACAATGGTCCGGTTTTTTCGTTCAGCAACACCATTTTGCTCGGGAGTATAGACAGTTGTGGTCTCCCTCTTAATGCCAGCTTCTCTGCAAAAGTCCTTGAACTCATTTGTCTCATATTCAGTGCCATTATCAGTTCTCAAAATCTTGATCTTTTTCCCTGTCATATTTTCCACCAAAGCTTTGAAAGTACGGAACCACATGAAAGCCTCATCCTTCTCCTTTAAGAAGTATATCCAGGTTTTGCAAGAAAATTCATCTATGAACATCATATAATATGAACATCCTCCCAAGGATGTCATGAGCAGCATACCAGATAGATCAGAATGGATCAATTCGAAGACATCAGATGTCTTTGTGACACTAGAGGGGAAAGGTCCCCTTGTATGCTTTCCTTTGGCACAACCCTTACATACACCTTCATGATTATTTTGAAACTCAGGCATCCCTGTCACCACCTTCCTTGCTTCGGGAAGGGCTTTGTAGTGAAGGTGTCCAAACCTTCGGTGCCATAGTTCAGTCTGTCAGATAGTATCATATTTCATTGCTCCCAATGGACTTCCTCCAACCTGGTAGAGTGTATCAACTCTAAACCCAATCAAGATAGCTTCCTTAAAGCTCTTCTTCCACATGAGCACCTTTCCATTAGTGAATGCCACATTGAAACCTTTTTCTTCCATGGCTGATATAGACACAAGGTTCTTCTTCAAATTTGGTACGTAGAGTACATCCTACAAGTGAAGGACTTGTCCTTGAGACAAGTGGAGGATCACAGTCCCTGTCCCTTTCACAGGATATGTGGCATTATCTCCAAGGATAATTTCCAGATTAGTATCCTTCTCAATCATATCAGAAAGTGCTTCCTTGAACCCAGTGATATGCCTTGAGGCACCACTATCTATTAACCAGACATCCATAGTGTCGGGTGGGGATGTAACAGAGAGGGCAGATACAAGAATGTATTCATTTCTTTTATCAACAACATGTGATTCCTCATACCTGGAGTTTCTTGACCTTTTGAAAGGTTGATCATTTCCGCCGGAGGAAGCCTTCCTTTTTCCCTTGAACCTGTTGTTCCTTTGATTGCCATTCCTTCGGTTGTTGTTGTTGTCATCACTATCGGGAGAATCCTTTTTGAAAGGACATTCTCTAGCATAGTGACCAGGCCTATGACAAGTGAAACATTTTCCCTTCTTTCCTTGGGCTCCTGCTTTTCCCTTATTCTTCGGACCGCCAGAGTTCTTCTTTCTAGAATGAGCAACGTATGCAGCATTTCCTCCATTTCCATACTCCTTCATTCTTGATTCTTCTTGAACGCATCTTGACAGTAATTCGTCAAAGTCGGGTATCACATTATTATTTAGAATGGTAGTGTTGAACACATGCCATTCAGATGAGAGCCCTCCAAGTGCGGTGAGTACCATCTCTCGATCAGCTATTGTCTCTCCAAGAGCTAGCAGATTGTTCCTGATTTCAGTCGGCTTCAAAAAGTATGATTGGACAGACTCATCCCTGTCTTTCTTTAGATTCTTCAATTGATTCTTGAAGAATAGTACTTGATTCGCATTGTTGGCCTTGAACATGAGGATCAATTTATCATACATATCTTTAGATGTGCCCAACTCAAAGATGTAGGCCACCAGGATTTTATGAATGGATTCTATGATCATCAGCTTTTCTTTGATCTCCCCCTTCTTGTACTTTGTTTTGGCAGCAGCAGTAGCAGTGGATGGGGGTTCTTGGATTTTACCCTACACATAGTCCATGACATCTTGGTCTTCCAATTTGAGATCCAATATCATTTTCCAAGCATGGAAGTCATCCTTCCCAATCAATTTGTCTTCCTCCTTGAAGCTATAGCTTGTGGAACCCATTATCCTTTCCGGTGATTGCTACAAATAGGGCTTGTCTTCACCTTAGCTCTGATACCATGTAAATTTATGTAGATGTTTTATGCTTGATGCAACTTTACTTTTATTACAGCAATCACATAAGCAGTTAAGTAAAATGCTGATAGAACATACGAGTGGATCTATAGAAGACAAACCAGAAACATAGGAATGTGTTGGTGCATTATGACAGTCAATAGGATGCTTCAACCAGCAAAGTCTTCTTGGTCAGCCAACCCAGAATGTGTCACAACAGTCCTCAAATCAGTCACCCATTCAACTCAAAGTCAACCCCAGAAAAGTCAACATTGTTCAGAAAATTCAACGCAGGGCAGCAGCAATAAAGTCAATTCAGCTCGGTCTTCGGCAAACCTTTTGACCTCGATTTTTGTGCCAATGAGTACGGCCTTCCAAAATCGAACTCTCCACCAAATTTCAGCCCTTTTGGACCATGCGTTGACCAAAGTAAATGTTGGTCAAACTATCGTGGAAACCCTAGTTACGGTAAACTGTAGTAAATTCGGTCAACCCTTGTTGCAGTAATTCGTCCTCTTTCCCACATGTGAACTGAATTCGCCTCCAAGGAGCTCGTACTAAATCAAAAGAGGAGATGTGTGTGTTGAGAGTGAGTGAAATGCTCTCCAACGTTGACTGTATATATATGCATCATTGAGGTGTGTGACACATCTGCTGGGGGTGTAAAACCTTAAGGCTGACCTACACATATTTGAAATTATTAAAAATAAATTCAAAATATATGTTCCGCTCATCAGATTAAGATCAATTTTATATCGATCTTACATCTCTCCGAAAGAGGAACCCAATAAAAATATTGGTATCTTCATCTGAGCATCACAACATGGAGTTTGGACCTAGTTGTCCAATTTTAACACTGCATAAATCCAGGTCATCGAAAAGCTCAAAGAGATATTTCTAGAAAATAAGAAATTTCGGGCGTCTGAGATTGCCTCTACACCGATGCATGATGTCGAAGAACCGCAAGTGTTTCGGACGGAATGGGTTGAAAAATTTATGGAGATGGTTGACTGTAAGAAATCTCTAGCCAAGGCGGGTTCACTTCTCTGAGTGGCTAGGTCTCTGCATAATATGAATCCAGAGGCCTATATACCTCAATTTATGTCTCTAGGTCCTTACCACCATTGGAATCTCCAAAAAAACATGAAGTCTTCTACAAGAGATACCTACCAGCATCGTGGGCTGAAGCTGTCAATTGGCGCGGAGGCCTACAAACTCAAGTGGCCATGATCTTAGAGAGATTTAACTCTGTAGTTGAAATGATTCAAAGGATGCAGTCGGAACCTCCTTATGTTGACAGTCAATGAATCCCTCATGCTGCTCTTGGCCATGCTGCTTTCCCACACTGCGTTCCTCACACTTTGATTTTGAGGGCTTCGGAGCAGATCCGTGACAATCAGACGCCAAAAAAAACAGATCACTCGTACGTCGAGTTTTACAGATGGAAACGGTGCAAGGGGTGCAGGTAGCTAACCAAGTGATAGGGGTTCGAGCCTCTCTCACCCCACACAATCCACAACAATCCAAACGTTGGGAAAAAACTATGTATTGATGTCTCAATCTTCAACTCTAAGATCTAGAATGGCATATTCGGGATGCAATGACAGATCAGAATCACAATGGCCTCCAACTCCTCCTTCATGTTGCGAGTTCTCCACAACATACAATCACAATTATTGTTGGAGCAGGGTCTCCCAAAGGCTATGAATTTTGTCCATTTTGGTATAATTTTGTATTGTTTAGTCTAACGCATGGGTTTTGGGGTGGGTCAAAGCCCCTAGCGCATTGTAAATGGGTCAAGGGTATACCAAGAGTCCGCAAACCATGGTTTGCGGACCATTGGATGTGTAGGCTAAATTGCTATAAATAGATTAACCTTTTTTGACTCATAAGGTAGGGATGAATAGAGATTGATGCAAAGTACGAACTATTAGATCTGTGGTAGGGTTGTTTGGGTTAGGACTCTTGCTGGCTGTGTGCGCGGAGTTCCTTTGTCCTGCTGTGTGCAGACCCTACTGGCTGTGTGCACAGGTGGTAATTTGGGGAATGTAAGAGGATTTTTGGGTAATGATATAGATGTGCAGAAGTATTGTGGATATATGATGTTATCTGGATCTGCCCTATTACGATTGATGTGGACTTGAGTTATATGATGATGTATCTATTAGTAAGCTGTGAACTATCTATGTTATGGTAAATGTATCTATGATCTGTTAATCCACTGCAAATATATTGTTATGTGATTATAGCTGATAGTACACACGTGGATGCAAACCTGCTGTTTATATCTGATAAACTGTATTCTGGTTATTTATTGAAACTCCTGCGCTCTGGTTGTATAGATCTGATAGTTGCAGACTGGCTTGACTTACCTGCTCTCTCCTAGGGTGCGGAAACCTGGTTCCAGCACCCTCCCATACTGCTTCGGGTGAGACTTTGGCCTGCGCAAGCAGGTCACTATTGAAAGGGCCAGTATTATAGGGGTTTGTTGGAAAACCTTAACCTCTGAACCTGGGTCAGGACCCCGCGAGCCAACAAATGGTTCCATTGTCAGGAACGGGAGCATTTTGAGAGAGATCGAGTAATGCCAAGGCCGTATTGGAAACTTGAAAGAAAAGAAATTGATGAATGGTTTGAAAAACAAGTTTAGGAATTCGCAATAAAAGAAAATCGCAGTAAGAAGTTGACCACTGAAGAGTGGAAGAAAAAGTATATTTTCATGGAGATATACGAGATATTCTTTGTTACGATTGTGATCGAGCTCCAGGAGTGGCTCGTAAGACTGGTTGAATTTCAGAAGTGTTGGAAAGACGAGCGGGTTACACAGTGGACCCCAGAACGGATCCTACAGCTAGAAGAGACCAACAACATCATTACTCACATGGTAGATCACTGGGTGGACAGTTTGATAGGAGGATTTGTGACTGAATTTGTAGTCGATCAATTTGTATCCTACTCAGAAGCGGAGCGGAGGTTCTTCAAGCGTTTCTAGGGTAAGTTTTTCTAAACTTTGGAATTACCGATTAAGATCTTGTTGTGCGAAAAATGAATTTTGTGTAGCCATATGAAGTGAATGAGCTCTGACCAGAGCAAGGGCACAACGCGCAGTGGTAAGTACTACAAAACTAACCAAGAGGTGGATCGATCTGTCTACAGTCCAATAAGAATTTTTTTTACACACAGCCCTCCATCGACACCACTTTCGAGCCCTCATAAGGGGAAAAACTCACCTCCACCCTCACCAAGAGACGATATGGTTGCACACATGAAGCTACCTACTTTCAAAGGCGTGGGTGATGAGGAAATGGATTGGTTCTGGTTTGTCGCAGGATTGGTATGGACTGCACAGAATGTAGTAAGCGATGCGGTGAAACGGGCACAATTATCTCTTTCTTTTGAAGGGAGAGCCCTAGATTGGTACATGGGATACATTGACCAACATGCGAATGCAACTATTGAGGAAATTAGAATGCGTTAAAGCAGCAGTTCAAGAAACCTAAGTCCTACTCTCAGATAGTAAATGACTTGAAGGATTTCAAGTAAGGACCATTTGAGTCTGTATGGGAAGTTGATCAGCGATTAAAGAAAGTGATCAGAGAAGGAGGATTCCAGTATGACGACAGGCAACACACATAGTGGTTCATTGCTATGTTGTTTCCCCACTTGTGCGTACCTATGGGTCACCAAGCCATTGAAACATAGGAGAAGGACTTGGAGGTTTCCATGAAACTGGAAGCTGCGCCAAGAGATGATATCCAGTTAGGAGTACAGTAGATACAAGGCCAACTAGAAGCAATGCAAATCGAGATTTAGAATCTATGCAAGGAGCGAGGGACTGAGGCCAACCCCGAAATATGGTGCATACGATGTAGGGTGAATGGCCACACCAAAGATAACTGTCTGCTGCTTGCGGACTACATCTAGGCCAGGGGACCTAGCCCACTGCGCCCTAGGGAAGCTGCGGGACCAAGTGGGTCGACGCTATGGTGTGATGATTGCCGCGTTGCTGGGTTGCACGATACCAACCACTACCCCCACCTTCTCGCATATATCCCCAAAGTAAAACAACAATGGTGTAGGTTTTGTAGGTCTGTAGGACATGACGAATAGAAATTTCGAACGTATGATCTGATGATCGACCGGGGAAACCTATATAGGGTACAGTCGGACCCCTCATCACCTAGATCCCTCGCAGGTATAGGAGGATCCCCGGCTAGGGGCAGGGGAGGGGGACGAGGAGGAAGCGCAGGCAAGGGTAGAGGCCAATTAATCTGCTATGATTGTGGGGAAATAGGTCACTTTGCGAGGGACTACACGAACCCAACTCGAAAATCCTGTAGATATTGCAAACAGTTGGACCATGTGATCGAGGACTGCCCAATTCTGATGGCCAAGGTACAGGAAAAGCAGCATACTCCTACACATAATGTACAACGCATGAAGGCAGAACCTCGTGAGGAGGATCCGAGCATTAATGTAATAACACGTAGCGATATGGCCACTGGAGGGTTTGCGAAAAGAGCTGAGACGGAGTCTCTGATCCGTAAAGTAGTTACTAAACCGGAAGGTGTGGGCTCCCAGAAGGAGAAGGAGACCTTTGTCGCAGCTCGACAAGATTGTGCTCAAAACAAGACATCGGCTCCAAACAGTGGAATCGAAGATGAGGTCAAACCATTCTTGCAGGCGTGCATGAAGCTGCTGCACAATCAGCAGGCGGTAGAAAACCTCCAAGCCCTACTCGATGGTTGAGCAGGAAAAGCAGCCCCAGTCACGAAGATTAAGGATGTGCACAAACTTTACAAGCAGAAGAGATGCATTGGCCGTGAAATGCGATTAACTGGGCATATTGGTGATTATGAGATGGATCAGGTAATTCTAGACCTAGGATCAGATGCGAATGTACTACCTAAGTAGACTTGGCAACGAATGGGAGAGCCTAAATTGGAATGGTCTACTATCTAGCTATGCATGGCTAATCAACAGAAGATCATACCATTGGGGAGATTATCAAAGATGGTCATAGATATCGCCGGGGCTAAGGTACGATCTGAATTTGAAGTCATTCAGATTGTAGAAGATGCTGACCCTTCCCCAGCACTCCTCGGATTGGATTGGGCCATTGATATGGGTGGAATTATCAACTTGAAGAAATGAAGCATGGTGTTTGAAAGAGAGGGAACTTGGGTGATCATACCACTAGACCCTGCAGAAGGAGAAAGGTACACCGAGCCAGCGTGTGAGGAAGACGGGATGGATCACATCTATAAGCTAACTGCGAAGGAAGAAGACTGGATCAACCTTACGGCCGATGGTATGCCTTGCTGGGACAAGGAAAACGAATGCATCTCTGACTCTGATGAAGAATTAGAAGATTGGCAAAACCGATTGCAGGAAATATCTACATTGTGCTGCCTACGAATTACCAGGGACTTCTGGTATATATCTTCCGAGATAAGAGAATTACCCTACTTTGATGGCTCCGGTAGTATAAAGGAATTTTTGCGAACCTTCGAAGCCGAGGTTCCCAGAGAACGAAGGCTATGGGCTCTTAATCGGGCTATGCATGCAACACCTACGAATTGGTGGGACACACATAAGGGGGCATTCCAGGAATGGGAGGAATGTTGGGATATGATGGTACTACGGTTTGAACCTCCAACCGATGTGTGCGTCAAGAGATTCCAGGGCCCAGGAAATCTGCGCGAACACTCATTCGCTTGGATGGAGCGATGGTGTGATCATACAACAAAAGAATGGGTTCACTTGTTTATTCATGCCTTGGGACCAATTCCCGCTGCCTGGTATCTCAATGTGGAACTACGTCAGTGCACCCGCCAGTGGACAACCCTAAGAGATGAATTCTTGGGGAAATTTGGGTTAACGAGAGGATTGGAGGTTCTTGAAGAAGCTCTGCAGAATCTCGACATCGTTGTGATTGGTATATCAAGCCCCGACGCAGTAAGAGGAGGACCCACATGCGAAACACAGATTCAGGATAATTTCAAGCTCACAAGGCCACCATGGAAGATTATGACGCAGAACCGCGCAAGGTCTCGATCATAGCATCAGGGGAGGAATGCACAGTTTCGGGACCTCCGATACATGAGATGACTAGTACGAAACCACTAAAACCATGAAGCGTTAATGTCAATATGGTAGTACCACCTAAGTGGGTTACGATTAGGAACTACTGGGATGATGGGACAACAGGAAAGATTACGGAACCTAAGAAGGTCACGGTGAACTTGGGCGGTACACACGTCATTCTCAACTCAAATGTGCAACCAGAAGAACAGTGGCCTTATCATACACAGAGGGTGAGGGAGGAGATTGGTAATACACTTATCGCACCAGTCACATAGGCAAAGCCCACGACTATGAAGCTGTTGCGTGAAATCTTGGGACATATGGGCTACTATAGAAAATCCAATCGGGGGTACGCACTGATCACTGAACTTGTGAGAACGTTGCTTAAGCACGATATTTCATTCAGTTGGGCTGACATGCACCAAAAGAAATTTGAACAACTCAGGAACAGGATGGTCACTACACCTATTCTCACTTCCCCCGATCAGGTGACGATATTTCATAAGGATACTTTAGGAATTTCTCGTGAAGTAGGTAGTACGCAGCTTGGCACGAGGGACAGTAATCACACAATCATATGTACTAGTCGAACAATCTCGGGTGTGAAACACAATTATGCCACCACAGCGAGGGAAGGGTCGGCCCTGACCTACGAGCTACAGAAGTATCAACACCCTCTGTTAGGATGCCACTATAAGATGATTGTAGATCATTGGGTTTTATAATGCCTAAGGAATGTGACTATGGTTGGGGGGGAGTTCTGAAGGTGGTAGCTGCTTCAGGAATATGATGTTGAAATCATCGTTAAGCCAGGAAAGTTGAGTAGGGAGTGGGATCACTTGTCCCGAATTGAGACAGGCGAGGAAGGATTGCCTGATACGCATTTGTTTGCAAGTAAGGTTGTGGATGCACATTTTACAGAGATCTCTTTGTTCTTAACCACAAGCATAGTACCTGCCAAATATTCGGTATGACAAAGAAAGGAGTTGGCACATCGAGTGGTGGACTTTATCAGCAACGCACCTCATGAAGTACTACGCAACGATGGCCTGAAGTATGTAAAATACAAATATATAACAGGGGGTCACTACATAGGTAAGACGACGGCGCAAGAGATCTTGAAGGCTAGGCTATGGCAAGACAAAATTTTAGTTGGAAGGAATCCCAGCTGAGTGAAGCCGATGCACCGGGAAAGCGAGAGGATTGCTCGGAGCGCAGGGGTACGCTGATATCACAGGGGTACGCTGAGCGCAACCCAAGTGCGAAAACTAGCCGTTGAAACAGTCAAATCAGGTAAAAACAACAAATTACCGTTGGATGGAGCGGGCGGCTGGTATTTAATGCAGCGATTTTGGGAGATTTTTAACCATTTACTTGATGGTAAGTCCCGCGCGAAGTCTACCCTACCATTGGGCGGTACCCAAGGCTATAAAATAGGTGAGATAGATCACACACAAGTTCCGTATTGCTCAAATAGCTTGTACTTAACCTGG
The DNA here is from genome assembly GCA_034641835.2 of Pinus albicaulis. Classification (NCBI taxonomy): domain Eukaryota; kingdom Viridiplantae; phylum Streptophyta; class Pinopsida; order Pinales; family Pinaceae; genus Pinus; species Pinus albicaulis. The sequence goes on from CM076575.1 coordinate 107,016,502, forward strand.
TTGTCATGGATGAAATTGTGCTGTAAGAAATTCTGTGCCGCTAGCATCTCTTTCATGTCTGAGCAGCCTGCCCCCTCTGACAATAGAAATCCTGATTTCATATTTCGCACCAGAATGACAGCCACAAACCCTGCTGAGCTCTTGGAGCCAGTAACCTCAGTAGACCAAGACACTGAGGAAGTGGTGGAGGTTGAATCTGAAGTTGAATAAATCCTCTCCACACCTAGCCCTACCACCAGGAAAGGAAAAGAAAAATCTTAGGGCTCAGACAAGCCCTCGAAGCCTACGAAATGGGCCACGGGAAAGCCCCATACCTCCCCACAAAACGTGAAATCCCTGAGGGCTTCTCAGGAGGAGGCCCAAACTGCCGACCTGATCAACTGGCTGCCCCCCCTCATGCAACCACGCAGGGCATCGATGCGCACGCCAAAGAACCTTGATGGCTTGATCACCTACCTACAGATGCCGCTGACCCCGGGGGAGGTCCCCATCATAGGTGAACCTTTTGGTCGCCTTCATGAATTTAAGTTTGACAATCATGATTTGGAAAACTTTGAGGCCTTCCCTGAGCTCGCCCCCGAATTATACCTTGATACAGTTCATGGTGCTGATGGGGTTAAAGTTGTCCCCCAATGTTGGGTACATGGTTTGGCGGGGTCCGGGCTCCTAAATCTGCTTAGGATGCCCCACTTTGGACACTACAATGTAACATACCGGCTCGCACGATAATTTCTCGCCCTAATTCATGACGGATGTCTGTGGATCCAGGACAGGATCCCCATTGACGCTGCGCTCGTGCGTCGGATTACTGGTCTCCCCATGAGCGGCCCGAACCCCCTGGAGCGCATGGGTAAGAAATATGAGGGGGAGACTGCTGAGTTCGTGTGCCAAAAGTATCATGTAGACCGTAATACTCGGGGATTTATAATCAAGACCATCAGTGACCAAGGTACGCAGCTGGGCACCATGTTGTTAGCATGTAAAATGATGAGGAAGTGTCAGGTTACCTCCGTCCTAGCCTATGTCATTTGGTTAGCCGACCAATGTGCGAAAGGGGTATGTTTTAACTGGGCACAATATTTGTGCGATGAGCTTCTAACCAACATTCGTGAGTCCCAGGAGCAGGGCCGCGCCTTTTTTACTCTTGGTTGTTGTTTCTTATAATAGTGGTTTCTTAGGAAGCTCCTGTAGAGTCCGTCCTCCCTAATATTACCCCGGACATGTGTGAAGGGGCTCTCTATGCACACTTATGGGATTCCATGGATCAACATTGGCTTGAGGACAACCAAGTGTTATGGGTCCTCTTTCAGAGTAGCATGGCCGCAACTATTAATTCCCGACCATGGTTGTCCTCTGCCGTGTATGACAGATACAAGGACATTGCTGCATTTCAAGTCACTCTACACAATGTTCAGATCAGAGTGCACAAAGAAAAAGCCTAGAATTCACTTCCTTATATGGTGATGGACGAAGAAATCGACAATGTCATTGCGCTCTGGCCCCCTAACTAGAAAATTGGCTTCAAAATTGGCTCGAAGGGTGTTGGAAGCACCAACACATCCTAAGTGAAACCCCCTGTCGTCGTCTCGGATATTAGAGGTACGCCCAAGAGTACCAGACAAGACATCGGTGTGGGCACCCAAAAGGATGCGTAGCAGGAGAAGGACGTTGAGGCGGAGACCCAGATGGACTCACAGACTGGTTTGGGTACAGAAGGTCTGGAGACAGGTAGACCTGCCTCCCCTCGCGACACGAAGCGAACAAGTGAGCCGGTCAGAACACCCCGCAAAAAGCAGCGATCTCAGCGAGCGGAACGGGACGAGACAATCACATTGACTGACAAAGACCTGGAACAAATCGTTGATGTAGTCACTCTGGCCACAGAGGACAGCTGGGCCGCCATAAAATAACATCATCGGGTCGCGGTCGACACAATTCAAGCTGAGCTGCGAGTGCTACAATTAAAGACAGACACATTGCAGATTAGTGCGACCCCGGTACGCCCACCCTCCACCATCAGTAGCGCAACACTTGTTACATATGACAATCGCCTCTGTTCTCTCCATGGCATAGCTCTGGTGCTCAGTCCCCCCGACCTGGCATTTCAAATCCAAGCAAGTACAACAGTCTAGCTAAACTTAGCTCGGCTCCCCCATGAGGCCTTGCAGGGTCTCCACACTGTTGTATTTCAGGAAATCCACCATCAAGACCAACAAGTGCACCAACAGCTCGGTGTAGCTGAACAAGCCATCCTTGAAAAGAATGCTGAGGTGTGCCTCGCCACCGCAAAGCACACATAACTCAAAGACATGATTGACTGACTTTGCGTAGATGTTCCCATAGAAATCTCGACATCAGCCACCCCTCAGGCAAAAGTAGAAAACTGGTCGCAACACTCAAGGCCTCCCGGGATGAAGTTTAGGTTGTCAAGACACGCATGGAGCAGTAGATTGCAGATCTGCAGGCTAAGTTACAGCCTGAAACACCTCCGGAGGTCCGGGCCCAGTGAACTATGCTGGTCACCGCAGCTACGAATGTCATCACGGGGCACATCGCGCAGGGAGCCCAACTACTAGAGACCACCATGCAACTATGGACTAAGGTCCAACATGATCCAATCTTGGGAGGGATAAACTAGGACCTGCGACAAAAAGAAGAAGATTTCGAGACAATCGAAGCCACCTTGCCCACTCTGGTACCTGCTCAGCGTTTGGAACGACTGCGCACCAGCCGAGCGCTCCAAGCAGATATTGATGACCTTCGGCAAAAGAAGAAGATCCTTGGCGACCGACTGAAGCCATGGGCTGATGAAGCTCTCAAACTTTCACAAGATGCGGATGTTGCTATCAAGCAGCTAAACCAACTTTGGAAAGTGTCACTACCACGACTGAAGGGCTGTTGTCCGAGAAGTTGGTCGACATTGCACAGAATGCAGCTGTCCAAAGCGAAGGTGTCCTACCTCCGTTAGCTGAGGCGATCAGAGTATTGCAAGTGCAGGTTGAAGCCCCACCAGCACAGTGACTCGGGACGAGTCACAAGATTGTGTTGGGGGACTGTTGGAGCAGGTTCTCCCAAAGGCTGTGAATTTTGTCCATTTTTGTATAATTTTGTATTGTTTAGTCTAATGCAGGGGTTTTGGGGTAGGTAAAAACCCCTAATGCATTGTAAATGGGTCAAGGGTAGACCAAGAGTTCGCAAACCACAGTTTGCGGACCATTGGATGTGTAGGCTAAATTGCTATAAATAGATGAACCTTTTTTGAGTCATAAGGTAGGGATGAATAGAGATTGATGCAAAGTACGAACTGTTAGATTTGTGGTAGGGTTGTTTGGGTTAGGACTCCTTCTAGCTGTGTGCGTGGAGATCCTCTGTCCTGCTGTGTGCGGACCTTGCTGGCTGTGTGCGCAGGCGGTAATTTGGGGAATGTAAGAGGATTTTTGGGTAGTAATATAGATGTGCGGAAGTATTGTGGATATCTGATGTTATCTCGATCTACCCTGTTACGATTGATGTGGACTTGAGTTATATGATGAAGTATCTGTTAGTAAGTTGCGAATTGTCTGTGTTACGGTAAATGTATCTATGATCTGTTAATTTGCTGCAAATATATTATTCTGTGATTATAGCTGATAGTACACACATGGATGTGAGCCTATTATTTAGATATGATAAACTGTATTCTGGTTATTTATTGGAACTCCTGCGAATGACCTTTGGCTATATAGATCTGATAGTTGCGGACCGGCTTGACTTACCTGCTCTCTCCCAGGGTGTGGAAACCTGGTTCCAGCACCCTCCCATACTGCTTCAGGTGAGACTTTGGCTTGCGTAAGCAAGTCACTGCCGAAAGGGCTAGTAGTATAGGGGTTTGTTGGCAAACCTTAACCTCCGAACCTGGGTCAGGACCCCTTGAGCTAACAATTATCAATGAAAAACCATGAACAACCTCTCGCACGATCTGAGCGATCAATTCCACAACCTCTACACTCAACTGTCAGATCGCTTGAGGCACGCAACCCTCCTTACACAACACTCTTATGCATCCGATTGTGGGCAATGGGTTTTCACCACGACGGGATCCACGACCTGAGGCAGATCCAACTTGAAGCAGATGCAACTTGATCATACCTCTGATGATGCAAACTCGGCTGAATCTAGCTTGATTACACCTCCGTCGATGCCAACTCGGCTCGATCTCTCATGCAAATTTTCAATGGTCAACAAGCTTTGAATCCGGTCAACTTCCTTGTGGAATATCGCCTCTCTGACGGGAAAATCGGCGCTGAGAGCCTGCGCTGTAAAAAATCTCTTTAAGAGGAGGGAGATCAACGCAGTTTTTGTGGTCACCGACGCACTAATCCCACTTCTGACCAAGGTTGACCGATACAGATTTTCAACCAAGATGAGCGCTGCTCACCGGAAAAATAAAATTCCAGACTTTCTCTGCCACACTAAGGGCCACAATTCCACTACTTAGGCACTCACCCAATCACCAAAGCACACTGCCTTTTACTCAATCAACCATGACGCTCTGATACCATGATAAAATTCGAAGAAAGCTAATATATTAAAAAACTAGCAGCTCACAAATGAGCAAGCTCCACTTGGAGACTGCCTCAAGCAAAACACTCTACATTAATCATTATTCATCAAGAATATATAAGTTTACATATACATAGGAGAATTAGAACTAACTCCTAGAAAGTAGAAACTAATTTCTAAACTAAGATACACACAACTAATGAAATAGATTCTCCCCAATAACATATTCACCATTAATTCCAACATTTTAAAATTTTATAAACAACTTTAACATTTTAATTTCTTCTCATTTAAAATAAATCAAAATTGAATTAAATTTTATTATGGCTATATATATTTTTAATTTAAAAATATAAATTTCAACAACAGCAAATAACCATAGTTAAATGTGTTGTGACACCCAAAGTTGTGTAACAAACACGTGTTAGAGTATGTACCAAACGCTTCATAACAAACATATGGAATTACAGCGTTATACCAAACGTTCTAACAAACGCATGAAATCACAACGTGCTCTGAAAGGGTCCTTGGTTGAATTTAAGATTTAGAATTTGGATTTTACGGAATTAAAAAGTATTGAAAAATTTTTACACGGACGGCGTCCTGTTTAGAGCTACGGACTTGTTTATTTATTTCGCAGAGTATCAAGATGTTCCCATATCGAGCCATCCGGCTATAAAAATAGTATGTCAAAGAAAAGGGAATATATTTCCATTTTATGAACAAAATCTTTTTATATTTTTTTCTTTCAGCAATAGGTTGACACATTTTAACTATTTGTTTGATAAACTCACTATTTGTTTGATAAACTTAAATTTGTAATTAAAAATAAAATAAAATGACTTTAATTTTATTTTGAGTTTTTTTAATTATTAATTTTTAATTATTAAATTATATATATATATATATATATATATATATAACAATTAAACAAGTTATTGTTGATGGTCCGAAGGAATGACGTGGATTGATTATAAAGACACATTAGTTGATCATGAAGACAAGTCTACCAATGAGGTTATTTATAGTAGTTTTAACTACTTACATTGTTATCATGTAGAAATAGATGTGATCATATGGTGTGATAGAAAAAGTGAAGAGTGATGTTTGATTTCTTATAATAAAAGACTATTTATTACGGGTTCCATTACCATTTTTCTCTTTTTCTTGCTTTTATGCATGTGTGTTTCTAAGGCTGTTTTTGTATATTATGTTGTGACTATATTACTCATAACTTTTTAAAGTAATTCTTTACATTATAACATTAGTTTTATTGTAATTAATATATGAACCAAATTGTCCAATAGCTGTATCATTCTTTTTCACTTCTTTGTACTCTCTCAAGTCACACGAGGTGTTTCTTAATGAATTGACCCAATCTCTAAGGTCTATTATAAAGATGGTGCCACGAAAATCCTCCTTTTACAACTTATTCAAATCTCAAATCAAATGCCACCTTCATGTTTAGCTTGTAAAGAGTTTTTCGACGATATAAAATTTATCTCAATCCAACCCCCAGATTGAAAGTCATGCCCTTTTGAGGTTGACCAATTAATTAATGCGACATTAGTATTGAACTACTATGTGGCTCCTGTCTAGCCCATGTGACACTGCCACATTATCATTATGCAAGGTCCATGTCATCATATGCTACCCGTATTATCCATGTGTAGTCCACGTGGCACTACCACATCAACATAATATGATACCACATCATCGTGGGTCCCTACGAGGCATCCATGTGAGGACCTCGTGGTGATTGCCACATCAACTTGGGCGCGGGCCCCCACTAGGCCTCCTCCTTCATGTTTTGTAGCATTTTTCCCAATTATAAGCACTTTTGAATCAAATTTCAATCTAGGTGGGGTTTACAAGCCACATTATGTTAGACCGACCATCGCCCCATTAGCTTCCACTTTAGTCTCTAATAAGAAAAAAGGTTGCACTGGCAAGCAATGGTCAAAGTTATGCAATAAAATTATTTTAATAAAACCAATAGTATCCCCCCCCGCCCCCCTCTATGGTGGTATTAATATGGGAGGAGAGCCCCCCCTGCAATTTTTCACAACTATTGATTGGGGAGAGGTAGTTTGACATAAATCCCAATTGTGGCCCTCGTACTTGTTAAATATAGACCATGATTATCCCTTCCAACAATTGATACCGACCATTGATCTATCACTCGTCAATCATCCATAAGTGTTTACGGACTTGAAAATGAGTGGTGAGTAGTCATACTAGTTAACAGGCCCAACAAATGGAGCTTTTCACGAAAACTATAGTTTTCTCTTCTGCCAACTCGCTACATGGTCATACAATTTGGTAATGGTCAATAGAAAGGTATTATGGTGTCCATGTAGCCTCCATGCCACCTCACCAAGTTAACGAGAAGGGGGCTCATTGGGTCATTTCCATGTCACGCTACTCGAATGTAATACCACATGCAATGTATAAGTTTAAAGTTTGAGCGGTGGGTTGTGAGCGGTGGAAGGGGTTCCTCACTTACGGTTATACCCTCATTGAATACCCGTCTCCACAAGGATATATTACACCAACTCTTACTAGTAGTGAGTAGTGGGTGGTGGTTAGGGTTCTAACCCACAAGGTTCCTCTTCAACCCCACTTTATGATCCTTATTTCATTTGGAGACGCTTTCATGTAAGTCTATTTGCAATTGATTCAGTGCTAAGTCTTGCATTAGTGTTTTGTTTTTCCTAGACCAATGGATCTACAGATCCACCTGTTTATTTGAAGGATATTAGACTTGGCATCCATCTACGCCTCCAACAGGATACACATTCTTTTCCACCCCTAGATCTTTGTGTAGAAATTATATAGAAGCTCTGATACCATGTAGAAATTTATATAAATTCTATATCAATGGATTCAATCCAATCTTGTGATGTACTAGAACAAGATATTGATTCCTTCTACAATATTTGTGGAATACAAAACATGATCGCTCAATCACATGCAAGTAGGAGAAATAAGTAAATCAATCGCACAACATAAGATATTCTTAGGGAAAGAAACTACTCAAAACCCCGCTATCATATATTGTATAAAGTCAAGGAATCATCAAAAAATACAATGCTTAATCTCTTGTGAGATTCTCCAGCACTCTGCCAATTGTCTCTCGCTGATCTAAGAAAAAAAGGACAAACACATAGCCAATTCTCAGCCTTCCTTCAACCTGCCTTGCTCATGCAATTCCTAGTGAATTCGACCCCTATTAAATATGAATAATTCCCTTCCTTGATTATGCAATCCATCGTGGCTTCCTCATGGCTTTATAATTACACTCGAGAAATTCTCTAAAAATAAAATTGATAGTTATGTTCCCTTTAACCTCTGCCTCAACTGGGTCATCCTTAGAATGGACATGTATGTAGCTAATAATAGTGAATCATTAGTTATCTAATTGATCACTACTTGTGAATTAAATAAAATTTAATTCATTCGACCTCTCAATGATTCATCACTCAGTTAGAACTAGTTAAATTGAGTTTAACTCAATTGATTGACTTAACTGATTACATTTGCACCCCACTAGTGCATAAACTGCAACTAGACCCCCAAAATATTAGAATCACTCTACATGCCTCATCTTAGACCCTCAACTCGAATTTCTTGAGCTAACTTATTCATCATGACTTAGTTAACTAATACAAGTTGTTATGAGATGAAATTACAATTTATTATCCAATTTATTTAAGGGAAAAATAAATTTGACATCCACATTCCTCACCAGTGTGTAACCTCACTAGTGTCTGTAACCTCACTAGTGTGTGGGTAATTTTTTTCCTTTTTCGTTGCCAATTTCACTGTTTCTTGTTGCAAATTTCAACACTCCCTCTCAACAAGAAAGGAATTCAATCTATCCCAATATAGTACCTTTGGAATATTCTTCATGCAACACTTCTCTAGTGTTGTTTGCACCTACAACTCCTGAAACTAAATAGCCTCCGAAAAACTAAATCAATATAATTCATATGTCATCAGAGTCTTCTGACTGCTGCTAGCTACTGCAATTGCCTACTGGACTCTCTGCATTGCTGCTGACATCTGCATTTGTGCCCTATGCACTGCTGCCAACTCTGATCTACGCTCCAGTATCTGAGATTTGTCACTCTGATTTCTGTCTTCTTGACATCTGGTTGCATCAATCCAACCGATCCTTCCTGCTACTACTGTATTGTGGACTCCTCGTAGCTAGGTTCGGTCCATGAGACACACCATCTCAATGGAAACTGCCCAAATTTCTTCTTGGGATTATATCTACACAGCAGCCCACCTCTCAGCTAGAGGTATAGCTGCATGTACTCCCTCTACCCATCTAGCTCAAAATTTCCCCCTCTTGGAGGTATTTGCTTGAGTGGAATCTTCTACTCGGCCTCCTATCTGCTTCTCCAATTGTGGCTGCTCCACAACCTCTGAGACTGCTTTTGAGGCTGCATGTTGAGAGATAATTTCTCCCTCTCAACCACCAAGGCATTAACCACTGCTTTGCTCCTCAAGGCTTTTGCATGTATCCTCAACCTCGAGAGCATACAAGTTCTTGAATCTTACACCAATCTATTTCACTTTTCCCGTGGCTATGTGTTGAAGGAAAACATTTCCTTTTCTAAGCATCACATCATAACCACGGTCTTCCAATACCGCTACGAATACAAGATTCTTCCTTAGGCCTGGAACATACAAAACATCTGCCAGTTTGAGAGGGGAGACAGACTCCCTCTGAAAGGTAACTTTACCTATGACGGTCACACCATACCTCCCATAATCTCACAACTCTATTTTTTGCTGGAGGTCCTTCTCCTCCAAGTCAATGAAGAGATATCTATTCCCTGTCATATGGAATGAGGAATTGTTTTCTAGATACCACATGCATCCCATTACAGTGTTGGTCATGCATGCAATGAGAGTAAAATCAATCTCAAAGTATGAAGCTAGTGCTTCACCTACTGTAACTTCAGACTCCTTCTTGCTTGCCTTATTCTGTGGACAATTCGAGGCATAGTGGCCATGCTTGTGACAGTGAAAACACTTGATATTAGACAAGTCTCTCTTCCCTCTTTTCCTTGGGACTTATTTTCCTTGGCTTTCTTTCCTTTTCTGACTAATGCACAATCTTCTCCTTTGTTGGTGCTGGAGGTCCCGTCTCTGGTGCTTGTAGAAATTATACAACAAGCATGTATATATTTGATTCACCCGATCTAACAATGTACCAAAGTTAAATACTGAATGCTTCTACAAATATTTTGCGGAATTAAAAAAAAATCGATAATCACGTGAACATGAAGAAGAATCAAATGACACACAACACAGATAATTTCCCCAGGAAATCTTACAGCTAAAAACCCCATTATCTTCTATTCTATATTAAGCATGGATCATGAAATAAATACAATATCTTTCTCTTCTCACAAGAGCCTCCAACATTCATCTATCTGTCTCACACTGTCCTCACATGAAACTGACCAATACTTAGTCAATTTCCAGCCTCTTGACAACCTGCCTTGCTTGCGCAATCCCTGATGGTCAAGATCCCTAAAAGATATGAATTATTGCCTGCCTTGACTGTGCAAGTATCATGGGTACTCCAATGGGTGGTTGGTTGCATGTGTGCAAGACAATAATGTCACAACTGATAGTCAACTTCCCTTTCACCTAGAACTCAACTCGGGCTCCACTGGATCTGACATGCATGCAACTAAAAATAGTAAATCTCCAGTTGCATGTGAGATCACTGCATGTGAATTAATTAATATTTAATTCACTTGATCTCTCGCTACTTGTATCTTCAGTTACAACTAGAACAACTAAGTTTAACTCACTTAACTACGTTAAACTATTTACAAATTGCATTAACTAATGCACCATTGCACTTCGAACTCGGTTATAACTAGAATTACTCTGCATGTCCCACCAACCAACCTCTAACTTGAAATCCACTAGCTAACTGAGTTTTCCAGTTTTAGTTAACTCAATCAAGTCCACATTGAGAATAGATTACAATTTAATGTCCATCTAAATTAAGGGATAATAAAAATAGACATGCACCCAAAAATAACACTGTGGGCCCCACCCTAGTTTGGGTGCTTAACAAAAATAGGTGCTTAATGCACTAGGCATGTGTGTTGAATATCAACACTCCCTCTCAACAAGAAATGGGATATCCTTCACCCCGATCCTGTCTCTATGGTATTCAAATTTTCTCCTAGTGAGCGCCTTCGTTAGAATATATGCATCCTGATATTCTGTGGGAATGTATTGAAGCAACATGATCCTCCTCTGCACACAATCTCTAGGATGATGGTACCAGATATCTATATGTTTGGACCTATCATGAAACACAAGATTAATCGAGAGTTTAATGCAACTCTGATTATCACAATGAATCACTGTTGGATCCATCTGAGAACCAAACAAACCAACCGAGATATTTCTCATCCAGATAGCCTCACATGCAGCTTGACTTGCTGCCATGTATTCCACTTCCGCTGAACTGAGTACCACAGATAGTTTTTTCCTGATGTACCAGGAAACTGTTATCGACCCAATGCTAAATATCCTTACTGATGTGTTCTTTGTGTCGAATGGACTTCCAGCCCAATTTGCATGCATTAAGCCATGCAACTTCACTCTATCTTCCTATCTGTACCATAGACCATACTCTGATGTGCCCCTCAGGTATCTCAGGACATGCTTCCCCGCCTTCCAATAGAGCTTGGTAGGCTTAACCATAGCTTGACTTCGCTGGTTAACTGTGTCACAAATGTCCGGTCTCGTGTTCACTAGACACATTAGCGAACCCACTAACTATCGGTAGACAGTATCATCCACTACCTCTCCAGAAGTAGCATCCTCTTTCCTCCAATTTCCTGGAAGAGGAGTATCCATGGGTTTGCATATCTCCATGTTAAAATTACCCAATATCTCCTTTGCATACTTGCCTTGACACACAAAAAGTTCACCATCCTGCTACCATATTTCCAATCCAAGGAAATAATGGAGGAGTCCCATGCCCTTCATTTCGAACTCCCTTGCAAGATCCTCCTTGCATGAGTGTATCAGTTGGTCATCACCAGTCAAAATTAGATCATCAACAGTGAAGCCCAGTCTAGTGAAATAACTATCTATCCGAGTTTACCAAGCATGAGGTGCTTGCTTCAGCCCATACAACGCTCTTTTGAGTTGGCACACATGCGACTCACTATTGAAGATCTCGAAATCTTCAGGTTGCTCTATGTACACGTCTTCCTCAATGATCCCATTAAGAAACACAATTTTCACATCCATCTGATGAATGCGCCAACCCATCTGCGTTGAGAGTGCAAGGATGGATCTTATGGAAGAGTACCTTGCGGCATGTGCAAAGGTCTGATCATAATCTATCCCCTTGATATGTGAGAATCCTCGGGCCACAAATCTGGCCTTTTATTTCTCCACACTCCCATTAGTAGCTTTCTTTTCCTTGTAGATCCATCTGGATCGAACCACTGATTTTTCGACTGGTCTTGGGAATATCTCCCATGCATTGTTCTTGAAAATGGAGTCATACTCCTCCACGATTGCATCAACCCAAGTAGGTTGCTGCATTGCTTCCTGAAGGGAAGATGGTTCAGTCACAAAGCATTTTCTCATAAGAGCCATGTATCTAGTAAATCGGTCAGGGGATTGTCTTTGTCTGCGCTGTGAAGTAGGGGATCCTACATTCTGTGCAGCATTAAGTCTCAGCCTATCAGCTTCCGTGGTGCGCCTTTTTCCATTTCTGATGGATGTGTCTACATGAGTGGCTTCCTCAACTCCATGATACTTCGCATGTGGTTGATCCACATCTTGAGTCTCATCCTTGAGAACTAGCAATTCCTCCTCTGCATGCAAGTCCAGCCCCCTCTCAAGGGACAACCACATGGCTTTCCCCTCATCAAATTTTATATCCCGTCACACAACAATCATTCTCCTGTTTGGAAAATACACATGATAATTATGGGGTGTTTCTGTGTACCCCATAAAAATCCCAACCTTAGTTGTTGGTTCCAACTTCTTTCTCGTGTCCTTGGTCACATGCACATAAACAAATGAGAAAAAAATATTAAAGTGTGAAACATCTGGTTTCTTACCAGTGAAAGCCTCTTTAGGTGTACTCATGCCAAGTACTCTATGAGGACAATGGTTTTGAACATAAACCATAGTGTTGCATGCTTCCACCCACAAATGCATTGGTAGGCCCTGATCATGAAACATCGCTCGTGCTGCACCCACGATTGTTCTATTCTTCCTCTCCAGAACCCCATTTTGTTGTGGGTTATGAGGCGCTATGAGTTCTCTTCGAATTCCTTCTTTGATACAAAAGTTCTTGAATTCATTAGAGATGTATTCTCCACCATTATCGCTCTTAAGAGCCATCACTTGCTTCCCCGACTCTTTCTCCACCAATTCCTTAAACTCATAGAACTTAGAGAATGTTTGATCTTTCTTCTGCATGTAGAATATCCAACATTTATGAGAAAAGTCATCAACAAAGATTACATAGTACTTATGTTTTTTTGTTGAAGCAATCGAGAATGGTCCACACACGTCTGTGTGAACTATCTCAAGGATCCCTAAATATCGGTTCTCCTTCTCATGAAAGGCAGACTTTACATACTTCCCCATGGTGCAATCCTTGCACGGATCTAACTGAGCAAGTTTTCCCATTGGAAGTCCAATAGAAATTTGCTGCATGAATTTCAAGGCTCCATGATGAAGACGACCCGATCGCCTATGCCATAATTCGCCCTCATCCTGGCTCACCAATTTTTCTGCCTTTCCCATCATGGTAGCACAACCATCTACCTCCAACTTGTAGAGATTATTAACTCGAATCCATATCCTCTTGGCTTGGCCCATTTTTTTGTGTCGCATGAAAACTTTTCCATCACTAAAATCAACGTCATATCCTCTGTCCTCCAACATTGCGACTGAGACCAATTTTTTCTTCAGACTTGGTACATGCATTACATATTTTAAATGAAATGGTTTACCTGAATCCCTCTAAAAGGTAATGGTACCAATCCCAGTAGCACTGTAACGTCTGTCATCACCCATTTCAATATGCATCTGGAGATCTTTCTCCTCCAAGTCACCGAAAAGTTCCTTATCTCCCGTCATGTGAAAGGAAGCGCCACTATCCAAATACCACACAGATCCAAATGCACTTGACACCATGCATTCGATCAATGAGAAGTAAAGCTAAAATATCAAGGCAAGGGCCTCACCAACTTCAGATTCAACAACCTTCTTTTTATTCTTCTTTTGTGGACAGTTAGTAGCAAAATGCCCGTGTTCATGACAGTGATAACACTTCACCTTGGACATGTCCTGCTTATTGCCTTTGGACTCAGATTTAGAATGGAATTTCTTCCCCTTCCCCTTATTTTCCTTGTAAGCCAAAGCAAAATCCTCTTTGTCATCATGCTTAGATGAAGAGCCATCTATGGTGTTCTGTCTGAACTCCTCCTTCACCAAATCCGACCAGAATCGTTCCCAATATGGAAATTTTTCCTCTCCATTGATAGAGTCTTCATAACTGTGCCAACTCTTAGGAAGTCCTAGGAGAGGCAAGCTCACCAAATCATCATCAGCGAATGTTATTCCCACACTCCCCAGTTCATCCCAGCATTGGAAAAACTTCGTGACATATTTTGGAATGGTGTCGCCCTTTTCCATCTTGATCTTCCTGAGTTTATCTTTGAGCACCAATTTCCCATGATCGCTGCTGCTTTGGAATAGATCCATAAAAGCCTTCCACATTGCATATGGTGTAACTTTCCCATGCAGGCTTGAGACAATGTGGTCTCGTACTCCCTCCAACAAGACCCTCCTCGCCTTTTCCACTTTCTTTTTCCATGCATCAAGATTTGCAGCATCTGCAGCATCAAGCTTAGGAACATCTTTTTCAATGAATTCCTTCAACCCATTATCTTCGAGTACTACCTCAATCCTGTCCTTCCAAGCAATGTATTTAGAGCTTCCCTCGAGTGCATACTCTAACCTCAAGCCATTGAAATCCATTTTGATCTTGAATCAGTTGTAGCACCAAGAAAGTCTTTCTGCAAATTCGAATTCTATCTAGTCACAAACTCAACTCCTGCTTCACTTCTGCAATTTCCTGAGCTCTGATACAATGTAGAAATTATACAACAAGCATGTATATCTTGGATTCACCCGATATAACAATGTACTAAATTTAAATATTGAATCGCTTCTACAAATATTTTGCGGAATTAAAAACGAAATCACTAATCACATGAACATGAAGAAGAATCAAATCACACACAACATAGATGATTTCCCAGGGAAAGCTTACAGCTAAAAAACACACCATCTTCTATTTTATATTAACCATGGATCATGAAACAAATACAATGTATTTCTCTTCTCAAAAGGGCCTCCAACATTCAACTATCTGTCTCACACTGTCCTCACAGAAAACTAGCCAATACTTAGTCAATTTTCAGCCTCCTCGGAGCCTGCCTTGCTTGCGCAATACCTTATGGTCAAGATCCCTAAAAGATAGGAATTATTTCTTGCCTTCACTATGCAAGTATCATGGGCACTCCAATGGGTGGTTGGCTTCATGTGTGCAAGCCAATACTGTCACAACTGAAAGTCAACTTCCCTTTCACCTAGAACTCAACTGGGTCTCCACTGGATCTGACATGCATGCAGCTAATAATAGTAAATATGCAGTTTCATGTGAGATCACTGCATGTGAATTAATTAATATTTAATTCACTCGATCTCTCACTACTTGTATCTTCAGCTACAACTAGAATAATTGAGTTTAACTCACTTAACTGAGTTAAACTATTTACAACTTGCATTAACTAATGCACCACTACACTTTGAACTTTGTTACAACTGTAATTACTCTGCATGTTTCACCAACCAACCTCTAACTAGAAATCCACTAGCTAACTGAGTTTTCCACTTTCAGTTAACTCATTCAAGTCCACATTGAGAATAGATTACAGTTTAATGTCCATCTAAATTAAGGGATAATAAAAATAGACTTGCACACAAAAATAACATTATGGGCCCCACCCTAGTTTGGGTGCTTAATGCAACGATGTGCTTAATGAAACTAGGTGTTTAATGCACTAGGCGTGGGTATTGAATATTCTTTTTGAATCTAAAAAATTCTCCCCCTTGTCTCTTCTATTACCAAGTCAGACCACAAACGCTCCGAGTTTGGTAACTTCTCCCTCCCATTCACAGAGTCCTGGTAACTATGCCAACTCTTGGGAAGTCCTAGAAGTGACACGCTCACCAAATCATCCCGGGCTACTATCACACCAATACTTCCAAGCTTATCTCGACATTGAGTGAACTTCGCCAAGTATGTTGGTACCGTCTCGCCCTCCTCCATCTTAATCTTTCTGAGCTTGTCCTTCAGCGCTAACTTCCTGTGGTCACTGCTATTATGAAACAAATCTGTCAAGGGCGCATATCATATGGAGTTTCCTTTCCATAGAGACTCGAGACAATATGATCTCGAGCTCCCTCTAACAAGATCCTTATCGCCTTTGCTATGTTCTTCTGCCATGCATCAAGAAGTTGGGCATCTGTTGTTGCTAGCTTGGGAATATCAATATCTATGAATTCCTTCAACTTGTTGTCCTCCAGCACTACCTCCATCCTATCCTTCCATGCAATATAATTTGAATTTCCCTCGAGTGCATATTCGAGTCTCAAGCCATTGAAATATATCTTGATTTGTTGAAGGATCCTAAAGAACAAATTTGCAATTTTGAACTTGTTCATGTCAAACTCAATTTCTTCTCTTCTATTGTGATTCTTGACGCTCTGATACCATGTAGAAATTATATAGAAGCTCTAAGACCATGTAAAAATTTATATAAATTATATATCAATGGATTCAATTCGATCTTGTGATGTACTAAAACAAGATACTGAATCTTTCTACAATATTTTCAGAATATAAAACATGACCGCTCAATCACATGCAAGTAAGAGAAAGAAGTAGAGTCAATCGCACAACACAAGATATTATTGGGGAAAGAAACTACTAGAACCCCGCTATCATATATTGTACAAATTCAAGGAATCATGAAAAAATACAATGCTTAATGTCTCATGAGATTCTCCAACACTCTACCAATTGTCTCATCATCTAGGAAAAATTGGACAAACACATAACAAATTCTCAACCTTCCTTTAGACTTCCTTTCTCACGCAATTCCTAGTGAATTAGGCCCCTATTAAATAGGTATAATTCCATTCCTTGATTGTGCAATCCATCATGGCTTCCTCATGTTGGGTATAGAGCCTGATATCTTCTTTATTTAGATGTATCACCGCATTAGACCCCTGTTATTAACTAGTCGACAACGTTGCCCATCGTTTAATTTCCGTCAAGGGGGTCTAAAGGGGGGCGACGACGATTTTATGAGCCCCCCCTCGACGGGGGGTTTTGGGGACAACACCCCAGAAGGTAAAAACAAATTTAAAATTGCCTTGTAAAATATTGTAATTTTGTAGTCAAATTGGGCCATTCATTAGGCGGATGATCTGATGGTAGAAGTTATGTTTAATGTAGGTTTTTTTTGCCCTAGAAGGAAACCCCTTGTTTTGTGTGAGGGTATTGTATTGTAGTTGTGTATTGATTGTGTATATTATGAGGGATAACCATAAAGGGGGACTGTGTGAGAGAGTAGAGGATATTACAACGCATCTGTTGTAGGTCGTGTCTCTTCATTTTGCTAGATAATAGAAATGAAGGACTGGCTATTTCTGTGGACGTAGCCCAAGTTGAGTGAACCACATATATTTGTGTCTCTATTGTTTTATATGTTATTTATGTGTTTGTGTTTATGCATATTTTATGTGTTACATTGCTCTGCAATATATAATTTTCTAACACCTCATGGCTTTATAATTCCACTCAGGAAATTATCTAAAAACACAACTGATAATTATGTTCCCTTTAACCTCTGCCTCAACTAGGTCATCCTCATAAATGACATGCATGCAACTAATAATAGTGAATCATCAGTTATATGATTAATCACCACTTGTGAATTAAATCTAATTTAATTCACTGGACCTCTCACAAATTCATCACTCAGTTAAACTATTTAATTTAATTTTAACTCAATTAATTGAGTTAAATGATTACACATGCACCCCACTAGTGCATTAACTGCAAGTGGACCCCCAAAATATTAGAATCACTTTACATGCCTCATCTTAGACCCTCAACTTGAATTTCTTGAGCTAACTCAATCATCATGGCTCAATTAACTGATACAAGTTGTTATGAGATGAAATTACAATTTATTGTCCAATTTATTTAAGGGAAAAATAAATTAGACACCTACATTCCTCACCAGTGTGTAACCTCAGTAGTATGTGGGTAATTTTTGTCCTTTTTGGTTGCCAATTTCACTATTTCTTGTTGCAAATTTCAACACTTTGATCAATGGATCCAATAAAGTTTCAAGGCAATCATGTTTCATGATGATCCAAACTCCACATGATGAAGTTGACTCTTGTAACCCTTGGATCACCATATTTATTCAAATAAAGACATCTACCCAAAACATCAAATTTCTGAAAATAGAGCTCAGGGTTTGAGAAAATACTCCCATAAGTATAGCACCATTTCAAAGTAAGATAAAGGGACCCTATCAAAATAGCACCATATCAAGTAACTTCAATATCTTATAGGATATCATTCATGTCATGAGTATATTAATGAACCGTAAATCTCTAGCATTCAATACATTCATAAACACCCATAAGTTTGCACCATGCATATAATATAAATTGAACTCATAACACATAATATGGAAAGCATTCAAGATTATGGTAATGGGATTCCCCATTCATAAACATATAAGACTATGGAAAACTTATAAGACAATAGGTTGATCATGGGTAATTATTAGGCCACCAATTATAAACATATTACACAAACCTGAGGGTGATAAATTATCTAGAAACTAAAGGAGGGACTTCGAATCTCCACCCAACCATAGGTTAACTACATTGCAATATTTCTTATATTTGGCCTCCCCCAATTCAGAACCAAATTTTGAGGGGACACTTTCCCAAGATAATAATACCAAACACTAAACCATGCACCCAGGAGGTGAAGCCCAATGTTCATGGGCCTTATATATTTCTCTATGATAGTATATGCCACAATAATTTCCTCACTCTTCCAAGCTCAAACACTTTGTCTCAACCCAAGGTCTAGTGCAAATTAGGTCCTCCAATATTTAGTTTGGCTCCCCAAGCTCCTCTTCTCCTTTGCAACAATTTTCCTTCACTATCCATTTCCTCCCTCATAAATCTCATATTATTCGATAATTCTCCTTATTTTTCCTTATGCGTTCTCCTTATTTCTTTCCCAAAGATGTTGGCATATTCTTCCATCATGCTGCAAAATTCAAGAAGATGTGGGAATTTTCCTTCACCCATTCATATCATTTCCATGTGTCGGGTGTGTAAAAATTTGAATAACTGATATATTATTCACCGAGATTCTCCTGATCACACACTATTTTAGCTTCATGCATAATACAAAATCTCTTCTACCATTGATCATTAACTGCGGAAATAAAATCAATTGCATGCACACATTAAAACCACAAACAATCACACATATGAACACAGTATTTAATGGGAAAGCTTAAAGCTGAAAACCCCAACTATCTGTATATTATATGTCATGGAGATCTTGTAACAATCATAGTACGAAGCTCCTCACAAGCTCTCAGCACTACCTCAAATTGCTACACACTATCAAGCTAGAACTAGAAAAACACATGCTCCAATCTTTTGCAACTTGATAGCCAGCCTCTATTGCGTTTTCAATGCTATGGGATGGCTTCATTAAAAAGATAAACCACCTGGCTTGTACTGTGCAATACTCATGGGCTTCTCCACCTATCTGTGTGTTGCAAATAGCAACTATATAGTCACAACTGATAGTTAAACTGCTCTTTCACCTATTTCTGCACTGGTGTCCACTGAAACTGTCCATGCACTGAAGTTAACTGATGCATTCTTTAGTTGATTAATGAGTTTATAATTAGTGAATTAATTAATAATTAATTCACACCACTCTCACTAATTGTATCAATTAGTTAAACTGAATACAAATAACTCAACTATGTTTAGATTAGTTAAACTGAATACAACTCCACTAACTTCCTCAATCAACTCCACCAAACTCTGTCACATGAGTTCTAACTGAAGTATCCATGCAATAGCTCCACTTAACCCCTAGGAATAGCGTAATTCCTTCTGTCAGCTCCTGTGCCACATCTATGCACTTAACTGAAGTGCTCCAAGAGAATAAGATAATTTTTATAGTCCAAATATTATTAAGAGCTAATAATATTCGACATATCTATTTTTAGACTGGCAATCTAAAAATAGATTCCGCCCAATATGTCTAAAAATATAAGTCCATCTATTTTTTCCGACTTGACCAACCATCCACAAATAGCATCCTACAACTCATAGAACATGATCCATATGTCTAAAAATAGACATAGTCTAAAAAATAGACTTTGCGCCAAAAATAGCCTGCGGGCCCACTTAGTGAAGGCGACTTCTTTTCACTAAGCTCATCATCTTGTTGCATTCTCAACACTCCCTCTCAACAAGATATGGATTATCTGCAACCCCTATCCTGCCTCTGTGGTATTCGAATTTTCTCCTGGTGAGCGCCTTTGTCAAGATATCAGCATCCTGATCCTCCGTAGGAATGTATGAAAGTAACATGATCTTCCGCTGCACACAATCTCTGATATGATGATACCGGATGTCAATGTGTTTAGATCTATCATGAAATAATGGATTAACCGAGAGTTTAATGCAACTCTTATTATCACAATAAATCACAGTAGGATCCAAGTGTGAACCGAACAATCCGACCAGGATCTTCCTCATCCATATAGCCTCGCATGCAGCCAAACTTTCTGCCATATACTTTGGGGTAAGTTCAGTGTAATACTTTGCGTGTTTTTGGTTTATTTTTATAAGGATTTGTAACATCGTAAATTCAAATGTGAATGGCGTAAATTGAAATTTTTAATATTTTAATAAAGTTTCATTAAGTTAAATTGACTTTGAAATGACGGTTAATTGAATTTCAGTGATATATTTAAATAAGCAACGAAACTGAGAATAGATAAACCGATTAAAACGTGTTGGTTCACTCGAAGTTCAATTTATGTGAGCTGACACAATTTTCAATATGCACAGAATTTTTGCAACTGAGCACAATTTTCATTGGAGTTTTCATTTTGCATGCAGCTTTAAGCACGCCATACAATTCTGAAAGTATGCGCATTATTTTCTAGGATTTTGATTGGGTGCAGCTCACTTTCTTGTCTAGTCACCGAGTAGGGCATGAATTTGCATGAAATTTTATGATGTGTATTTTTTTTTTTCAAACTTCACTTATATGCGACTCTGTTTTAGATTTAAATAATTTTTTTTAATGTTTAAAAGATTAAACAAGTGGTTGGTGGTTATTTTATTTATTTTTTAATTATTGAGTTTAGAGGTTTATTGATCCTAAAGACTTATTTTATAGTTTAGTATTATAGTTTAGTATGAGGGGATGTGGGGATGTGTAAGTTTGTCCATCTCTTTTTCTCCTTTAAAATATAAATACAAAATAAAAATTACATTCTAAATAGAAAAATAATTTCAACTACAATAAAAAAAAAAAGAATTACGACTTAAACTTTAAAAAAATATTTCAACAAAATATTTAAATAAATTATTTGAAAATCTATGTTAACTAATATATGTCAATATCAACATAGAATTTTTTTTGTTAAAATAAAACATTTTAATGTTGTATATAAAAAAAATATTCAATGTGGATTATCAATCAAATATTTTAATAAGAATGAATATTGACATATACTTAAAAATATACAAATAATAAAAAACCATTTTAATTTGCATGATAAAATATCTCTATGTACATGCCATGTAAAATATTTTAATGTAAATTACCTATATATTATATATCATTTTTTAATAAAAGTGTATATATCATGAAAAATAAAATTTATTCATTATTACTAAGGTTATTAATGATATCATTAGATTAAGGATTTAGCACAAGATTATTATTTCTATCAATAGATTAAAGATCCATATTACTATGAGACAAGAAGCATGAACAATTAATTAATCAATGGTTATATATATATATATATATATCTATATATATATATATATATATATATATATATATATATATATATATATATATATATAATTGTAAGGTTGTGGTAGTCAATCATTTATATTAATATTGAAGGCTTATCCTTCTTAGTCGATAACTATGGATTAATTATGGTATAATCCTCCCATCAGAACCCTCCAGAACTGTCAAGGTTATTGGAATTCTCTCGAAGTTGCCCTTGCTAGCTGTCAAGCAACTGGGGTTGGTTGGATTCGACACAAAAAAACGATCTTGACCATCAATATGACAAGATTAGCATCGAATAATGAGGATGAAGGGTCTCGATTATTGGAACCATTTCGACCCTAGACCCCCTTGGCACACTCATTCGACACCCTCATGCCGCTGATGCTACCTCCAAGCTCAGTTTTAGTCTAGCATTGTCATTTCTCCTGGTAAGATTTGTCTACCGAGCATGATAGTGCTCTTTCTGGGTATTCAAGGCATTGTATTAGTTATTTTCTAGGAAACGAAAATCTCATTATGATTTATCACTTGTTTCTTTTTTTATCTGTAAACATGCAGGGATTCAGAGCTTAGGGTTTCAATGTTCTTTCTCTGCTAGACACTTCAATCGCCTGGATTTGGAAGGTATGTAACTTTACCCTCCTCAGGCATTCTTCTATAGGTTGAATTAAGTAAATTTCCTCGAACCCTAACCCCGACCCTGTCTACTATCTGTCAGGTGAGCTGGGTTGGTCAGCGGGCTTATGGTTTCCAGGTAAATTTTGTTGTCAGGTCCTTTAGGCTAAAAATAATTGACATATACCCTTACTATCATGTTCTCCTAAAACTTGAGTTTTATTCTGGTCACGACTAGTAGGTGCGTTTGGTTAAGAACTATACTTTTGTTGGATTAGTCGAGAGGATTCATAGCTTTCGGCATAGTTATGACCTTTGGTTCTCAGCTTGCCACAGTTTTCTGCTCTCATGCTTGTAATGGTTACTCTGTAATTCAATGATATTAACGTTAGGATGTATGGCTTGGATCCTACAAGATTCGAATGAAACTGGGGTTTTTATTGAAGTTCGGTACATGATTTTTAAACCCTAACCGGGGCTTGTTTTACCTAAGCTGTTGTGGCACACACACACACACACATATTAGAAGTTTTATTGTATTTGTTATAAAAATGTTGGTTATGGCTGCCTTGACGGGTTTTGCTGCTATTACATATTTGGTGGAATTTTGGAGTTATTTGACCCTCAGGTCTCTCTTGTAGTGGATGTTTAGATATTAATATGTGTGCAATGTAAGAACTTGTTTATTGTTGTTTGTTATCTTGTTCACGAGTTAAATTATGATATTTATTAGGTGTATGTGATTGTTGTTGCCTAGTTACTGTAGTATTTCTTATTATTGTTTTTTGATGTTCATTAAAGTTTATTATTGTTTGTTGATGTTCATTAAAGTTTTTTACAATTTATTATGGTTTAATATTGTTTTCGGTTGGGCCTGAATACCTGCCTTGGCCGGATTAAGGGATGAGTTTAAAGGTACAAGTCTTGAGGGAGGATTGTCTCTCCTTGGCACTGTAGCTGTGGCAGAGACTAACCTTTCCCTGGTTATCTTTTATGATTTAGTTCGTTTAGAATCAGAGGGACTCCTTCATAGAATGGTTACTCTATCATGTTCTGTATGCTATAGACCTGTTATGAATATATATACACCATTTCACATTTTACTAGTGATGCAAATGAACAGTTTTGTACTACCCTCTATATGCACAAAACCAGAATTTAGTCATTATCATTATAGTTTTCCTTAACTCACTATCATTAATTCCTCGGAAAGAAATAAGTAAAATAAATAAAAGATAATTGGCACAGAGTTCTAGAGTTTAACTGCTATAAAATATTTAAACATACTTTGCTAACTAGACTATACTTATATGTCGTTGTTATATATTGTTGAGAGAACAACTAGAGAGACTCCTTGTCCACCCAACCTTGAGATCGGCAATCACGTTCAAATCTCCCCCAAGCTACCTTCGTTCCCAAAGAAATTTTCAGACAGGACCCTTTTTGTGACCTCAAGACTTCCTTGTCGAGTCCAGAAAACTCGGTTCCAGAGTTCCACTAGTTCATTCACTAGCTCAAGAACTCTATTAAGCAATACACTTAGCACATGAAAGCATCCTGTGTAGGCCTTTTACTCACTTCGCTCTCTTTTCCTCTTCAACCACTCGTGGCCCCTTCTCTTGCGAACTTTCCATTTTAACCAAAAAGAGGTTTCTCAAGAATGAAGAATAACTTATTAACTACCTCAAAACTTCTAGTTTGTCTTCTTGGGAAGTCTTTCTCCGTTTTCTCCGACTTTGCATAACTAATTTTTTTTTCAAGAAAATATACATAATTGAAAATAAAAAGGTTCTATTATAACCAAGTCCAAATTTTACTAAGTTTAAGTGGTAAAGTAAATAAAAACTATCTATGTGTGGAGGGGTGTGACAAACACATTGTATTATGCACTCTAAAAAAGTTTGCACATAAACTTAAGATGAATCATGTTAAATCTGTGCTTAAGATGAATCTATATTGGTCTAATTATTTTTAGAACTTATTAAAATTTAAGTTAAATTTTAACTCATAGCATTTCAAATAAATCTAAAATATTATATTTATAATTAAATAGAAAAATATTAAATAACTGTGTTTGTTAAAAAAATATATTTTACATAATTAAATTAAATTTTGAATATCAATTACATGTATTCCAGATGACTATTATAGTATTATGGCTTAGTCTATATTGGAATTGTGTTTGAAGAATGTCAAATTGCCAATGAATAAGATTTCATAATCCAGAAATATTTTTCGTTTAATACATGATCTAACTAACAATGTGGAAAGTGCATAAATAATTGGAAAGTGCATAAATAATTTTTTTAGTATATTCCTAATTTTAATTTATTATAAAAATATATATGAAATATAAGAGTTACAGTACGGTTGGTTACACAACCTGCTCAAACTCGCATATCTACAGTGCGGTTAAGCATTTGATAAGAGATGTCTGCTCTTTGTAATGAATCTGAACGACTACGTCAAAACCCTGGCTGAGCATGCCAAAATCCACCTTACCCTCACAATGGTAGGTTTGAGTCCTTCCCTCTCATAATTCGATCCAATTTCATTGAATTATCATGGTTGTTTACAAAGTAAAGTTCATATGGGCGGCAACTAATATTTCGGCTGCTATCTGTCCATTAATGCGGTGGCAGATACAATGTCCATCGTTAGATTTGCCCATTAATGCGGTGGCAGATACAATGTCCACCGTTAGATTTAAAATTGTTTAAATCTAACGGTGGGCAGTGTATCTGCCACCACATTAATAGGCGGATAGCAGCCGAAATATGGGCCTATAATGTTGTTATGTCACAAATAGTTTAAATTGTAGGTATGCTTAATGGGTGGAGTCTGGAATGGTTTGTTAAAAGAAAACGAAGAGTTCTTCGATGCCTATTTTATATACAACGCGAGATCACAAAATCATCCTCCTCCTCATAAGTCCGAACAAATATTCCATTAGCCTTTTTTTTTATTCATCCCATAGAGCACATGTGAGCAATTCTCAATAAAAAATTATTTGAGGTTTATTTTTTTATGTTAGAAATTAACTATGGTTAAAGTTTGTATGTTTGTAGTAAATGGAAAATGATGTTTTAGGTTTCTATCAATCAAACACTATGCTTTTTTCTATCAAAATTCAGATCTTTCAAATTAATATATTAATTTAATGTTTTCTTATTATTAATGATTATTTTTTAGTTATAATTTTTAATTTAAATCTTTCAAATTAATATATTAATTTAATGTTTTTTTATTATTAATGATTATTTGTAGCCATAATTTTTTTGTCAAGTGGTTTTATATTATTAGAGATTACATTTAAGTCGTCGAAATCACTTCTAGAATATATCTGGCCTAGACCACACCAGGGTTTAACATGACTGGATTTTTGCCACAGTGACCTTCTCATCATGGAGTGACTTAATAGTACACCCCATCACCAACATGACTAGATTTTTGCCACAGTGACCTTCACATCATAGAGTGACTTAATAGTAGACCCCATCACCATTTATTCTACACCCAGTAAGCTACCTTTAAATATTTTATAATAGCCTTTTTTTTTTTATAATTTTTAAAATACACAATTTTTTTTTTTTAAATCGAAGAAACTTAATATATTCAGAAACTAGCAGCTCACAGGTGAACAAGCTCCACCCGGAGACTGCCTTAAGCAGAATTCTCTACATTAATCATTATTCATCAAGAATATATAGGTTTACATGTGCATACGAGAGTTAGAACTAACTCCTAGAAAGTAGGAACTAATTCCTAAACTAGGATAGACGCACAACTAATGAAACAGACTCTCTACAATAATATATTCTCCATTAATTCCAATGTTCCCCCTTAACGAAGAATGGGTTCATTAGTACTCCTAACATCTCCC
Organism: Pinus albicaulis; assembly: GCA_034641835.2. Lineage (NCBI taxonomy): Eukaryota > Viridiplantae > Streptophyta > Pinopsida > Pinales > Pinaceae > Pinus > Pinus albicaulis. Next base: position 107,042,796 of record CM076575.1, read on the forward strand.
TACATAATTCAAATTTAATTCTTCCAAGACTTTCATACACTTGTTGGTCTCAGTCTCAACTAGGCTTACAATGGTACATAAAAAGACTTGATAACCGAGCTTTCATTTTTGTCTTCTTGCTAAATATTCCATGCTTTTTCATTTTCCGGTGAAGTTTCATCTTCACTTTTCTTGCCATAAGATAGTGGTGGAGCTTCTCCTCCTTTTTACATTTTCTACCCCAAAGTTGGAACACTTGAACTCTTAATCTCCTCTATCTTGATCTTGATTGTAGCCTAACATTCTTTGTATTTAATGTTGCAGGTTCTTTGGACTTATACTTTTACTTAATGTTTTCAATTGCTTCTTCTTGGCTGCCAATATATTCACAATTAAAAACAATGTTAGATTCATAAAGAGGATCATATTAGCTCTTGACATCCTTCTCCTTTAAGATAACTTTTATTTCTTCATCTTTCTCTGTGGACATAGTTTGTTGATTTATGTCTTCAACCCCTTTAATTAATCTTGTTGCTGCAAACATGTTGTCCTGCATTTGATTTGTATATGGAGATAGGATTTTCTTCTCATCGAACAACAACTCATCAATAAGATGATTTTCATGCATCAAATTGATGCACTCATTATGAGATACATAGTTCTCATCAAATTTGACTTCATAGGTCTCTGCATCAAGGAATATTTCTTCATAAAAAGTTTCAGATTCTACAACAATGGTTGTTACTTCATCATCACATGTTTTAATGTAAATTATAGGCAAACATTCATCATCCATCATTACATATTCAATGTTGTCATCTTCAATTTCACACTCAGTTATGAGACTAAAAGCACAATCATCATTTTTAAGAGAAATACCTTCATCATCTTTGCCCTCACTTAAACTGTACTTCATTTCTAAAATATCCCACAATACTTTTGCATTCTGAATCTCACCATATTCATGTAGTATATTGAATAAGATGCTTTCATCTAATGAAATTGTTATAAGATTTAAAGTTGATGCATTTGTACTCATATCATGGTTTGATTTAACAAAATCATCTTCAACATAATTTAATAAATCTACCTTCCATATTATTGTTTTCATTTCAGTTGCCTAGCTTTCATAATTCATACCTGAAAAAAAGGGTAGATCCGACATTAACCTCTTCAGATCTGTATTATGATCCTTGACTTGATTAGCAGTAGGTCCATCAATGTCACCCTGAAACTCTTCACCAAATTCAGATAAAAAATATATCACACCAATCTCTTGATGCTTTCTCCTCATATGTTTCAGTTTTATTCAAGATTGTTTCAGTCTCCTTTGTTGACCCATTACTCGGCTCTTTACAAGGATCTTAGCTCCTTGGTTCTTTACATGGTTGCTCCAATCAATGCTCAAAGAAGAACTCCACACTCACACGACCAAATCGTATTCAAACAACATCAATTGCACCTGTGGAGCCTTAGAACCACACTCACAATATGCATAGGCTCACCACTTCAAACTCTCGAACCTTCACGAATAAGTCGGCAAAAATCATTGTGATCAATCAACAAAAATGACAAAATTGTGCAAAACACATGCAACAATGAAAAAATGTGGCAACAGGGGGTTTTAAAATTGATCACAACACTGAATTTTAGTAAGGAGCTCATGCTCTCCCACCTTCACTTGACCGAGATATCCTTCGTAGTTGGATACCATAAATGACACCGACAGGTCTCGACTCTACCTGCTTGTAGGCACCATTCACCAACAGCTCGGGCTCTCCAAAACACATCCACATATGTTCATCTGGTGAAATAGGTTCAACAACTCCTTTTCTCACACTTCTTATCCTAGCTGGTCAAAAAGCTCAAAGAGATATTTCTGGAAAATAAGAAATCTCGGGCGTCTGAGATTGCCTCTACACCGATGCATGATGTCGAAGAATCGCAAGTGTTTCGGATGGAATGGGTTAAACAATTTATGGAGATGGTTGACCGTAATAAATCTCCAGCCAAGGCGGGTTCACTTCTCTGAGTGGCTAGGTCTCTGCTTAATATGAATCCAGAGGCCTATATACCTCAATTTATGTCTCTAGGTCCTTACCACCATTGGAATGATCCAGGTGGATATTGGTGGTCACCCACTTGTTCCACTTGGGGCCCCACCATTGTCTCTTTCAGTTTTTCAGTTTCGGCACAACTTACTATTTTTAGCAGTTTTTCGGATCCTGAACTTCCGGAGCCGTTTTGAGGCCCTAAATGACGTTTATTGGGAAAACCGGGAGCAACATGGGTCCATGGACCGATGTGGACCCATGTTTCTCACTCAAAATTTGTAGTCCTCGGATAGATATTTCTAACGAGGCATGGTTCGCGTCAAACAGAGATCTTATGCCAAAGTTACGTCTCTCGGAAGTTGAAACACCAATTTACCCAAACGAGGCCCATAGTTTTGGCGCTTCATCTCCTAGGGTTAGGATTTTGGATGTTTAGGGTTTTCCATTGTTTCTAAATAATAAACAGGCCCTCGAGCCTCATTGTAACTCAGTTCAGAGGCCTGTAGTTGCCACATCTCTTCTCAGAGATAGCTACCAGTGCCCTAGCTAGTTTATTTCCATTCTGTCTGTAAGAAAATTTCTGTTCTTTGATATTAATGAAATGAAGTGTTATTTCCGCTGCATATTTGTATTTATAGTTATATGTTTATTCTATTGCATTCCTGCATAAATCCAGATCAGTGGTATCAGAGCGGTCTGCTTTTTCTCGATCCTTCTTTGCATGTCCCCAATGAGGTCGGGGTATAAGGAGTTAGGGCTCGATCTGGTGAAACCTTTGCAAGATCAACCTCGCAAACCTCGACGGACGCCCATGGGGGACGAAAAGAAAGATGAGGGAGTAGGAGATCCTATCAAAATATTGCTCGAGGAGGCCCTCGAAAAACAAAGGAACGCGATGATGGATAGCTTTGCCCATATCCTTCAACGGCTGCCCACCGGCGGTGCATCTTCATCCAGCAGCCACTCTGGAGGTGCGACTCCCTTTAAGGTACAAGTAAATTTTGACATTCCCATATTTGAGGGTCAAATAGATGCAGATGCTGTAGATAGATGGTTGAATCTATTAGAAGGATATTTCTCGGTTCATGACTTTTCCGACCGGGAGAATATTATTTTTTCACTCCTCAAAGCTACCCCCCATGTCAAGGACAGGTGGGAAACCTACTGTGAGAAAAAGGACGATACATAACCCTCTCTGTTCTCGGCCGTACCCACTTGGAATCCTTTTTGAGATGCCATCAAGGAACAATACTATCCCGTGGGGAGCTATGAGGATAGGTACATACAATGGACCACACTGCGACAACAAAGGGATCAAGATGTGCATGAGTTGACGAATCTGTTCCATACCCTGCGCAAAAAGTTGGGTATCAAAGATTCAAAGAAACATCTAGTGCTAAAGTATCACAGTTGTCTGCACAGATACATTCAGGAGGAAATGGAGTTCCTCGACATCTCCTCGCTTGGTACGGCATACCGGTATACTACCAAGATTGAGTAGAAATTCAAACAGAAGAAACGAGACTTTGGATCTGTGAATCAAAAGCAAGGGAGAGGTCCTCCCAAATTGCAGAACGAAGGACAGAGCCAAGGCATGGCAGCTCAAGACAACCTGTCAAAGCCACAAGAAAATAACAACACTACAAAGCCAAATAAGGACACGGGAAAGTGGTGTGAGTTCCATAAGAGCTCCACTCACAACACAAGTGAGTGTCGGGCCAAGAAGTTGCTAATGGCCGAGATGAGGGCTTCTGAGTGACTCTAAATCAGAACCTGACAAGGGGAATGACAAAGGGAAACAGATTATTGATGCGGAGCCCAAGGCCATTGTTGCCACTACGAAGATCCAGAAGGAGGAACAGGAAGATCCAGAGGAGGAGGAACGTCTCTTCCACTCTCAGATGTGGGTAAAGGGTTCCATAGTACAATTCATTTTCAATAATGGGAGCCAAAATAACCTCATTTCAGCAGACGCCATGAAGCGGTTGGGCTTTCCGACCATAGCTCACCCACATCCATACACCATTGGGTGGCTTCACCAAGGACGAAATCTCCGCGTTAGCCAGCAGTGCCACCTTCCATATAGCATCAAGCCCTTCACGGATGAGGTATTATGTGACATTGCTCCTATTAATGTTTCTGATGTATTATTAGGACAACCATACTTGTGGAAGCGTCATGCTGTGTATGAGTCTCGGCCTCGCGTTGTTATTGTCACTTTGGGAAATAAGTTGTACAGGATACCAGAGGCACCACCTCCTGCCGCTATCTCTTTGGTTACTGAAAAACAATGCAGTAAGCTCATTTCCCAAACCAGGAAATTCATTTTCCTGATGATCCACCCCCAGGGCAAGAAGAAGACTGTGGCCATGACCTCCAGACAGGGCTCCTCTGCATGACAACAACAAATGGACAAGGTTGTGGAGGAGTACGGGGACATCTTCACCTCACCCATAGGGGTTCCTCTGCACTGTCAGGTCAAGCACCAGATTGATCTGACCCCAGGTGCGCCGCTACCTAATGGACTGATCTATCGGCGCTCTGTTCTGGAGAACGATGAAATCAAGAGGCAGATTTAGGAGCTGTTGTAGAAAGGTCACATCCGACCAAGTTCATCGCCCTATGGGAGCCCGATCGTGTTGGTACCGAAGAAGGATGGGACGTGGAGACTCTGTATTGACTATTGGGGGCTGAACAAGATCACTGTCCAGAATAGGTACCTGATCCCACGGATTGATGACCTTATGGACCAACTCAAAGGGGAAAAATATTTCAGCAATATCGACTTGAAGTCTGGGTATCACCAGGTACCAATCGAACCCTCTGATGTGTGGAAGATTGCCTTCAAAGCCAAGGAAGGCCTTTTCGAATGGCTGGTCATGCCTTTCGAGTTGACGAATGCTCCTGCAACCTTCATGAGCTTGATGGACGACATCTTGCGGCCATTCACCAACTCATTTGTAGTGGTGTACTTGGATGACATTCTGATCTTCAGCTAGATTTGGGAAGAGCACCTCCACCACATCCAACAAGTCCTCTAAACACTGCGGCAACGCAAGTTGTGTGCCAATTTGGAGAAGTGCACTTTTTTCATAACATAGGTTCAATATCTGGGATACATTATTGATGAAAGGGGGGTGCATGTGGATCCAACCAAGATCCAAGTCATTGGGGATTGGCCAGCCCCATCCACTATAACAGAGTTTCCCAGCTTTCTGGGTCTTGCTAATTTCTACCGTAGGTTCGTGTTGGGATTCTCTCATATCACTTGGCCCTTGAGTCAAGTCACTAAGGGAGGAGAGAGAGAAAAATTCTTTTGGTCGGAATCTCAACAGAAGGCGTTCAGAGAATTGAAAAATCGCCTTTGTTCTGCCCCAGTGCTCACATTACCAGATTTGAAACAACCATTTGAGATCGAGACAGATGCCTCTGACTATGCTATTGGGGCAGTTCTTACTCAACAGGGACATCCAGTGGCATATCATAGCGATACATTGTCTGACAAAGTTCGCAAGTATCCCACTTATGACAAAGAAATGTACTCCATTGTGCAAGCTTGTCGACAATGGAAGCATTACATTTTGGGGAAGGAAACAATCATCCACACAGACCACCGCCCCTTGCAGTTCATACAGACACAAGGGAAGTTGTAGAATGATCGCCATTAGAAGTGGTCCACATATTTGCAATAGTTTCATTTGAACACCAAGTACAAGAAGGGTAGCACCAATAATGTTGTAGACTGCCTCAGCCGAGCACCGATCATGGAGCTCACCACTGTTCTCAACTCTTGTGGGCACGAGACTTCTGATTGGCCGCTTCTCTATGAGAGCGACCTAGAATTCAGCCACACATACAAGGCACTCTTGGGGGGTACGCAAGTTCCAAATTTTCACCTCCAAGATGCACTTTTATGTCACCTGGGACACCTTTGTGTTCCTTCAAGCGAGCGTGCCAAGTTGATATGGGAAGCACACTACAGTCGAGTCGCTGGGCATTTAGGGGTCGAGAAAATAGTAGCAGTACTGCAGAAGTATTTCTATTGGCTGAACCTTCGAAAGGATGTCAGGAAGCACATCAGATCTTGTACTGCTTGTGCCATTGCCAAACTGACCATCAAGAAGCAAGGCCTATATACTCTGCTACCTACCCCTAGTCAACCTTGGGAATCCATCTCCATGGATTACATGTCGGGCATGCCTTCTACAAAGCATGAAATGAATGTGTTTTCGTGGTCGTCAATAGATTCTCGAAGATGGCCATTATGGTGGCCTGCAAGAAGAATATCACAGCAGATGCCACTACTAGACTCTTCTTTGAACGAGTGTGGGTGCACTTTGGGATCCCACAGTCTATCATATCAGATCGGGATAGAAGGTTCCTCAACACATTTTGGTCCAGCCTCTGGTCAATGCTGGACACCAAGCTCACCAAGTCCACATCTTTCCATCCCCAAATAGATGGCCAGACAGAGGTCATCAACAGAATGATTGTACACATTCTGCACATGTACAATTAAAAGCATCCATGCACATGGGACGAGAGCCTCCCCTATGTACAACATAGTTATAACCGGGCTCTCCATGGCTCAATCAGCCACAACCACTTTTAGGTCAGCTTGGGATTCCAGCCACTATGTCCCATTGACTTAGCCATGCCATTTGCGGCTACTCAGGCCGATTCGGCTCATGTCCAGTCTGAAGTTGACAAAGCAAATAGCTTCATCGAGCACATTCAGCACATTCGTCAACAGGTTCATGACATATTGGACAGACCCAATGCTAAGTACAAGCAATGCCATGATCAACATCAGGTGCCACACAACTTCCAAGTGGGCGACAAAGTGTGGCTGCATTTGCAGAAGGAGCGCCTCACTGCACCCCACCGCAAGCTTCGCCCGCTCTGATATGGGTCGTACAACATCACCAAGGCTATAGGGAACAATGCCTTCGAGCTCAGTATTCCACCATTCCTTGGTCTGCACCCAGTATTCAATGTGGACCGCCTTCGTCCTTACTTCCTACCTCTACTAGACACCTCTGACATTGCAGAACAACTCACACCAACAGAGTTAAACCCAGACTGCATGGAACAGGCCACCACAGATTGTATCATGGAAATGCAAATCAAGAACACTCGCCAACAAAATATCCAACTGTATTGGGTTGTCAAAGCTGGCCAACTCCTACACCAAGGAAAGTGGTTCACCAGGGACCAAGTTCAGCGAAAGTTTCCTCATCTCATGGAGGAACTTAACGCAATGGGGACCATTTATTCCTAAGGAGGGAGGAATGATCTAGGTGGATATTGGCGGTCACCTGCCTGTTCCACTTGGGGCCCCACCATTGTCTCTTTTATTTTTTCAGTTTTGGCACAGCTTACTATTTTTAGCAGTTTTTCGGGTCCTGAACTTCTGGAGCGTTTGAGGCCCTAAACGATGTTTTTTGGGAAAACCAGGAGCAACATGGGTTCATGGATTGATGTTACTTACTCAAAATTTGTAGTCCTCGAACAGATATTTCTAATGAGGTATGGTTTGTGTCAAACAGAGATCGTATGCCAAAGTTACGTCCCCGGGAAGTTGAAACACCAATTTACCCAAACGGGGCCCATAGTTTTGGTGCTTCATCTCCTAGGGTTAGGGTTTTCGATGTTTAGGGTTTTCCATTGTTTCTAAATAACAAATAGGCCCTCGAGCCTAATTGTAACTCAGTTCAGAGGCCTGTAGCCACCACATCTCTTCTCAGAGATAACTACCAGCGCCCTAGCTAGTTTATTTCCATTCTGTCTGTAAGCAAATTTCAGTTCTTCGATATTAATGAAGTGTTATTTCCACTGCATCTTTGTATTTATGGTTATATGTTTATTCTATTGCGTTCCTGCATAAATCCGGATCATGGAATCTCCAGAAAAACATGTAGTCTTTTGCGAGAGATACCTACCAGCATCATGTGCTAAAGCTGTCAATTGGCGCAGAGGCCTGCAAACTCAAGTGGCCATGATCTTAGAGATATTTCACTCTGTAGTTGAAATGATTCAAAGGATGCGGTCGGATCCTCCTTATGTTGACAGTCGATGAATCCCTCGTGCTGCTCTTGGCCACGCTGCTTTCCCACACTACGTTCCTCACACTTTGAATTCGAGGGCTCCGGAGCAGATATGTGACAACCAGATGCCCAAAAAACATAGATCACTAGTATGTCGAGTTTTATAGATGGAGACGGCGCAAGGGGTGTAGGTAGCTAACTAAGTGATAAGGGTTCGAGCCTCTCTCACCCCACGCATTCCACAACAATCCAAACGTTGGGAAAAAAACTCTGTATTGAAGTCTCGAGTTTCAACTCTGAGATCTAGAATGGCATATTCAGGATGCAATGACAGATCAAAATCACAGTGGCCTCCAATGCCTCCTTCATGTGGTGAGTTCTCCACAGCATACAATTACAATTATCAATGAACAACCATGAACAACCTCTCACACGATCCGAGCGATCAAACAGCCTCTACGCTCAACTGTCAGATCGCTTGAGGCACACAACCCTCCTTACGCAACACTCTTATGCATCCGATTGTGGGCAATGGGTTTTCACCACGACGGGATCCACGACCTGAGGCAGATCCAACTTGAAGCAGATGCAACTTGATCATACCTCCGACGATGTAAAATCGATTAGATCTAGCTTGATTACAGCTCCATCGATCCCAACTTGGCTCGATCTCTCATGCAACTTTTCAGTGGTCAACAAGCTTTGAATCCGGTCAAATTCCTTGTGGAACATCGCCTCTTCGCGGGAAAATCAACGATGAAAGCCCGCGCTGTAAAAAATCTCTTCAAGTGGAGGGAGATCAACGCAGTTTCTGTGGTCACCGGCGCACTAATCCCACTTTTGACCAAGATTGACCGACACAGGTTTTCAACCAAGATGAGCGCTGCTCACGGGAAAAATAAAATTCTAGACTTTCTCTGCCACACTAAGGGCCACAATTCCACTGCTTAGGTACTCACCCAATCAGCAAAGCACACTGCCTTTTACTCAATCAACCATGATGCTTTGATACCATGATAAAATTTGAAGAAAGCTAATATATTAAAAAACTAGCAGCTCACAAGAGAGCAAGCTCCACTTAGAGACTGCCTCAAACAAAACACTCTACATTAATCATTATTCATCAAGAATATATAGGTTTACAGATACATAGGAGAGTTAGAACTAACTCCTAGAAAATAGGAACTAACTCCTAAACTAAGATACACCCAACTAATGAAATAGACTCTCTCCAATAATATATTCACCATTAATTCCAACATTTTAAAATTGTATAAACAACTTTAACATTTTAATTTCTTTTCACTTAAAATAAGTCAAAATTGATTTAAATTATATTATGGTTATATATATTTTTAATTTAAAAATATAAATTTCAACAACAGCAAATACCCATAGCTAAATGTGTTGTGACACCTAAAGTTGTGTAACAAACACGTGTTAGAGTATGTGAAATGATACCAAACGCTTCATAACAAACATATGGAATTACAGCGTTATACCAAACGTTCTAACAAACGCATGAAACCACAACGTGCTCTGAAAAGCGCGTTGGCTGAATTTAAGATTTAGAATTTGGATTTTACGGAATTAAAAAGTATTGAAATTTTTTTTACACGGACGGCGTCATGTTTAGAGCTACGGACTTGTTTATTTATTTCAGAGTATCAAGATGTTCACATATCGAGCCATCCCGCTATAAAAATAGCATGTCAAAGAAAAGGAAATATATTTCCATTTTATGAACAAAATCTTTTTATATTTTTTCTTTCAGCAATAGGTTGACACATTTTAACTATTTGTTTGATAAACTTAAATTTGTAATTAAAAAAAATTAAAATGACTTTAATTTTATTTTGAATTTTTTTAATTATTATATATATATATATATAACAATTAAACAAGTTATTGTTGATGGTCCGAAGGAATGACGTGGATTGATTATAAAGACACACTAGTTAAATAGGCAAGATAGACGAGTCTACCAATGAGGTTAGTTATAGTAGTTTTAACTACTTACATTGTTATCATGTAGAAATAGATGTGATCATATGGTATGATAGAAAAAGTGAAGAGTGATGCTTAATCTCTTATAATAAAAGTTTATCTATTACAGGGTCCATTACCACTTTTCTCTTTTTCTTGCTTTTATGCATGTGTGTTTGTAAGGCTGCTTTTGTATATTATGTTGTGACTATATCACTCATAACTTCTTCAAGTAATCTTTTATATTATAATATTAGTTCCATTGTAATTAATATATGAACCAAATTGTCTAATAGTTGTATCATCCCTTTCCATTTTCTTGTACTATCTCAAGTTGCACGAGGTGTTTCTTAATGAATTGACACAATCTCCAAGATCTATTATAAAGATGGTGTCACGAAAATCCTTTTTTTACAACTTATTCAAATCTCGAATCAAATGCCACCTTCATGTTTAGCTTGTAAAGAGTTTTTCGACGATATAAATTTTATCTCAGTCCAACCCCTAGATTGAAAGTCATGACCTTTTGAGGTTGACCAATTAATTAATTAATCGACATTAGTATTGAACTACCACGTGGCTCCTGTCTAGCCCATGTGAAACTGCCACATCATCATTATGCAAGGTCCATGTCATCATAATGCTACCCCATAGCATCCATGTGTAGTCCACGTGGCACTACCACATAAACATAATATAATACCACATCATCGTGGGTCCCTACGAGGCATCCATGTGGCCATTGTGAGGACTTCGTGGCAATTGCCACATCAACTTGGGCACGGGCCCCCACTAGGCCTCCTCCTTCACGTTTTGTAGCATTTTTCCCAATTATAAGCACTTTTGAATCAAATTCCAATCTAGGTGGGGTTTACAAGCCACATTATGTCAGACTGACCATCGCCCCATTAGCTTCCACTTTAGTCTCTAACAAGAAAAAAGGTTGCATTGGCAAGCAATGGTCAAAGTTATGCAATAAAATTATTTTAATAAAACCAATAGTATTCCCCGCCCCCCCACCCCCCCTTGGTGGTGGTTTTAATCTGGGAGGAGAGCCCCCCTGCAATTGTTCACAACTATTACTTGGGGAGAGGTAGTTTGACATAAATCCCAACTATGGCCCCCGTACTTGTTAAATATAGACCATGAGGGTCCCTTCCAACAATTGATAGCGACCATTGATCTATCACTTGACAATCATCCACAAGCATTTAAGGACTTGAAAATGAGTGGTGAGTAGTCATACCAGTTAACAGACCCAACAAATGGATCTTTTCACGACAACTATAGTTTTCTCTTCTGCCAAATCACTACATGGTCATACAATTTGGTAATGGTCAGTAGCAAGGTATTATGGTGTCCATGTAGCCTCCATGCCACCTCACCAAGTTAACGAGAAGGGGGCTCATTGGGTCATTTCCATGTCATGCTACTCGAATGTAATACCACATGCAATGTATAAGTTTAAAGTTTGAGCGGTGGGTTGTGAGCGATGGAAGGGGTTCCTCACTTACGGTTACACCCTCATTGGATACCCGTCTCCACAAGGATATCTGACGCTAACTCTTACTAGTAGTGAGTAGTGGGTGGCTGTTAGGATTCTAACCCACAAGGTTCCTCTTCAACCCCACTTTATGATCCTTATGTCATTTGGAAACGCTTAAATGTAAGTCTATTTGCAATTGATTCAATGCTAAGTATTGCATTAGTGTTTTTTTTTTTCCTAGACCAACGAATCTACAGATCCCCCAGTTTATTTGAAGGATATTAGGCTTGGCATCCATCTAGGCCTCCAACAGGATACACATTCTTTTCCACCCCTAGATCTTTGTGTAGAAATTATATAGAAGCTCTAATACCATGTAGAAATTTATAGGAATTATATATCAATGGGTTTAATCCAATCTTGTGATGTACTAAAACAAGATACTAATTCCTTCTACAATATTTGTGGAATACAAAACATGATCACTCAATCACATGAAAGTACGAGAAATAAGTAAATAAATCACACAACACAAGATATTCTTAGGGAAAGAAACTACTCAAAACCCCACTATCATATATTGTATAAGTCAAGGAATCATGAAACAATATAATGCTTAATCTCTCGTGAGATTCTCTAGCACTCTGCCAATTGTCTCCCGTTGATCTAGGAAAAATTGGACAAACACATAGCCAATTCTCAGCCTTTGTTCAACATGCCTTCCTCACACAATTCCTAGTGAATTAGGCCCTTATTAAATATGAATAATTCCCTTCCTTGATTATGAAATCCATCGTGGCTTCCTCATGGCTTTATAATTACACTCGAGAAATTCTCTAAAAATAAAACTGATAGTTATGTTCCCTTTAACTTCTGCCTCAACTGGGTCATCCTCAGAATGGACATGCATGCAGCTAATAATAGTGAATCATCAGTTATCTAATTGATCACTACTTGTAAATTAAATGAAATTTAATTCACTGGACCTCTCACTAATTCATCACTCAGTTAGAACTATTTAAATTGATTTTAACTCAATTGATTAACTGATTACACTTGCACCCCACTAGGTCATTAACTGCAACTGGACCCCCAAAATATTAGAATCACTCTACATGCCTCATCGTAGACCCTCAACTCGAATTTCTTGAGCTAACTTAGTCATCATGACTAAGTTAACTAATACAAGTTGTTATGAGATGAAATTACAATTTATTATCCAATTTATTTAAGGGAAAAATAAATTCAACACCGACATTCCTCACCAGTGTGTAACCTCACTAGTGTGTGTAACCTCACCAGTGTGTAACCTCACTAGTGTTTGGGTAATATTTATCCTTTCTCATTGCCAATTTCACTGTTTCTTGTTGCAAATTTCAACACTCCCTCTCAACAAGAAAGTAATTCAATCTATCCCAATCTAGTACCTTTGGAATATTCTTCATTCAACACTTCTCTAGCGTTGTTTGAAACTAAAACTCCTGAAACTGAATAGCCTCCGAAAAACTGAATCAGTATAATGCATATGTCATCAGAGTCTTTTGATTGCTGCTAGCTACTACACCTGCCTACTAGACTCTCTGCACTGTTGATGACATCTGCATCTGTGCCCTATGCACTACTGCCAAATCTGATCTACGCTCCAGTATCTGACATCTGTCACTCTGATTTTTGTCTTCCTGACATCTGGCTCCATCAATCCAACCTATCCTTCCTGCTACTACTGTATTGTGGGCTCCTCGTAGCCAGGTTCGATCCATGAGACACACCACCTCAATGGACCCTGCCCAAATTTCTTCTTGGGATTATATCTGCATATCACCCCACCTCTCACCTAGAGGTATAGCTGCAGGTACTCCCTCTGCCCATCTGGCTTGAAATTCCCCCCTCTTGGAGGTATCTACTTGAGTGGACTCTTCTAATTGGTCTCCTATCTTCTTCTCCAATTGTGGCTGCTCCACAACCTTTTGAGACTGCTTCTGAGGCTGTATGTTGAGAGATAATTTCTCCCTCTCAACCACCAAGTCATTAACAACTTCTTTGCTCCTCAAGGCTTTGCATGTATCCTCAACCTCAAGAGCATACAAGTTCTTAACACTTACACCAATCTATTTCACTTGTCCCGTGGCTATGTGTTTATGGAAAACCTTTCCTTTTCTAAACATCACATCATAACCACGGTCTTCCAATACCGCTACGAATACAAGATTCTTCCTTAGGTCTGGAACATACAAAACATCTGCCAGTCTAAGAGGGGAGTTGGACTCCCTCTGAAAGGTAACTTTACCTAATACGGTCACACCATGCCTCCCATAATCTCAAAACTCTATGTTTTTCTGGAGGTCCTTCTCCTCCATGTCACTGAAGAGATATCTATTCCATGTCATATGGAATGAGGCACTATTGTCTAGATACCACATGCATCCCATTACAGTGTTTGTCATGCATGCAATGATAGTAAAATCAAGCTTGAACTATGAAGCTAGTGCTTCACCTGATGTAACTTCAGACTCCTTCTTGCTTGCCTTATTATGTGGACAATTCAAGGCATAGTGGACATGCTCGTGACAGTTAAAACACTTGATCTTTGAAAAGTCTCTCTTCCCTCTTTTCCTTGGGAATTATTTCCCTTGGCTTTCTTTCCTTTTTTGACCAATGCACAATCTTCTCCTTTGTTGGTGCTGGAGGTCCTGTATTTGGTGCTTGTAGAAATTATATAACAATCATGTATATATTTGATTCACCCGATCTAACAATGTACTAAAGTTAAATACTGAATCACTTCTACAAATATTTTGCGGAATTAAAAACACAATCGCTAATTACATGAACATGAAGAAGAATCAAATCACACACAACACAGATAATTTCTCGGGGAAAGCTTACAACTAAAAACCCCATTATCTTCTATTGTATATTAAGCATGGACCATGAAAAAAATACAATATCTTTCTCTTCTTGCAAGAGCCTCCAACATTCAACTATCTGTCTCACACTGTCCTCACAGAAAACTAACCAATACTTAGTCAATTTCCAAACTCTTGACAACCTGCCTTGCTTGCGCAATCCCTGATGGTCAAGATCCCTAAAATATAGGAATTATTTCCTTCCTTGACTGTGCAAATATCATGGGCACTCCAATGGGTGGTTGGCTACATGTGTGCAAGACAATAATGTCACAACTGATAGTCAACTTCCCTTTCACCTAGAACTCAACTGGGGCTCCACTGGATATGACATGCATGCAACTAATAATAGTAAATCTCCAGTTGCATGTGAGATTACTGCATGCGAATTAATTAATATTTAATTCACTTGATCTCTCACTACTTGTATCTTCAGTTACAACTAGAACAACTAAGTTTAACTCACTTAACTGAGTTAAACTATTTACAACTTGCATTAACTAATGCACCACTGCACTTTGAATTTGGTTATAACTAGAATTACTCTGCATGTCCCACCAACCAACCTCTAACTCGAAATCCACTAGCTAACTGAGTTTTCCAGTTTCAGTTAACTCATTCAAGTCCACATTGAGAATAGATTACAATTTATTGTCCATCTAAATTAAGGGATAATAAAAATAGACATGCACCCAAAAATAGCACTAGGCATGTGTGTTGAATCTTCTTGTTGAATATCAATACTCCCTCTCAATAATAAAGGGGTTATCCTTCACCTTGATCCTGTCTCTATGGTATTCGAATTTTCTCTTGGTGAGCGCCTCCGTCAGAATATATGCATCCTGATATTCTGTGGGAATGCACTGAAGCAACATGATCCTCCTCTGCACACAATATCTAAGATGATGGTACCGGATATCTATATGTTTGGACCTATCATGAAACACAAGATTGATCGAGATTTTAATGCAACTCTGATTATCACAATGAATCACTATTGGATCCATCTGAGAACCAAACAAACCAACTAAGATCTTTCTCATCGAGATAGCCTCACATGCAGCTTGACTTGCTGCCATGTATTCTGCTTCTACTTAACTGAGTGCCACGGATAGTTTTTTCCTGATGTACCAGGAAACTGTTGTCGACCCAATGCTAAATATCCCTCCTGATGTGCTCTTTTTTTCCAATGGTCTGCCAGCCCAATCTGCATCCATGAAACCATTCAACTTCACTCCATCTGTCTGTTTGTACCATAGATCATACTCCGATGTGCCCCCCAGGTATCTCAGGACATGCTTCCTCGCCTTCCAAAAGAGATTGGTAGGCTTAACCATAGCTTGACTCAGCTGGTTAACTGTGTAGCAAATGTTCAGTCTTATGTTCACTAGATACATTAGCGAACCCACTAACTATCGGTAGACAGTAGCATCCACTACCTCTCTAGATGTAGCATCCTCTTTCCTCAAATTTCCTGGAAGAGGAGTATCCATGGGTTTGCAGCTCTCCATGTTAAACTTACCCAATATCTCCTTTGGATACTTGCCTTGACACACAAAAATTTCACCATCCCACCGCCATATTTCCAATCCAAGGAAATAATGAAGGAGTCCCATGTACTTCATTTCGAACTCCCTTGCAAGATCCTCCTTGCATGAGTGTATTAGTTGCTCATCACCAGTCAAACTTAGATCATCAACATAAAGAAAAATGATCAATATCTTACCCTCAACCACAATCTGGTACAGGTTTGCATCTGCTTCACTTTGGTGAAGCCCAGTATAGTGAAATAACTGTCTAACTGAGTGTGCCAAGCACGGGGTGCTTGCTTCAACCCATACAACGCTCTTTTGAGTCGACACACATGCGACTTATTGTTGAAGATCTCGAAACCGTCAGGTTGCTTTATGTACACCTCTTCCTCAATGATCCCATTGAGAAACATAGTTTTCACATCCATCTAATGAATGCACTAACCCATCTGCGCTGAGAGTGCAAGGATGGATCTTATGGAAGAGTACCTTGCGATAGGTGCAAAGTTCTAGTCATAATCTATCCCCTTGATCTGTGAGAATCCCCGGGCCACAAATCTAGCCTTTTATTTCTCCACACTCCCATTAGCATCTTTCTTTGCCTTGTAGATCCATCTGGATCGAACCACTGATTTGTCAACCAGTCTTGGGACTATCTCCCATGCACTGTTCTTGAAAATGGAGTCATACTCCTCCACCATTGCATCAAACCAAGTAGGCTGCTGCACTACTTCTCGAAAGGAATATGGTTCAGTCACAATACATTTGCTCATAAGAGCCATGTATCCAGTAAATCGGTCAGGAGACTGGCTTTGTCTGCGCTGTGAAGTCGGGGCTCCTACATTCTGTGCAGCTTCAAGTCTCAGCGTATCAGCTTCCATGGTGCACCTTCTTCCATTTCTAATGGATGTCTCTGCATGAGTGGCTTCCTCCACTCCATGATCCTCCGCATGTGGCTGATCCACATCTTGAGTCTCATCCTTGAGAACTAGCAGTTCCTCCTCTGCATGCAAGTCCAGCTCCCTCTCAAGGGACAACCACATGGCTTTCCCCTCATCAAATTTTATATCCCATCGCACAACAGTGATTCTCCTGTTTGGAAAATACACATGATAATTATGGGGTGTTTTTGTGTACCCCATAAATTCCCCAACCTCAGTTTTTGGTTCCAGCTTCTTCCTGGCATCCTTGGTCACATGCACATAAAAAGATGAGCCAAAAATATTAAAGTGTGAAACATCCAGATTTTTACCAGTGAAAGCTTCTTCAGGTGTACTCATGCCAAGTACTCTACGAGGACAACGGTTCTACATGTAAACCGCAGTGCTGCATGCTTCCACCCACAAATGCATTGGTAGGCCCTGATCATGAAACATTGCTCGTGCTACACCCACGAATATTCTATTTTTCCTCTTAGTGACCCCATGTTGCTGTGGGTTATGAGGCGCTATGAGTTCTCTTCGAATTCCTTCTTTGCTACAGGAGTTATTGAATTCGTTAGAGATATAATCTCCACCATTATCTCTCTTAAGAGCCATCGCTTGCTTCCCCGACTCTTTCTCCACCAATTCCTTAAACTCACAGAACTTAGATAATGTTTGATCTTTATTCTGCATGAATAATATCTAGCATTTACGAGAAAAGTCATCAACAAAGATTACATAGTACTTATGTTTTGTTGTTGAAGCAACCGATAATGGTCCACACACGTCTGTGTGAACTCTCTCAAGGGTCCCTGAATCTCAATTCTCCTTCCCATGAAAGGTGGAATTTACATACTTCCCCATGGTGAAATCCTTGCACGAATCTAACTAAGCAAGTGTTCCCATTGGAAGTCCAGTAGAAATTTGCTGCATGACTTTCAAGGCTCCATGATGAAGACGGTCCAATCGCCTATGCCATAATTCGCCCTCAGCCCGACTCACCACTTTTTCCACCTTGCCCATCATGGCAGCGCAACCATCTACCTCTAGCTTGTAGAGATTATTAACTCGAATCCCTACCCTCTTGGCTTGACCCATTTTTTTGTTTCGCAAGAAAGATTTTCCATCACTAAATCAACGTCATAGCCTCTGTCCTCCAACATTGTGACTGGGACCAAATTTTT
Source organism: Pinus albicaulis (assembly GCA_034641835.2). Classification (NCBI taxonomy): domain Eukaryota; kingdom Viridiplantae; phylum Streptophyta; class Pinopsida; order Pinales; family Pinaceae; genus Pinus; species Pinus albicaulis. The sequence continues at coordinate 107,060,893 of CM076575.1, forward strand.
CTTCAAACCTGGTACATGCATTACATATTTTAATTCAAATGGTTTACCTTACTCCCTCTGAAAGGTAATGGTACCAATCCTGGTAGCACTATACCATCTGTCGTCACCCATTTCAATATGCATCTGGAGATCTTTCTCCTCCAAGTCATCGAAAAGTTCCTTATCTCCCATGATGTGAAAGGAAGTGCCACTATCCAAATACTACACAGATCCCAATGCACTTGACACCATGAATTCAATCAATGAGAATTAAAGCTAGAATATTGAGGCAAGGGCCTCACTAGCTGCAGATTCAACAACCTTCTTGTTCTTCTTCTTTTGTGGACAGTAATAGAAAAATGCCCATGTTCGTGATAGTGAAAACACTTCACCTCGGACATGTCCTACTCCTTGCCTTTGGACTCAGATTTAGAATGGAATTCCTTCCCCTTCCCCTTCTTTGCCTTGGTAGCCAAAGCACAATCCTCTTCATCATCATGCTTAGATGAAGAGCCATCCTTGGTGTTCCATCTGAACTCCTCCTGCACCAAATCCGGCCAGAGTCATTCCTAATCTGGCAATTTTTCCCCTCCATCTTCATAACTGTGCCAACTCTTAGGAATTCCTAGGAGAGGAAATCTCAACAAATCATCATCAGCGACTGTTATTCCCACACTCCCCAGTTCATCCTGACATTGGACAAACTTCGTGAGATATTTTGGAATGGTGTCGCCCTTTTCCATCTTGATCTTCGTAAGTTTATCTTTGAGAACCAATTTCCCATGGTCATTGCTACTTTGGAATAGATCCATAAAAGCCTTCCACATTTCATATGGCGTGGCTTTCCCATGGAGGCTTGAGACAAGGTGGTCTCGTACTCCCTCCAACAGGATCCTCCTCGCCTTTTCGACTTTCTTTTTCCATGCATTAAGATTTGCAGCATCAGGCTTAGGAACATATTTTTAAATGAATTCCTTCAACCCATTGTCTTCGAGTAATACCTCCATCCTGTCCTTTCAATAAATGTAGTTAGATCTTCCCTCGAGTGCATACTCTAACCTCAAGCCATTCAAAGCCATTTCGATCTTGAAGCAGTTGTAGCACCAAGAAATTCTTTCTACAAATTCGAATTCTATCCAGTCACAAACTCAGTTCCTACTTTACTTTTGAAATTTCCTGAGCTCTAATACCATGTAGAAATTATACAAAAAGCATGTATATCTTGGATTCACCCGATCTAACAATGTACTAAAGTTAAATATTGAATCGCTTCTACAAATCTTTTGTCTTTTGCGGAATTAAAAACACAATCGATAATCACATGAACATGAAGAAGAATCAAATCACACACAACATAGATAATTTCCCGGGGAAAGCTTACAACTAAAAAACCCATTATGTTCTATTTTATTTTAAGCATGGACCATGAAACAAATACAATGTATTTCTATTCTCAAAAGAGCCTCCAACATCCAGCTATTCGTTTCACACTGTCCTCATAGAAAATTGACCAATACTTAGTCAATTTTCAGCCTCCTGAGAGCTTGCCTTGCTTGCGCAATCCCTGATGGTCAAGATCCCTAAAAGATAGGAATTATTTCTTGCCTTCACTACGCAAGTATCATGGGCACTCCAATGGGTGGTTGGCTACATGTGTGCAAGATAATAATTTCACAACTGATAGTCAACTTCCCTTTCACCTAGAACTCAACTGGGTCTCCACTCGATCTGACATGCATGCAGCTGATAATAGTAAATCTTCAGTTGCATGTGAGATCACTGCATGTGAATTAATTAATATTTAATTAACTTGATCTCTCACTACTTGTATCTTTAGTTACAACTAGCACAACTGAGTTTAACTCACTTAACTGAGTTAAACTATTTACTACTTGCATTAACTAATGCACCAATGCACTTCGAACTTTGTTACAACTAGAATTACTCTACATGTCCCACCAACCAACCTCTAACTCGAAATCCACTAGCTAATTGAGTTTTCCACTTTCAGTTAACTCATTCAAGTCCACATTGAGAATAGATTACAATTTAATGTCCATCTAAATTAAGGGATAATAAAAATAGACTTGCACCCAAAAATAGCATTGTGGGCCCCACCCTAGTTTGGGTGCTTAATGCAACCATGTGATTAATGCACTAGGCGTGGGTACTGAATCTTCTTGTTGAATCTAAAAAATTCTCCCCCTTATCTCTTTTATTACCAAGTCAGACCATAAACACTCAGAGTCTAGTAACTTCTCCCTCCCATTCACAGAGTCCTGGTAAATATTCCAACTCTTAGGAAGGCCTAGAAGTGCTAGGCTCACCAAATCATCCTAGGCTACTATCACACCAATATTTCCAAGCTCATCTTGAGATTGAGTGAACTTCGCCAAGTATGTTGGTACTGTCTCTCCCTCCTCCATCTTAATCTTTCTGAGCTTTTCCTTCAGTGCTAAATTCCTGTGGTCATTGCTATTCTGAAACAAATATATCAAGGGCTTCCACATAGCATATGGAGTTTCCTTTCCATGGAGACTAGAGACAATATGATCTCAAGCTCCCTCTAACAAGATCCTTCTCGCCTTTGCTACCTTCTTCTACCATGCATCAAGAAGTTGGGCATCTGCTGCTGCGGTCTTGGGAATATCAATATCTATGCATTCCTTCAACCCCCTGTCCTCCAACACTAACTCCATCCCATCCTACCATGAAATATAATTTGAATTTCCCTCGAGTGCATATTCGAGTCTCAAGCCATTGAAATATATCTTGATATGTTGCTGGATCCTGAAGAATAAATCTGCAAATTTGAACTCGTTCATGTCAAACTCAATTTCTTCTCTTCTATTGTGATTCATGATGCTCTTATACCATGTATAAATTTATAGAAATTCTATATCAATGGATTCAATTCGATCTTGTGATGTACTAAAACAAGACACTGAATCCGTCTACAATATTTGCGAAATACAAAACACGATCGCTCAATCACATGCAAGTAAGAGAAAGAAGTAAATCAATCGCACAACACAAGATATTCTTAGGGAAAGAAACTACTAAAAACCCCATTATCATATTGTTAGGACCCCATAATGTACCCTTTTTTATCATACATTTTGCTATCATTCCACTCTTTTCCAGTCCATATTTAAAGCTTATATTATCACTTTCATTCATTCTTCCAAAGGTATATAACGTTCTTCTCTTTACTAAATGTTTAATTTGTTTTACATGTAATTTTACATTACTTTCATATTTAAACATTAATCGAAAATATATAGTTGCTGAAATGGTTTAAAGACTGAAGTTAATTCATTATGGCTATCTGAAGACCGCATTGCTGAAACAGTCAAAATAGTATGCAAATCCCGTTGCTGAAACAGCCCATGATTTGTGATTCTGAAGCAGTATTTCAAGCACGAAAGCAACAAGAAAAGATAAGTAAAGGAGTTGTTACACTGGCCGTAACAATTGCACCTCAGAGCCAGTACTATTGTAACCATTGTAACAACATTTTGCTATGGAAGAATAGAATATCCTATTTCAGTATAGAAGATCAGATCAGGTTAAGAATAGGATTTTTATGATGTAACTAATTATGTAATAGATGTCTCCTCTTTAAAAAGAGGAGACATTAGCATTAGAGAACATTACAGATTACGGGAGGTTTTAGTTCTAAGGGGAGTTACAGAGAAGGAACGTGGATATTGTTTGTAATATGTTACATTTGACAGATGAATAAAAGCTTGTTCTGAGCATTTTGTTTTATTTCCTTCTTTCGGGGAATCTTGTGAGAAGGAAAGGGCCCACCTTCCTCACAAGATTCACCCATTTATTTTTGTAGTGTGTTAATTGTTATTTTTCTTTACACCTTGTTAAAACTCTGTTTTGCTGAAATCATTTATGTGTTATTGGAACTTTGTTATCTATTGCTGAAACTCTATTTCCATTGATTGTTGCATTGTTTTCATACAATTCATTCCTAGGTAATTGTGGATTATTTTAATTGGTAATCTTGTTTACAAATGAGTTTGTGAAAGCATGGTAATCAGAAACAGGTGCTAAATATTCCTACTTGGGGAATAGGGTCCTGTTCTCTGTTATAGCATAATTGGTCTTTTCTTCTGCAGATTGGTTTCCTTTCCTAGATTGTTGTCTTTTTAATGTAATCCAGGATTCTTTTGATGATTGTCTGCAATAGAAAGATTGCCTTTGCTGTAACTCAAGTATAACTTCAGTTTGTTTGAAGCAAGGTGTGATTAGTGTAATTTTTACTACAACTTTTCATTGCTTTTGAGATTGAGCATATATAGTGTGTGATTTCCTTTGAAATAAACAGACTTCCCTGGGTTGACAATTTATGTAGCACTTGGTTGTTTAAATTAATAAGCAATTAAAGTGACCAACACATATATTGTACAAATTCAAGGAATCATGAAAAACTACAATGCTTAATATCTCATGAGATTCTCCAACACTCTACCAATTGTCTCCCACTGATCTAGGCAAAATTGGACAAACACATAGCAAATTCTCAACCTTCCTTCGGCCTGCCTTTCTCATGCAATTCCTAGTGAATTAAGCCCCTATTAAATAGGAATAATTCCCTTCCTTGATTGTGCAATCCATCATGGCTTCCTCATGTTGGGTATGGAGCTCGATTATCTTCTTTATTTAGATGTATTTCCGCGTTGGACCCCTCTTCTTAACTAGTCGACAACGTTGTCCGTCGTTTAATCGCTGTCAGGGGGGTCCAGAGGGGGGCGAAGAGGATTTTATGAGCCCCCCCTTGGAGGGGGGTTTCGAGGGCAGCGCCCCTGAAGCTAAAAACAAATGTAAAATTTCCTTGTAAAATATTGTAATTTCATAGTCAATCTGGGTCGTTCATTAGGCGGATGATTTGACGGTAGAAGTTATGTTTAATGTAGTGTTTTTTTCCCTAGAAGGAAACCCCTTGTTTTGTATGAGGGTATTGTATTGCGGCTATGTATTGAGTGTATATTCTAAGGGATAACCATAAAGGGGGATTGTGGGAGAGAGTAGAGGATATTACAACGCATCTGCTGTAGGACGTGTCTCTTCATTTTGGTGGATAATAGAAAGGAAGGACTGGCTATTTCTGTGGACGTAGCCCAAGTTGGGTGAACCACATATATTTGTGTCTCTCCTGTTTTATATAATATTTATGTGTTTGTGTTTCCGCATATTTTATGTGTTACATTGCTCTGTAATATATAATTTTCTAACACCTCATGGCTTTATAATTCCACTTGGGAAATTATCTAAAAATACAACTGATAGTTATGTTCCCTTTAACCTCTGCCTCAACTAGGTCATCCTCAAAAATGACATGCACGCAACTAATAATAGTGAATAATCAATTATATGATTAATCGCTACTTGTGAATTAAATCTACTTTAATTCACTGGACCTCTCACTAATTCATCACTCAGTTAAACTAGTTAAATTAATTTTAACTCAATTAATTGAGTTCACTGATTACACATGCACCCCACTAGTGCATTAACTACAAGTGGACCCCAAAAATATTAGAATCACTCTATATGCCTCATCTTAGACCCTCAACTCGAATTTCTTGAGCTAACTCAATCATCATGACTGAGTTAACTGATACACGTTGTTATGAGTTGAAATTACAATTTATTGTCCAATTTATTTAAGGGAAAAATAAATTAGACACCTACATTCCTCACCAGTGTGTAACCTCACTATTGTGTAACATCACTAGTGTGTAACCTCACCAGTGTGTAACCTCAGTAGTGTGTGGGTAATTTTTGTCCTTTTTTGTTGCCAATTTCACTGTTTCTTGTTGCAAATTTCAATACTTCGATAAATGGATCCAACAAAGTTTCAAGGCAATCAGGTTTCGTGATGATCCAAAATTCACATGATGAAATTGACTCTTGTAACCCTTGGATCACCATATTTCTTCAAACAAATTCATTTACCCAAAATACCAAATTTATGAAGATAGAGCTCAGGGTTTGAGAAAATACTCCCATAAGTATAAGACCATTTCAAAATAAGATAAAGGGACCCTAGTAGGGCTGAATTACACTAGATCTAGAACTAAGAGAGAGGCATGGATCCAAGGCCAAGTCAAGTAACTTTAATATCTTATAGGATATCATTCATGTCATGAGTATAGTAATGAACCATAAATATCTAGCATTCAATACATTCATAAACACCCATAAGTTTGCACCATGCATATAATATAAATTGAACTCATAACACATAATATGGAAATAATTCAAGATTATGGTAATGGGATGCCCCATTCATAAACATATAATATTGTGGAAAACTTATAAGACAACAGGTTAATCATGGGTAATTATTAGGCCATTAGTTATAAACATATTACACAAACCTGAGGGTGATAAATTATCTAGCAACTAAAGGAGGGACTTTGAATCTCCACCCAACCATAGGTTAACTACATTGGAATATTTCTTACAGTTGACCTCCCCCAATTCATAACGAAATTTTGAGGGGACGCTTTCCCAAGATAATCACACCAAAAGCTAAGCCATGCACCTAGGAGGTGAAGCCCAATGTTCATGGGTCTTATATATTTCCCTCTAATAGCATATGCCACAACATTTTCCTCACTCTTCCAAGCTCAAACACTTTGTCTCAACCCAAGGTCTAGTGCAAATTAGGTCCTCCAATATTTAGTTTGGCTCCCCGAGCTCCTCTTTTCCTTTGCAACAATTTTCCTTCACTATCCATTTCCTCCCTCATAAAACTCATATTATTCGATAATTTTCCTTCTTTTTCCTTATGCGGTCTCCTTATTTCTCTCCCAAAGATGTTGGCGTATTCTTCCATCATGCTGAAAAATTCAAGAAGATGTGGGAATTTTCCTTCACCCGTTCATATCTTTTCCATGTGTCAGGTGGTGGCTTGATTTATGATGCAAATTTTTCTATATTGAAGGTGAGGATGCCATCCTCACTTCTACACTCTCCCACTTTGATTCTCTTTAGGTATCGTTCTGCTCATAGAATGCAAAAGGCACCCAACATGTGTATCCACAAGAAACCAATAGGCACGCAATAGTAAACCCCCTAAAAATTGAGATATGTGTGTCCCTCCATTTAGGCCAACCACTAAATAAATTTTCATTTAATTTATTTTATGTTTACACATAGTGTCTCAACCAACCATGGAATTATACAATCACAATTTAACATCACAAAAATAGGGGTGACATGAGGGATGTTATAAACCCTATCCCCTTAAAGTAACATCGCCCTCCATGTTCTATAAACAAAGAACATAAAAAAAAATTGATCTTTATAATCACAACTCTTACATCATGTACATATTCCATGTCTTGAGTTTCCACTTTGAGCAATTTTGTTCATATTTCATGGTCTAGTTACCTCTAGAATGCCTGTAATTCAAACACGTTTATACTTAATTGTTAATTTCTCCTCAATGCTTCCATAAGGAACAAACTGAGACCATTGCTCCCTAGGATACACCCAATGCATTTACAATCCTTATGAGTATGCAAGTAATTATTTGAAAACCATTTCAATCAAGTTTCCTCTTCCATGCAGTCACACACCTTCCAAGTTTAGACATCCCCTTCTATACCTCCCAACTCCTTTAGGTGATCCATTTCTTAGCAAGGCTTCCTTGAAAAGTCAGATTCTTGATGGAGTCTCACAACCAAGGCATTCCAATGGATTTCTCTAACAACATAACACATTTTTCACATCATATCTCATGGCTATTAATGCATATCATAGGGTTCTAGTGTCACCACAATGGCCTAGTTCCTGAAGTCTTCAGCTCTAGTATGTTTCCGCTGTATGACTATGACATTGCTTGTAATTCGGATCATATATCTACGTTATATAGTTCAATAAATTGTGCACATCATAATTAAATGATTATGATGAGGTACATCATAAAATTTTAAATCAATTTAAACTACAACTTCAACAAAAAAATTCCTTGAACTGATAACTGATACTTATCTCTATAGTTACTCTTTTCTTCCTCTAGCTTATAAGAATTGAGTGATTTCATAGAAAAATCAAGCACTCAATGGCATATAGGTTTCATAGTTGCACACAGTTTTTAGCCAAATCTATATTTAAATCCATCTCATGACTAAGTGGTTTCTCAGTCGAAGCTAGCACTTAGTGGTGGTTATATTGATCTACGTAATATTTTCGTACATCTCCAAATAATAACTCCCTATCTTTCACCTCCTTGTGAGCATGGGAATATCATCTACCATCAAGGTATTCATATGTCAACACGAATATCATCACAACTGCAATATCATATGTCCTCTACATAAATATAATCACAACTCTAATATCATCTTTGACCAAGGCAGAGTACCCCCTCTCACTCACCTCCCTATGAGAATAAGCATATCATATACCACCAAGTTATTTATTTGTCGATAGGAATACCATATGCCACTAGTTATTCACTCATCCATGCCTAGAAAACCCCCATTTTTGTTATTCTACCTATCCAAAGGTTTTCTTGCATGGGATCCCATCATCTATTCACCTTCATGGGACCAATCACCTCTTATTCTAGGTAGTCTACCTATCCAAAGGCTTTATTGCACGGGCCCCAATAAACTACTCACCTTTACAGGCCTAGGCAAACCCCATTCCTGGTATTCTACTTGGCCAAATAGTTTCATGCATGGGGTAATCATTAGAGTCTTATGACCAAGTACAAGTCTAACATGATCTAAGGTAATGTGTATGGAGTCTATGGAAAAGAAGCAGTTTCGCGTGCTCCATTGCACTACTCATGGAGTGTTATAGTAAAGGTATTGGTTATGAATAGCTCCCATGAGATAAGAAAAGGTGACACAAGGCCATAATGCCATCAAAAAAGTCTTCTTCTTGACCTCCATGTTCCATCATTTCACTTGTGTCACAACATTCAGTTTTCCATGAAATATACTCAGAAATTTTCAAATAAAAAATTTTAATTTCCTAGCTTCAATTCATTTAGAAGTCATATTTCATAAGCGTTAGACTTCTAGTCATGTTGGTGGAATCCTTTCCAGGTGGTGTTATTTTGTCATGGTGGTTTTTATTTCACACCCCATTCCAACACTTTGTCTGCAATATGATCTTCCAATCAAGAAAATAGTTGCGAGTACTCATACATATGTTTATTACAAGGATTCAAAACATCCTAAAGTGATCTTATAATTATTGCACATTTAAAAATTATATTAGTCCATCCGATTTCAATTAGATTGAAATGAAACTATCATAGCATCATACATGTGCATCACACTAATTCCAAGAATTTCATAATTAAATCAAACATTTATTCCAGCAGACCAATGAGTGAGAAATGAGAAATGCATATCTCTAAATTCATGAGAAATTTAGTTCTTCATTTGATTTAGCATGCATTACCAAATTCATTGCAATATTTTCACATTGAAGGCTTGTTAGGTCCCTATATTACTAGTGTAGTCCCTTATTGTTGTTAGTGTAACCCCCTTATTTTTATTGTTGTACCCTTGTAACCCCAATATTGTTATTATTGTGCCCTTACATTATTATTGATAGACTGGCTAGGATTATATTGTGACCCCATGGACTCCTATATATAGAAGGAGATTTTTTCATTTGTATCGTCCAAGAATTTCTCATTTATGTAATGTAAAGGAGGTTCCCCCCTTAATGTGGCTTATTTCTAAGGCGTTTATCTCTCTTTTCATCTATTTTTGGAGCTGGTTTCATAACATTTGATATCATAGCTTTGGATTCTAGGGTTTCACTGCTCCAAATAGGTCATCGTGGCATTTTCACTATAATTTTTTTTCTACAAAGATTCAGAACTTAAAATGTGTAACACGCCAAGCCGAAATCACGAGGAACGTGCTGTATATATTTCAGATCTGGGTTCACAATATTTTCGGAGATATGATCTGAGTAAGTTAGGATTTTTTTAGGCTCCTATATTTCATCTAAAAATGGTCATCGTGGATTTTTCGCTATAAATTTTTTTCTACCAAGTTGAAGAAGATGAAATTTTTATCACATAAGGTCGAAATCCTTAGGAACTTCTTATAAAAATTTCATATCTTGGTTCGCAATATTTTCGGAGATATGATCTGTGGAAGTTAGGTTTTTTCAGGCTCCCGAATTTCATCTCAAATAGGTGACCGTGGGAAAATCATCATAACTCTCTCTTTGAGCATCGGATTGGAATTTCGTAAAGAGTGGCCAAAGGCACACGAAATATAGTTTCATTTGTATCAATTTCAGAGCTAAAGGAGGAAAAAATGTCATGTATCATGTCGTACAAGTTCACTCTACTGAACCAATGCATAATTAGGTCATTGTGGGAGATTGGGCATAAATTTTTCTTGAAGAATCCAAATCAGGTTAGACCTGTGGCATTTGAAATAAGATTAAAAGGGCTACGACAAGATAAAATTTCAGATATTGAATATCCGAAATCACAGTGATAATTTAGTTTCAATATCGAGCTCCTCAAAAGCAAGAAAAAGGTGTTTATTTTTTTTTCGAATTGCATAAGTCTTGTTTGAAAAATAAGTTTGAATTGATTCCAAGGGCATATTGTAGAATAGATATCGGTATTGGGTTCTAAAGTTCCCCCTAAAAATAATTCAACACCCATTAATCCTTCAGAAGGATCTACTATGACCCATGAAGACGAAGAATTGTAACATGAAATACCAAAATTACAAGAGCAAGTGCACCAAATTTCGCTCTCGCAAAGAGCAACAAAAAATGAAATGGAAGTTTTGAAGAAAGGCGTGGAAGCTAAGATGGATGGTTTGAAGAAAGGAATGGAAGCTAAGATGGATGGCATGGAAGCTGGCATGGAAGCTAAGATGGATGACATGGAATCTAAGATTGATGAAAAAATGAAAGACAACATGGAAAACATGAAGAATGATCTAAAAGTAGACATGGATGGTTTGACAAAGTCGATACAAGAATTATTTCCTAATGGAGAAAAGATAGTAGAGGAAACTCATGATGAGAACAAAATAAATGTTAATCTTGATTTCATAAAATCTAATGTTGGATGGAAGAACCACCATATTCCAAAAATGGATAGGAGGAAGTTTGATGGCAAGGATCCCATAACACGGATACTAAAAATGGAGCAATATTTTGATCTCAATAATGTGCAAAACACAAAAAATGTACGCATTGCAACTTTACATTTAGAACAAAATACATTTGTATGGTATCGATGACTTTGCTCCCATAAAAAAATTGTCACTTGGTCAATTTTTACAAAGGAAATGATAGCACATTATGAGGATACAAAGACCGATACCTTCTTTATCCAATTGATAAATCTCAAACAAAAGGGTTTAGTGGTGGAGCACATTGAGGACTTCCAAAAATTGAATATAAGAGTAACTGATATTCCAGAGGAACACATGATTGATTTCTTCATAGGGGCTTTAAAGGATAACATCCAACATGAGTTTTGCGTTTGGGAACCTGATTCATTAGAGAAGGCATTGAGGTTGGAAAGAAAAATTGAATGTAAAATTATGGCGAAAAGGAAGCCTACCACTCACATCTATAAATATGGAAGTGTTGCTACTCCTAGACTTCCACAACCTACAAGGTTGACACCACAACGATTGGAAGAAAAAAAAGCAAAAGGGCTTTGCTACAATTTTGATAGCAAATACACTAAAGGTCATAAGTGTGCTGAGAAGAAATTATTTTACATAGATTGTGAAGAGGAGGAAGAAAATGAACAAGAAGTTTCAAAAGAAGAGGATATACACCAGGAACCAACCCTAGAAGAAGAAGAAATGAGTCTGACCATATTGTTTAATGCATTGGCAGGAATTACCACTCCTCAAACTCTCAAGATAGAAGGACATATCAAGAAGAAAAAGGTAATAGTGTTTATTTATTCGGGTAGTACCCATAATTTTATTCATTGTAAGGTAGCCAAGGAATTGAATTGTTTCCTATACCCAGCACCAGAATGTCAAGTGATGGTTGCAAATGGAGGAGCTATAAATTGCTATGGAAAATGCCATAATAGTAAGATAAACATAGGGGAATATGTATTTAATAGTCCAATTATTTCCATTCCAATGGGAGGTGTTGATGTTGTACTAGGAGTACAATGGTTACAATCTTTGGGGACGATATATTTTAATTTTAAAGAACTTTTCTTGAAGTTTTTTTGGGAAGGAAAGGAAGTCCAATTATGCGGTATCGTAGGGAAGCCGAGAAAGATAATAAGCTCTAATGTCATGACAAAGCTTCTGAAGAAAGAACAACGAGGCGTAATTGCACAATTATGCTCACTAGAAGTTCCAACATCAAAATCATCTATTTCTCCAGATATCCAAAAAGTCTTGGACAATAATTCTGTTATCACTATAAAAAGTTTTTCCAAACTTGGATAGCTTATATTTGTTCCTAAGTCATGGTCTTAGAATAGGGTTTAAGTCATTTTTATGTTTTAAGAGTCTAAATCATAAGGTTAGAGTCTCATCTCCAGTCTCATCTCCATCATCAAATAAGGTCCAACAATTTTGTTTCACACTTTAAAGGTCCCGTGTCATGTTTCGGAAATCATCTGTTTGGTCACTTTGAAATTTATTTCGAATAAGCCATGAAACCACATTTTCGTAGCGCAGAAAATGTAAAAAACTGCTTTTGCACTACTAAAACGCTGGTATTTTCATAGCGCAAAACCCTGAAAATACATTGCACACGCTACGAAATCGGGGATTCGTAACCAATCCTGTCCAACTGTCAAATCCATCAAATTCCATTAAATTTTCATGAGTAGGTGTTAGTCCACGAATCCTTTCTCCCACATGCAACCATTCACAACCATCATGAGATTCGTTAGGGTCATTTATCATCCATCATTTTAAAATTTGAAATGGGATGGTTGTCCTTGGTTATATTTTCTCACGCAAAAACACTTGATGCATGTTTTTCTTCAAATAACAAGCTCATGGTAAGCATAGACTAGAGTTTTTGAATCAGTTATCAAGCGAGGCTGAAACAATTATCAAGCGAGGATGAACCCTTAATCAAGCGAGCTAGTTTATTACAGGTTTTCTGAAGCCACAGGGATTCTAAGTGAAAGATGACAGAGGAAAAAAGAAACCACAGATCAGGCCATTGTTTCAGAACGGAACCCAAAGGCATAGAGGCTCTCACTAAAGATAAATCAGTTGAAGAAGCTTTCAAGAAGGTAGGGTGCTGGAGATTCTGCGAAAAGCTACAAGGAGGTCATAATCAAGTCACAAAAGAATTTGCCATCAATTTCACAGGTTCAAATACAAAGTTGGATGTTTAAATTTACCAATTTCTCTTGAAGTTATTTCTTTAGTGACAGAGATTCCAAGAGGGGAAGAAAGGTGGTTCAAGAATTTCAGGTTTGAAATGGAACCTTGTAAAATATTTTTGAAGCCAGAGTTTGTAGACACAGATTTAACCAAAGTAGTGCCAAGAGGTTATGTCAAGGATACATATGCTAACCTGCTTTCCAAAATTCAAAGGTACTTCACTTGTGAAGGAAGATACCATAAGGTGTATTATTACCATTTCAAACTCTTATTGCATTTCACTGGAATAATTTCTTTGGATTTACCTTTCTTTCTATTTCGAAGTTTGGCCAAGATGGCAGATAAGGTGCAGATGAAAACTTAGGCATGTGAAACTTCATTATTCCATCATGGTCTTGTCAAATTAATAGTTTTGCATGAGCTTCAGAGGGTGAATAGAGAATGGTCAACGTTTTTGTTTCTGTGTGGATTTGGGGTGGAAACATATGGAACAGGTGTTAGCCCTAGGGCCATAAAAAATCACCATCTGGAATCACTGACCTTGCAGAAACAAGATCAAAGAGGTTTGTCAAGTTAAAGCCTAGAAAACAAGTGAAAGGGCCAGAGATTAAAACACCAGTAATTTTTCAAGAAACCCCTCAACCTGCACAAAGGAGGATAACCAAAGGTAAGAAAGCAGTGCAAGAATAGTCAACCAGTAAAACAGCTTAGAAAAGGTTGACTAGAAGTCAAATAGCAAGGGAAAAAGGAAAAACAACGGTTTCAGAAGAAGATCCAAGTTTAAAGGGTAGCTTGAATGATATTTTACAAGCTATTGATATTGACGAATCTCCTTTAGTGCAGGTAGATTTTATAAATTTGGATGAAGGGAAATCTAAGAAGATCAAGTCTTCCAAAAAAATGGATTTTAATGATGAAATTTCAGAGTTTGTGTTCAAGCCCAGAAGGCCTCTACCTAGGAATTCAAAAAAGTTGCAAGGATTGGATGTTGAACTAGAAAAAGCTGGAGAAATTTCAAATGATTATGAGGAACCCATAAACCTTTCATCACCTATGCTTGAGGATGACATAAACAGAGTTTTCCATACACAAAGAGAAAAGAGCAGTTATGAAGGAATGAAAGAAAAACTAAGACCAACTAATCTTCAAATAGCTAGGCTTGAGAAGAAAGTAAGAAAACACGTGGTGGAGAAGATAAACTTTGACAGAATTAAAGCTCTGTGGGAACTTGAAAGAGTTTCAAATCCTGAAACAGTCAGCAGTGAAGCTCAGTTTTTCACCTAGACCCTACCTGCAATAAAAGAGGCCAAGTTTGTGAGAAGGGTAAATGTGAATTTAAGGGCTAATAACAGGAGGTTAAAGGGGCACATTGAAGATCTTGAAATCCAATTGGAAAACTCTGAAGAAGTCAGCTACAACAGAAGTAAGACAATAAGTGACAAATCCCTGATATAATTTTGTTTTGTGAAGGTCATCACTTTTGGAAACCATGGCAAAGTTGACTTATATTGTTTTCAAGGTCCATTAGCATCAAAGTCATCATTAAAGACTATAGATATTCTCAACGTTTAAATATGATGAAGAAACTGTGTAAATATGGAGACACATAGTAGTTTCGTAGCGCGCTACGAAACTGTTGTAGGTGACATACACAGCAGTTTTGTAGCGCGCTACGAAATTGCTGTAGGTGCAGTTTTAAACATTTTGATAAGCTTCCAAGAGGTAAACACCAGGTTTTTGAAGTTTTGATGCTGTTAGAAGATGGAAATCAGTCAGAAATGAAGTTCTAGCTGTTAAAGCAAAGGAGATTAGATGTTGAGATATATTTTACAAAAGCATAGCTACTGCGCTACGAAAACAACTGATATTCTCGTAGTGCAGACATATCAGATCTCTTCACACTCTTCTAGGAACTTAATTTTGCACAGATGGAAGGACATGGTTCTATGGGAGTGATAACACATATCACTTGTTTAAAGAAGTCCATTTTGTCAATAAAAGGATTCAAGGAGCATAAATGAAGGTTACAACTATATTGTAGGAAACATGTTCCTAGTTTTCAGGACAGATAAGGGATAAGATAACAGAATATGAAAACAAGGTTATGGACATCATCAAGACCGAAGATTAGGATGAGTAGCTGTAAAACACAATATTTAATTTTCAGATAAGGTTTTTTTAGTCATAATAAGGATTTTTACTCCTAATTGTATTAGGACTCTAGAATAGACAGTTAACTGTCACATGTAATTAATAGTCAGTTTTTGAGTAAATAGGTGTCAATCTAAGATAGAATTCGAATTCCTTTGAAGATGGATCATAGTATCCAATGTTGTAATGACTCTATAAGAGAGATGAGGTCGAATTCCTCAAGGTTGGAAATTTTCATGAACAAGCAGACTATGTTATTATAGCAAACTGTGTGTTTTTATCATAATACAGATATTGGCTCACTACTCCGGATTCAGAAAGAGTTTTTAATGTGTGATCTTATTTTGGTTTTCTGTATCTATCTTTTTGCAGTGGTATAAACATATGTGACTTAGAATTCATTGGAAAATGCTCTAACTTCCTGCATATGTTTGTAAACTGTGTTTTGTTCACTCTGTTTTTGCTTCATTGATACACCTAAAACTCTGAAATGCCTTGACTTACATGATGAGCTGATGTTGATGTTTTGTGGGAAAATACCTAGAATTCATAGCCCAATAGATGTTTGTTGATAATTATTTCAACCAGTCATACACTTTTACACTATTTATTCCTAGAGTTAGCCATCTAATCCTTAATTCAAAATCTTAAACCTAGTGAGAGAGCCCTCTCAGGTTGAGGAGGCTAAGCCTCAACTAAAATTCTGGTTTGAAATAGTTATACTGAGGTAGCCTAACCAGCAGCTTATCAGGTCCTATTTTGGTGGTAAAAAATTCCAAGGTGTTTGAAACTCCCAAAGGACTCCCACCTAGAAAGTGTCCCTCCAAACATTGGGCTTTACAGATATCCTTATGTACAAAAGAGCGAAATTGAACGTATGATTGCAGAAATGTTAGAGACTGGTATAATTCAACCTATTCAAAGTTATTTCTCTGCTCCAGTAGTATTGGTGCACAAGAAGGATGGATCATGGTGCATGTGTCCAGATTATAGGGAGCTTAATAAGCTAACTATTAAAGATAAATTTCCCATTCCTGTGATTGATGAATTATTGGATGAATTACATGGATAAATTTATTTTACCAAGTTGGATCTTTGTTCAGGATAACATCAAATTAGAATGAAGATTGAATATATACCGAAAACAACATTTCGAACTCATAAGGGTCATTATGAATTTGTGGTCATGCCTTTTGGCCTTACCAATGCACCTTCTACATTTCAAGGGTTGATGAATTCCATTTTCAAACCCTTCCTTAGAAGATTTGTTCTAGTATTTTTTGATGATATACTAATCTACAACAGGTCTTGGAAGGATCATGTTCAACATGTTGACAGGGTGCTCAAACTATTGGAGGAGAAACAATTATATGAAAAACATCCAATATTAACACTGTTACCGATGAAATAGGTAACCTAACCTCAAAACGGGAACTCTAGCCCAAAAAGACTCAAAAAACATGAAAAAACACCCCAAAAACAAAAAAAGTGTATTCCAAAACGCACTTGGTTTTTTTTGAAGGTCAACTTTCAACATTTTATAAAATTATGCTAAAAACAAAATTGTTTCTTGAAAAAAAGACTGAAAAAACACCCTCAAAACAAAACCAGTTGACGCTGGAATAACAAAAAAAAAAAAATTGTCATATTTTTGACATTTTTAAAAATAGAAATAACATTTTTTAATTTTAAAAATTCAAACATTAAAAAAAACCTAAAATTTAAGAAAAGAAATAAATTAAAAAAATAAAAACATTTTAAAGCTTAAAATTTAAAAATATATAGGAATAAAAAAATAAAAATAAAAACAAAATAAAAATTTTAATTCAAACATTAAAAAAAAACCTTAAATTTAAGAAAAAAATTAAAAATTAAAAATTAAAAAAAAATTTAAAGATTAAAATTTCAAAATATATAGAAATAAAAAAATAAAAATAAAAACAAAATAAAAATATTAAATTAAAAAGAAAAACAAGTTAAAAAAAAAAGAAATTATAAAAATTAAAATATAGAAATTAAATTTAAAAAAGAAAAAAAAAAGTTTATTAAATTAAAAAAAAATTAATTAATTAATTAATTAAATTTAAAGAAATATATTAAAAAAAAAAAAAAATTACTGAAATTAAAAGTAAAAAAATGAAAAATTAATTAAAAAAATGAAAAATTAATTAAAAAAAAAAAATACAATAAAAATATTAAATTTAAAGAAATATATATTAAGAAAACAAATAGATTTTAAAAAATATATTAAATTTAAATTATAAAAAATAAAATATATATATATGAACTTTAATTATATATATATATATATATATATATATATATATATATATTAGATTTTATTAAATAAAAAAAATGTTAATATTAAAATAACAAATTAAATTAAAAAAAAAATGTTAAATTTTAATAAATAAATGAATAAACAAATAAATTTTGAAATAAAAATTAAATTTTGAATATAAAGAAAAAAAAAAAAACATTGTTAAAATAAAAAGTTAAAAAACTTTAAAAATCAATTAAAATTGAAAAATTGAAAAAAATAAATTAAAAAGATATATTAAATAAAAAATAAAATAAAAAACAAATTAATTTGAAAATATTAAGTTTAACTTTAAAAAAATCTAATTTTAAATACACAATTTTAATTGAAATATAAAAATATAAAAATTTTATGTAATTAAAAAAATAATAATAAAAATATAAAAAATATAAAAAATATATTAAATTCAAATAAATAAATAAGTAAAAATACAAAATTTACTAAATTTTAAAAAATTAAATGAAAAAAACTAAACATAAATTTTAATAATAAAAAAAAATATGAAAATTAAAAAAAAAAAATCAATTAAATAAAAAAAAAATACAAAATTTAATAAAAATTATTAACAAAATTTAGAAAAAAAAAAATTAAAAACAAAAAAACGAATAAAATTTAAAAAAAAAAAAACAAAAAAAATTAAAACAAATTAAATTTCAAATATAAAAAATAAATTAAAAAAAATAATTTTAAATTTTTTTGAATTAAAAAAAAAAAAATCAAATTAAAAAGAATATATATATATTAAAAATTAAAAAAATTAAAAATAAAAAAGAATTTTTTGATTGTGGTGGCGCTGCCAATCGGCCTCCCGCCCAGGTGACAGCGGACGCCGGCCACTAGGTGGGAGGCCGGTTCCGAGAATCGCCCTCCCACGGCAGGAGGCCGATTCCGGGAATCGCCCTCCCGCGGCAGGAGACCGATTTCGGGAATCGCCCTCCTGCGACGCGGGAAGCCGATTCCCGGAATCGGCCTCAGGGCGCGGGAGGGCGATTCCCGGAATCGGCCTCAGAGCGATTCCCGGAATCGTGGGAGGGCGATTCCCGGAATCGGCCTCAGGGCGCGGGAGGGCGATTCTCGGAATCGGCCTCAGGGAGATTTCTGGAATCGGCCTGAGGACGCGAGAGGGCGATTCTCGGAATTGGCCTGAGGACGCGGGAGGGTGATTCTTGGAATCGACCTCCTACCCAGGTGGCGGCGGAGGCCTCCGCCACCACCTGGGCAGGAGGCCGACTGGCGGCGCCACCACGATCAAAAATATATTTTATTTTATTTTATTTTATTTAATTTTTAATATTTATTTATTTTTAATTTGATTTTTTTTTTTTTTTTTTTTTTTTTTAAATTTAATTTGTTTTTGTTTATTTTTTTAAATTTTGTTTTTAAATTTAATATTTTAGATTAATTATTTTTTAAAATTTAAAATTTATTCATTAAATTTATTAAATTTTAATTTAATTTAATTTAATGTTTTTTTTTTTTTATAAATATTTTAGTTTATTTGGTTTTTCATTTTTTAAATTTATAAATTGTTTCATTTAAAAAAAACAGCAAATTTATGGATATTTGTTTTTTAATTATTTGCACGTGGTTTTTTTTCATTTTTTTGTTTTTTAATGATAGTTTTTTTTATTATAATTCTTTTATTTTAATTTTCTTTTTCAATTTTAAATTTTGTTTTTTTTTTAAATTTGTTTTTTTGGTTAATTTTAAAATTTGTATTTTTGTTTTCTTATTATTATTATTTTTTTAATTTAAATTTTTAAATTAAATTTTTTCTTTTTTGTATTTTATTTTTTTTTATCTAAATTTTAATTTTGTAATTTAAATTATTTTTAAATTTTCTATTTTTATTTTTTAATTATATGGATTTTTTTAATAACTTAGAAAAAAATGTTTTTGATGTTTTTTTTTAAATTTTTTTTTGTTAATTTTTGTTTTTTTTTCTTTAAATTATATGTTTTTTTTTTCAAATTTTGTCATTTCTTTTGATATAATTTTCGAATATTTTTGTTTTTTGTTTATTTATTTTTGTATAATTTTTTTATTTTTACGAGTTAATTTTGTTTTTTTTTTACATTTTTATTGGTTTTTTATATTGTTTTTTTATATATATTTTTATCTAAGTTTTGTGTTTTATTACAAACATGAAAATCACCACTCTAAAAAAAAAAGGTTGATGCTGCATCAAAACGTTTCAAAATTAGCATGAAAATCACCGCTCTAAAAAAAAAAGTTGATGCTGCAGCAATACGTTTCAAAATTAGCATGAAAATCACTAATATTTTAAAACAAATATTCATACTTCATAAATAAAAATATTAGAGTGTCAAAAATGTGCCAAAAAAAAGAGAGAGGTGATTCTGCATCACCACTTTTCAAAATCGGGTGCTTTTTATGCTACCAAAAAAAAGTAGGTAACAGTGCGGTTACCTATTTCATCGGTAACATTGTTTATTTCTTTGGAGTACAAGAAGTGGAATATTTGGGTCATATTGTATCTCACGAGGGTGTTAAGGTAGACCCTAACAAAATTAAAGCCATTAAGGAATGGAAAGTCCCCACAACTATAAAGCAGTTGCGAGGATTTCTTAGGTTAACAGGGTATTATAGCAAGTTTGTTAAGAATTATGGGAGAATAGCAGCACCTATAACAACATTATTGAAGAAAGATGCATTTTCATGGACTCCTGAAGCAACTAAGGCCTTTGAACATCTTAAAGAGGCAATGTGCCTAGCACCAGTCTTAGCTATGCCAGACTTCACAAAAACCTTTATTGTGGAATGTGATGCATCAGGAAATGGAATTGGTGTTGTTTTAATGAAAGAAGGGAGACCCATTTCTTTTGAAATTCGTCCAATCAAAGGAAAGTATTTACAGAAAGTTATTTATGAGAAGGAAATGTTGGCAATAATACATGCACTAAATAAATGGCGACCTTACCTCATGGGAATACACTTCAAGGTAAAAACTGATAATGATAGTCTTAAACACTTTCTGGAACAAAGACTATATTTAGAATAATAGCAAAAATGGGTCACAAAGATGTTGGGTTATGACTTTGAAATCATCTACAAAAAAGGGAAGCTAAATGTTGTTGCAGATGCACTCTCAAGAAAGGATGAAGAGGTGGAAGCATTGCTTTGTGCAATTTCTATTATCCAACCAGATTGGATAGCCAAAGCAAGGGATGAATGGAAGAAGGATGAAGAAGTATGGACACCCATTCAAAAGTTGCAACAAGATCCTAGTACATTCGATACATTTAGTTGGAAAAATGATTCCTTAGGGTACAAAGATCGCTTATATATTTGTAAGAATTCCCAACTAAAAAAAAAGATTCTTTTGGAATTGCACACTTCTACTTTAGGAGGACACTCGAGATTTTTAAAAACTTACCACAGGGTGAAGAAATAATTTTTTTGGGATGGCCTTAAATCTGATATTCAAAAGTTTTTGGCGGAATTTTTTGTTTTCTAGCAAAATAATATTGATACAATTAAGACCCTGGGTCTTCTATAGCCTTTATCCATTCCAAGTCAACATTGGGAGGAGATTTCAATGGATTTTATCATAGGTTTACCTAAGTCTGAAGGAAAGAGTGTCACCATGGTTGTAGTTGATAGACTTACCAAGTATGCACACTTTTGTGCATTATCTCATCCATTTAAAGCAAGTACAATTGCTACTACATTATGGAAACAATTCAAAAGCTACATGGAAACCCAAAGATTATTGTAAGAGACAGAGATCCCATTTTTACTGGAAATTTTTCGATGAAATTATTTTCTTGTTTGGGTACTCAACTAGCTCATATCTCATCTTATCATCCTCAATCTGATGGTCAAAATGAGATAGTAAATAAATGTTTGGAAGTATATATTCGTTGTTTTGTACCTGATAAGCAAACACAATGGGTCAATTGGTTACCTCTCGCTGAATGGTGGTATAACACTTCCTTGCATACTGCAACAAAAGTGACCCCATTTATGGCACTTTATGGATATCATCCACTGTCCATCATGTTAGCACTGGTATTTTCATACCACCCATCCCGCCTTATTTTAATCTTTTTTCACCTCATCTCCATCATTATCTTTGACCTCGCTTCGTTTTTTAACCATTTTTCCCAAGGGTGCCCAAATCATCATTGTTCACAAGCACTAAACCCTAATTTCCTCTCCCACTGAGCTAGGGTTTTCTATGGAAACATAGAAATTTGAGCAGAGGAGGCATAAGTTAGGTCATATCAGTAATTATGAGGCCATTAAAACTCATAATATCATGTCTCCATCATTTTTTAAGAAATAATTCCAAGGGTCAAGTCATTTTCCACTCATAGGGCCAGTTTTTATTCAAACTATGTTTCTGACCAAAAAAAGATGAATTTGACAAAAGTGAGAGAGGTTTTTGTCCATCGTATACCAAGGAAGAAAAAAATCCTTCATGTTTTACATAGGTGTCATGGTTTTAGAGAAATTTCAAAAATATAGGTGCCACAGGAGTGTTGCTGCATTTCTGGAGTGACCTTGGGAAAATCAAGTTTTCTCCTCGCTAGAGTGTCCAAATCACTTTCTTGATGAGTCAAATGATAACAAGACAGAGATATATTTCTAATGCGCTATCATGAGCTCAATTTGAAGTTGAGGAAGGTATCCAAAAGTTTCCTGCAACAACACTCTGCATTTATGCATCCTCATTCTACACTTTTTTACCAGTCTTGGGAAAATCAAGTTTTGATAAAGAAAATCAACTCCAATCATAAAAAAAATGAATATTTGGAAAGTATACAAGATAATATTTCCAAAGAGCTATCCTAGGCCCAATTTAAACGCCGCGAAGGCCTCCAAATGTGGTCTGCAAAAAAGTGTTTCACATAGAGGGCACGTTTGAGTGAAATTGTGCAGAACAGAGTCGCTGTGCATTTGGCCAAAATCACAATGTAATTTGTAATGGTTCTGCATGTTTAGCCTGATCACTGTGCATTCACCCAGAAATATTCAAAAATTCTTTGCCAGACCTCAAAATCTCACAACTTCACCTCCAAACCTTCAAAAGCAATTCTTCATGCCTCTAGCAAGTCAGTAAGTAAAAATTTGAATCTTTCCATCTTATCAAATTTCATTTTGATGTGTGATGTTTACCTAAAGGAATTTGGTTTCTCCTTCCATTTTCAAAACCCTATTTTTCATTAAAATCTAATTTAGTTTTTTGAGCTTAGTCCCTTAGCTTTCATATTCCTTTCCTCATATCACTCAACATTTTCCTAAATCCCTACACTAATATCCCCTTTTCCCTAAAATATCATATCCTTCAAAACCCTAAGTCCTAGGTTTTCATTTTCCTAGGCTCCCTACACCCTGTATAAATTTGCTGAATAATGATTAATTATTCACCGAGACTATCCTGATCACATACAATTCGAATTTATATGCAACACATAATCTCTTCCACTCAGATCATCACACATGCGGAAATAAAACAAGCGATAGCACATCAAATCATCATACACATTAGCACAGTATGTATGGGGAAAGCTTATAGCTGAAAACCCCGCAGCTATTGTGTATATTATAATGGAGAAAACATGTAACAACTCAGTACAATACTCCTCACAAGTACTCAGTACTATCTCATGAAGTTACACACAAACTAGCTTAGTTTTGAACAGGTTACTGGTTCAAAACTCACCACTAATTACCTTGCCTCTATTGCGCAATCATGGCCTTTCTAAATAGAGATCCAAGGTTCGAATCTCCTTGGCTTGACAGTGCAATCATCATGGGAAATTCCTCCAAGTGTGGTGCAAATCTCATGCACAACTAATGTCGCCACTGATAGCTAACTCCACCCTTTCATCTACCTCTTTCACTGGTCTCCACTGAACTGTCCATGCACTGTAGTGAATTGATGTGTTCTTGAGTTGAATAATGAGTTACTAATTAATGAATTAAATAATATTTAATTCACTCCACTCATTAATAGTTGATTAGCTAGTTAAACTAATCTCAACTAGTTCAACTAAGTTAAACCGAACACAACTCCACCATCTGTCTCATCAACTCCACCAAACTTCTGCCACTGAAGTCCTAACTGAAGTCAACCATGCATGAGCTCACCAAACCCCTAAGAATAGCGTAATTCCTCTGTCAGATGCATGAGCCACTTCCAAGGCTCGAACTGAAGTGCTCCAAGAGAGTAAACTGAAGTTTATAGTCCAAATATTATTAAGGGTAAATAATATTTGACTTCCCTATTTTTAGGATAGGCAGTCTAAATATAGACTTTGACCTATAGGTCAAAAAATAGAGGTCCATCTATTTTTACCAACATGACCAATACTCCAAGAATAACATACTGCAACCCCTGGACCATGCTCCATATGTCTAAAAATAGACATAGTCTAAAAATAGAATTTGCGCCAGAATTTGCCTGCGGGCCCACTTAGTGAAAGCGACTTCATTTCACTAAGCTCCATCATCTTGCTGCATTTTCAACACTCCCTCTCAGCAAGATATGGATTATCTGCAACCCCTATCCTGCCTCTGTGGAATTCGAACTTGCTCCTGGTGAGCGCCTTCGTCAGGATGTCGGCATCCTGATTCTCCGTGGGAACATATGAAAGCATCATGATTCTCCGCTGAACACAATCTCTGATATGATGGTACTTGATGTCGATGTGTTTGGACCTATCATGAAATACTGGATTAGCCGAGAGTTTAATGCAACTCTGGTTATCACAGTAGATCACTGTAGGCTCCAAATGCAACCTCAACAAACCTGCGAGGATCTTCCTCATCCAAATAGCCTCGCATGCAGCCAAACTAGCTGCCATGTACTCGGCCTCTGCTGAACTGAGTGCCACGGATCTCTGCTTCCTGCTGTACCAGGAAACTGCTGTCGACCCAATGCTGAAAACTCCTCCAAAAGTGCTCTTCCGGTCCGTTGGACTCCCTGCCCAATCTGCATCAGTGAAGCCAGAAAGCTTCACTCCATCCTCCTGTCTGTACCATAGACCATATCCCGATGTGCCTCTGATATAGCGCAATACATGCTTTCCCGCCTTCCAAAAGAGCTTGGTAGGCTTATCCATAGCTTGCGAAAGCTGGTTAACTGCATAGCATATATCGGGTCGTGTATTGACCAGATACATAAGCGACCCCACCAACTGTCGATAGACAGTGGCATCCACTACCTCCGCTAAAGTAGCATCCTCCTTCCTCCAACCACCAGGAAGAGGAGTGTCAACAGGCTTGCAGCCTTGCATGTTGAACCTCTCCAGAATCTCCCGAGCATACTTGCCCTGAGAAACAAACAGTCCTCCGCTGCGCTGCCAAATCTCCA
Source organism: Pinus albicaulis (assembly GCA_034641835.2). Classification (NCBI taxonomy): domain Eukaryota; kingdom Viridiplantae; phylum Streptophyta; class Pinopsida; order Pinales; family Pinaceae; genus Pinus; species Pinus albicaulis. The sequence continues at coordinate 107,086,034 of CM076575.1, forward strand.
ATCCCATGAAATAATGAAGGATGCCCAGGTCCTTCATCTCAAACTCTCGTGCAAGATCCTCCTTGCATGAAAGTATCAACCGCTCGTCGCCAGTCAAAATCAGATCATCTACATACAGTACGATGATCAACAGCTTCCCCTCCACCACAATCTGGTACAGGTTTGGATCCGCCTCACTCTTGGAGAATCCAAGCCCGGTGAAGTAGCTGTCTATCCGAGTGTACCAAGCACGAGGTGCTTTCTTCAGCCCATACAGTGCTCTCTTGAGTCGGCACACATGTGACTCACTGCTGAAGATCTCAAAACCTTCAGGCTGCTCTATGTACACCTCCTCCTCAATGACTCCGTTGAGGAACGCAGTCTTCACATCCATCTGATGAATGTGCCACCCCATCTGCACTGAGAGAGCAAGGATCGTCCGTATGGAAGAGTACCTTGCGACAGGTGCAAAAGTCTCCTCATAGTCAATCCCCTCGATCTGTGAGAAGCCACGGGCGACAAATCTCGCCTTCTACTTCTCCACACTCCCGTCAGCCGCCTGCTTCACCTTGTAGATCCATCGCGAACCTACAACTGATTTCCCAACCGGTCTTGGGACAATCTCCCATGCACTGTTCCTGATGATCGAATCATATTCTTCGATCATGGCATCAACCCATGCGAGTTCCTCCACAGCTTCCTCAAAAGAGGATGGCTCCGTCACAACACATTGACTCACAAGAGCCATGTATCCAGTGTACCGATCCGGTGACTGCCTCTGTCTGCGCTGTGCTGTAGGTGGTCCTACAACCTTCTCTGCATCTCGAGCCAGTCGCTCAGCTTCTGTAGTGCGCATGCGCCCTCCGATGGTTGGCGCTGCATGGGTGGTTTCTTCCACCTCCTGAACTTCCTCTTGTGGCTGATCCACATCCGGAAGCTCCTCCTTAGGAACTAACAGCTCCTCATCCGCATGCAAGTGTAGCTCCCTCTCAAGCGAACACTGCATGGCTTTCTCCTCCTGAAACTTGATATCCCGTCGCACAACAGTCTTGCGACTGTCTGACAAATACACCCGATAGTTGTGAGGTGTATCAGTGTACCCCACAAATATTCCAACCTCAGCAGTTGGATCCAGCTTCCTTCTCGCATCCTTCGTCACATGCATGTAGACAAGAGAACCAAAAATCTGCAAATGGGAAATATCAGGCCTCTTGCCAGAATAAGCCTCCTCCAGTGTACTCATGCCAAGAGCCTTGTGAGGACAACGGTTCTGCACATACACTGCTGTATTGCATGCCTCAGCCCACAAGTGAAGGGGTAGGCCCTGATCATGCAACATCGCCCGTGCAGCACCCACGATCGTTCTGTTCTTCCGCTCACCCACCCCGTTCTGCTGTGGGTTATGGGGTGCGATGAGCTCTCTCCGAATCCCTTCTGCGCTGCAGAACTCCTTGAATTCAGCCGAGATGAATTCACCACCGTTATCACTCCTTAGAGCAATCACCCTCTTCCCCGACTCCTTCTCGACCAGTGCTTTAAACTCACAGAACTTCGCGAATGTATCGCTCTTCTTCTGCATGAAGAAGATCCAGCACTTTTGAGAGAAATCATCAACAAAGATCACATAATACTTGTGCTTTGCTGTCGAAGCAACTGAGAAAGGACCACACACATATGTGTGAACTCTCTCAAGGATCGTCGTGGCGCGACTATCCTTCTCGTGAAAGGTGGCTTTCACATACTTCCCTAAAGTACACCCCTTGCACTGATCTGACTGTGCAAGAGTGCCCTTAGGAAGCCCAGTAGAAATCTGCTGCAAGATCTTCAAAGCTCCATGGTGAAGGTGGCCCAATCTCCTGTGCCACAGTTCGCCCTCATCATCCCGGCTCACCACTTCTCCCGCCTTGCATGCCATTGCTGCGCAGCCATCTACTTGCAACTGATAAAGGTTCTTGGTTCAAACCCCTATCTTCCGGGTCTCTCCAGTAGTCTTACTGCGCAAGAAGGCTTTCCCTTCGCTGAAGACCACATCATACCCCTTATCTTCCAACATCGCCACAGAGATCAAGTTCTTCTTCAATCCAGGTACATGCATGACATCCTTCAATACAAAGGGTTTACCAGACTCCCTCTGAAAGGATATGGTACCGATACCAGTCGCACTGTATCTACCATCATCGCCCATCTCGATGTGCACACCCAAATCTTTCTCCTCCAGATCTGAGAACAAATCTTGATCTCCCGTCATATGAAATGACACACCGCTGTCCAAGAACCACACCGATCCCATCACACTTGAGACCAAGCATGCGATCAGTGAAAATTCAAGCTCGAACTGTGAAGCCAAAGCTTCTCCATCTGCAAATCTTCCCGCTTGCTTGTTTTTCTTCTTCTTTGGACAATTGGCAACATAATGTCCGTGATCATGGCAGTGAAAACACTTCACTTTCGCCATATCCTACTTCTTGCCCTTTGCACCAGAATGAGAAGTTTTCTTACCCTTCCCCTTCTTTGCTTTGGCAACCAAAGCACAATTTTCTTCATCAGCTCCCTTTGATGAAGATCCATCTCGAGTAGTCCTCCTTATCTCCTCCTGCATGAGATCCGCCCAAAGGCGCTCCCATCCCGGCAGCTTCTCCCGACCATTGACACTATCTTGATATGAGTGCCAAGCCTTCTAAAGACCAAGGAGAGCCAGGTCGACCATGTCCTCGTCTTCGACAGTCACCCCCACACTTCCCAGCTCATCTCTGCATTGAGTGAACTTCGTGAGGTATTTGGCGACACTGTCGCCCTTCTCCATCTTGATGTTCCTGAGCTTATCTTTGAGCGCCAGCTTCCTTTGGTCACTCTTACTCTGGAATAGATCCGTCAAAGCTTTCCACATTAAATATGGAGTAGCCTTTCCATGCAGGCTGGATACAATATGATCCTTGACGCCCTCCAACAAGATCCTTCGACACTTCGCCATCTTCTTTTGCCATGCATCGACTTCAGCTGCATCAGTGGGCTTTTGGACATCTGTATCTACGAACTCCTTCAGACCATTATCTTCTAATACTGCCTCCATGCGATCCTTCCATGCAACATAATTCGAATTGCCTTCAAGAGCATATTCGAGTCGCAAACCGTTGAAAGACATTTTCAACTCCGGCACCAAGAAAACAAAACTGCTGCAAAATTCGAATTCCAACTCAAAGCTAAACCGCTGTGTGAGAAAAAATTATTTCTAGCACAAAGATCAACTGCAGGGGCATTTACTAGATATATCACCTTTCAAAGGAAAGGATGGATCCAGAGGCTACCTGGCCCGCATGCAGACTCTGTCTATCGAAATAAGTTTGTAATCACTGTGATGATCAATCTTTGCTTCAATAGCTCCGATACCATGTAGAAATTTGCTGAATAATGATTAATTATCCACCGAGACTATCCTGATCACATACAATTCGAATTTATATGCAACACATAATCTCTTCCACTCGGATCATCAAACATGCGGAAATAAAATCAAGCGATAACACATCAAATCATCATACACATTAACACAGTATGTATGGGGAAAGCTTATAGCTGAAAACCCCGCAGCTATTGTGTATATTATAATGGAGAAAACATGTAACAACTCAGTACAATACTCCTCACAAGTACTCAGTACTTTCTCATGAAGTTACACACAAACTAGCTTGGTTTTGAACAGGTTACTGGTTCAAAACTCACCACTAATTGCCTTGCCTCTATTGCGCAATCATGGCCTGTCTAAATAGAGATCCAAGTTTCGAATCTCCTTGTCTTGACAGCGCAATCATCATGGGAAATTCCTCCAAGTGTGGTGCAAATCTCATGCACAACTGATGTTGCCACTGATAGCTAACTCCACCCTTTCATCTACCTCTTTCACTGGTCTCCACTGAACTGATCATGCACTGTAGTGAACTGATCTGTTCTTGAGTTGAATAATGAGTTACTAATTAATGAATTAAATAATATTTAATTCACTCCACTCATAACTAATTGATTAGCTAGTTAAACTAATCTCAACTAGTTCAACTAAAATAAACAGAACACAACTCCACTATTTGTCTCATTAACTCCACCAAACTTCTGCCACTGAAGTCCTAACTGAAGTCAACCATGCATGATGCCATCAAACCCTTGGGAATAGCGTAATTCCTCTGTCAGATGCATGAGCCACTTCCAAAGCTCGAACTGAAGTGCTCCAAGAGAGTAAACTGCTGTTTAGAGTCCAAATATTATTAAGGGTAAATAATATTTGACTTCCCTATTTTTAGGATAGGCAGTCTAAATATAGACTTGGACCTATAGGTCAAAAAATAGAGGTCCATCTATTTTTACCAACATGACCAATAATCCAAGAATAACATACTGCAACCCCTGGATCATGCTCCATATGTCTAAAAATAGACATAGTCTAAAAATAGACTTTGCGCCAGAATTTGCCTGCGGGCCCACTTAGTGAAGGTGACTTCATCTCACTAAGCTCCATTATCTTGATGCATTTTCAACACACCCTACCTACAATTAAATCCCCTATCCTAAAACCCCTCATAATCACTACCCCTGTCACCTCCCTCATATTATAAATCCCTATTCCCAAAATCATCTAATTTCATCACACCAACCCTCACTTCATACACTCACATTCCATTCCATCATCTCCCTATGGTTTTGACACCAAATACATCATGGCAACCTAGCAGAGGTGAAATTGGTAAGCCTAAGAGGGTTGATTTGGACATATTGGCACATACCTATCAGAGAGGTCATAGGCAGGTGTTTTCCCCACAGATTGTGGGAGGGAACCTGCCTTCTTCACCAACAAAGAAGGCACATAAAGGCAAGGAAAACATGGCAGAAGTGGACATACATGAAGAGGAAGGCCTCCATGAGAAAGAGGTAAATTTTGAACTAGTATACTTGGACACAATTGATGATGATGATCCTTCCTTAATCATCCCAAGAGAGGGAAGCCAAGATTATAAAGCTCCAAGCTAATCTTGACAGGTCCAAGTTTGTCATTAACTTTCTCAAACAAGAGAATCAACAACTAAAGACCAAACACACCATTGATGAGGTAAGATGCATCAAAGCACAAAGAGAGGCAGAGAAGGCTAAGGCCTTGCTTGATGAGACATTATAGAAATATGGTGAACTTGATGATGAATAGGATCAACCTCCAAAACAAATACCTAGTACTAGAGGGCTGAAAAGAGCTCTAGCCCTAGAGAGACAAAGGGAAGCCGAGCTACTAGACCATCTTACCCTAAATGAACAACTTGCCCTAGAAACCAGTAAGAATAGATAACCATGGCTTGATAGAGCCAATATACACTTGGAAAATATGCTATATAATGCCAACAAGGATAATGACTTATTGAGGAAAAAGGTCAAACTTCATGCCCAGAAAGAGAGAATTGCATTGGTCAAGCTCAAAAGAGCCAATGCCAAAATTGAAGACTTGACTAAGCAAGAAGAGAAAAGGAGGCTAGATATACTTGCCGAGGTGAAACTCCATGCCTCAAACACATGATCAGCAAATATCCCACCAATTTTGACAAATTTTTTGGCAAATTCAGCATGTTGGTAGATTTCTGTGTTTTTAAGGGTATTTTTTGGCACAGTAAAATTGCTAAACACACAACACCTTAGATGTTATGATTTTTTTTGAGACATCCAATGGACAAATGGCCACCACCAACAAATTAATAATGATGAGGCAATCAAACCTATGTATTTGTTAAGATTTTGGAGGAGAATTGGTCACTGAAAAAGACAAAAAACCATCAAAACATCATGTTTCCGCCTCAATTTTTGCCTGTCGTTGCGTGTTTACCAGTCTTAGGAGAAATGAATTTTGACAGGGAAAATGACCTTCATTTTTAAAACTGAAGGTATATATGGAAACTAGCATTGAATTTATTTCCAACAAGCTGTCTTGGAGCCAATTTTGACATCTGTAACCCAGTCAAAAATAGTCTACAAGTTGGGGTAAAATGGCATTGTGCGTTTAACAATTGACTGATTTTTTCTGAGTTTTTCTACAAATTTGAATTTTACCTTGGGGAATCATGTTTTTAACTCATGTAATTGATGATGTAAATGTAATTATCATGTTTTTACTATTACCTAGGGTAAATACATTAGGTTAAAACTCATGATGAGGTGTAATGAATCAGTTTGAAAAAAGTTAGGGTTGAGTCACTTTGACCACCCTACACTCTAGGATTCAGTTCAGACTTTAGTGGATCAGCTCCTCCTCTCATGGAATCAACCCTTAAGGTTGGGAGAGGTTTTTTGAGGCCTATATCATGTCATTTTGGACTCATTTTCAAGGGTTGGAAGTTTGAATTAGTTTTATTTTTCTAGTTTATCAAGGGAACTTGTACTCAATTTTGGCCAAGCTAATAAAGAGGAGTTGCAGCTACATTTATGGGATACCTGTGGTATTGAATGTCTTTCATTGTTTCTTCTTCAGTCACATATGTTTTAATGTATCTTTCATGTCACTTTCATGTCTATGTTATGATCTTTTACAAGTTTGAAATTCAAAATACATGCTTGCACATGCTCTGTTTTGGGTAACTGATCATATTTTGTTCATTGTCTTCTGTCTGAGAGAAATACATCCCTTATGCTTTTCTCAGCTTTCTTACAGTTTCAAAACCATTCCATTTATCCCTGCAACCCTAACTCCATTTTCCCTTACCTATATTTCCTTGACCTAATTCCTTTATCCACTGATTTCCCCAACCAAATCAATTCAAAACAACCCCCCTTGTTACACAAAATTTTGTCACTGTCCCTGCAATCCCCATATCTCCCATTGGAGGGTCATTTATGTTATCAATAAGTAGTGTCATGCCTTGCAAAGATATTCATTGTGTCCCTTTACATGAGAGTAATATTCCTTCTGTTGACAATTCCCTAAGTAGAGACTCAAAAACCCTTGTTTTTGCCTTGGCGCGGGTAGTCAGTTATGCCCTCGCGCCAAAGAGGAAAATTAACGGTAGGCCCCGCACCAGCTAGCGCTCTGTCCTAGTTTTCCCCCCATGCCAAGCTGTTTACGGAATGTTTTTTAAAAATAGAGGCAGAGATTCCACTCCAACCACCTTGAGGATGAGTCATTGGGAGTGGTTGAACTGATAAACCACAGACTCCCTCCTTTAGTTTATGGTTTCCACCTCTTATGGGAACTCCCTAAATGGTAGGCATCCCTCCCACCATTGTAAGGATCCTAACCTCCTCCTTTTCCTCTATAAAAAGAAGCCATCTCTCTTTTCACAAACTAGCTGAATAGTTGAATGGTTGACTAGCTGAACAGCTAAAGAGTTGAACTTGAAGAAATACTGGAGAGATAGGATAAGAAGGAATTACGTTGAGAGAGCTTGAGTCCATGCCTTCTGAGAAAGATTGAGTCCATGCCTTTATCCCGTCCGAATTCCCTGACGAATATCTGAGACGCGCTCCGGCTGAACCCCGCTGGAGGAGACCTCGATGTCAAAGCTTTGGTTGTATCTCTTCCTTTAATTAATACATCTACATGAATATTGTTTGGTTCCACTTTTATGTTATGATGTTTGTTTAATGCAATTTGTTTAGCCCTCTTTGACTGGCTAATAGTTATGAATGAAATGTTATAATTTCATATGTTGTTCTTATTTTCTGATTCTATGTGCAGGTATCCAAGCATGACTATGAAAGGATTGTGACTTGCCGAGGCAGGAGCGAGAGGCCACCACCACTACAACAACGACGATAGCGTTGGACTCCAGGTAGGTCAATCTATCATGTCCTCCTTCATTCAATAATTAGGAATCAACACTTTAGCATGTCTCTTTGTTTCTAGACCTATTTTAGGGCTAGAGTGATCGTCTCTGTCCATAGAGAGGATTTTCCTACTTAAAAAATTGGCGACTCCACTAGGGAGGAAAATATCCTTCCTAGCTTTCATTATTTGGTCCTGACGTGACATCTAGTCCACGATCATCCCTTCCAGGTCTTTATCCGCCGGTTGTATCTTCCTCGCCGTAGGTTAATTATGTGGCTACCTGTCCCATGCCCGCATTCAGTGATAGTGCCATTGTGCATCGTGTGCTGGGGGCATTGGGCCTGATTTCCAAGATGTTTTTCTCCCATAAGATGTGAACTTCTTGGATTCCATGAATTCTTACTCGACATGATGAGTTGTCTTCGGAGCATGGTTCATTTTCTTGTGTTAAGCTCCTTAAAAAATGAAACAAGCTCGTCGGAGCATGGTTCATTTTCTTGTGTCAAGCTCCTTAAAAAATGAAACAAGCTTGGCATAGCACAGTTCGTTTTCTTGTGTCAAGCTCCTTAAAAAAATGAAACAATATCTTTTGAGGATAGTTCGTCTTCTATGTTAACCTCGTTAAAAAATGAATTAGGTCACGCAGATAGTTCTTCTAATGTTTCAACCTCGTTAAAACAATGAAACATGTTCTTGTTCAATTTGAGTCTTTGATATGATCTCGTAAAATCCCAGTCGAGTCTTTCCTTGATCTTGTGATTGAACCTTCACTCCATCTTCCTTTCATATGGACTGAAGCTTTGGGGGCATGTACCTCGAATTGAGTCACCATGCTGGGGGCATGCAAATATTTTCAAGCATAGTTTATCTTTGTTTCAAGATTTTGTAAAAACGAAACCAACCTCAAGCAGAGTTTCCTGATTTCAAGCCTGTGTAAAAATGAAAACATTCTCATTTTACCTCTCATGATTTACATTTTATCAACCTGTTTTTGCCAGATGAGCCTTGGTTTTCTCATTCCATCGTCACCATTTGCTTGGTCGATCAAACGCCTTCACTTGATTTTTTTACCGATTGATGAGGAAAATCTACAATGAGTGGTCTTGCTAGCCAACCTCTTGACCTTTATTTTTTCTAAGTAGTTCCACCATCACCGAAACCAATTGCTACCTTTTATACCACTCGTTCCTCCAGGGGGAGTCAACTTTCAGCTCTTTTCTGACTCTCTAAAATTGAAAATATTGCTGAGACTCTTGTAATTTTGAACTCATTAAATGGCTGTGAAATGATATCTACCTAGTATACGTTTACCCCTTTTTTGGGCTGGGATGGATTGTTTACAAAAAAGGAATACCTTAACCTATCGCGACTAAGAGGTTCTTTCAGATATTGTTTTCTACCTTTTCATATCTGAGAGACTATTTACGAAAAAGGGCCATGATGGAGTTTTCTTTTCTGCCTTCTTTTCAAACTCTCTAAACATGAAAAGATGTCGAGTTCTCCCTTTTTCAGACTCATTAAAACCTGATGACATCGGATTTCGTCGCCATGGTGTTACTCGAGTTCCTCCTTCCTAGGGCTCATAAAATATACTAGGTTGGATTTGTCCGAAGGAAAAACTACAGCACAAGCATATGCTATCCCCTTCAAGCTTGTTTTAAAAAATAATTAGGGTACTCGCCAGAAATGGTGGGGGAAAATGGAACCAAGTTTTAGTTATGTTGGCAGTATGTTGCTCTTGAACATGGCACTTGTCTGCATTCGTGTTGGGTTGGGGACATCTCATTTCGTCATTTTTGCCTCCATGGGTTTGAGTAATCGCTTTTGACCTCTCATCTGCTCTTTACCACGTCATCATACCTAAGATCCTTTGATGTCAAATACCGCCAAATCCAGTGTTGTGCTACTGATATGTTCAAGAGAAGTTTGCCTCTGTAGTTTTAAACCTCCCTCTGATTATCTGTTGGTCCCGTTTCATCATCATATTCCTCTGTCTCGTATTGATGATGTGGGAAAAATTATGGCCCACCTTCAATCAGGTCACTTCCTGTCGACTTTAGCTCATTATCCAAGAATTTGATCAAGATACTCCCTTCTGTTACCTTGGAGCCTGCATGCCTCAATGGCAGGTTATTCACATTCGACGCAAAGTTCACATCATTGGCCTTCGATCGAGTGATTATGCGAATGTTCGACGCCAGATCGTTGTTCACATTCTGTGGATTGTACCGGTTGTACCTTGAGAGCCATTGTCATTATTGGTGGTTTCTCTCGTGCCTGTTTACAACTTCCATCATTGGCTGGTAATCAGGTGATTTTCTTGCATGTTCGACTTCAGCTCATATATTGGAATGCTTGAATTTGTACTTGTTCGGGTCGAGATGGAGCACAAGACCCTGGATTTTGTCTGATAAAATCTAGGTTGCGGATTTTGATGGATTATCATGAATTATTGCATGAATATTTTGATTGGATGGCTACGACCATACCTAAGTCTTTTTGTTGATCCTTACTGCTATATGGTTGCATCCATACCTCGGATCTCAGTTTTTATACACTCTATTATGGATGGTTGCACCCATACCACATGTTCATGTATCAAAGCTATTAGTTTTATTTGTAATTGCAGGTTTTTTGACAGCAGTGTTTGGTTCGAACGCATTCTCATAAAGCATTTCGCCCCTCCCTCTCCCTTGGACCTCATGCTTTAGGGGGCATCTATTACACATTCTTGAAAAAGGCTTGACTAAGATTTGCAATGCTCAGCGCGACGATTGGGATGAGCGTCTCCCAGCGGCATTGTGGGCCTACCGGACCATGGTGAAACGCTTGACCAATTAGACGCCATTCCAATTGGTGTATGGCCGGGAAGCTGTGATTCCCGCCGAGTTCACTGTACCCAGTCTTTTAACCGCTACGTCTCTTCAGTTCTCAGAAGAGGAGTCACTTCGGGAACGCCTCCAGGAGCTACAAGAGCTGGATGAGGCCCGATTCCTGGTGGAATTCCACCAGAAGGTTCAGAAGGCCAGGCAGAAAGCGTGGCACGACCGCCACCTCAAGAACAAAGCCTTCCAAGTTGGCGGCAAAGTTCTCTTATATGATAGCCGGTTCCAGAAGTTTCCAGGCAAGCTCCAGATGCACTGGTTGGGACCCTACTTTGTCATCGAGATCCGTGACTCAGGAGCCGTTCGGTTGGCACAGCTGGACGGTACAGTTCTCCCTAGGTGGGTGAATGGCGCACGCCTGAAACCCTACCAAGAGTAGGTACCTTTCACTTCTCATCAATAACTCTCGCACCCGAGAGCACCCGTAGCGTAGCTTAGTCGAATAACTCTCCCGCAACTTGGATGAGCGTAGGGAGTCTTTTCCGTTCATAGGTAGTCTGTCAATAACCGATCAGTTGCGGCAGACGCACCGCAACCGACTGTGGTCAGGGCGGCGCCCATCCAGCGTGTCATCCTTGTAGGATCCATCCACGTAACAGTATCAGTCCAGGTCATTTCCGTCAGTCCTTTTTGTCAGTCCGTAGGATCGCTCAGATTTGCATCATAAATTACCATAAGTAGGCAGTAACCATACCATAATCATTTACCATAATCCGCAGTTCCCTTAGCCGTCGCGTCCGCCCATTTCCCCATGCCGCCGTCAGCAACTGTCAGATTACACACAGGCATGCGATCGATCGCACGATTATCGTAGGCAAGAAAGCCAGCAGGAATTAATTATCGTTATGGGGTCTCATCAACTCCGCTCGTGCCAGGTGATGACATAACTTGCATGGAGACCAACAGCACAAGAATGCCAGACCAGTTCAATTTGGCAATTGCAGTGACACCAGAGCGGTTGAAGTCTCAAAACGCACCGCACCAAGATAGAAGCTCCAGGAGAATTCTCCAGGTTTACCAGCGCCGTGCCAAAATGCCAAAGGCTCTCCTATTCGTTGCTGAACCAGCGCTGGACAGTCGGATCCATAGAACAGAGTCGCTGGTTGGAAAATATGACAGTGCAGCGTTGATAGACGCCAACCTGTCCGACCCAGTTGCATTCCCCTACCTCCATTGGCAGACATATATGGAGCATCACTACACACCAGGCAGTAGCTCAACCAACCGAATGCGACCAGAGTACAGGGGCCTCCAGCAATCGTCCGTGATGAATTTAAGAACTCTTCCTGTCTTTGGGAATACAGGACCGACCCTGCAATGCACCCGGTTCCTCCTTAGCCGAATTCAGAATGGGTCCTTGTGGCTAAACGAGGAGATCCCCATTCACGCTGAAGACATTCATCGCCTCACAGGGCTGTCCCAGAATGGCACAGATGTCTCCGCTGCCGGTCAGACATCTTCCAAGCGCGCACGAAAGTCGGGTGATACAGACCTCTATGCCAAATATGGCACTCGCCGGGGGGGGGGGGGGGGGAAGGGTGCCAAAATTGATCTGATTAACAAGCCGAAGATTCGGTTTGCTTGCTATCTCATTGCAAGCAAGACGATGCGGCATTATACCAAAGGAGAGTGCACCTTGGATACCATCTCCATTGCGGAGCACTGTATCCAAGGCACCAGGCTGAATTGGTGTTCTTTCGTGCTCAAATAACTGTTCGCGGCATGCGAAGAGAATTACAAGCACACCACTAGTTTCATCTATGGTTACCTGATTGTAGCTTTTTCCATGTGGAAATGGCACATTCCTCCTGTCCGGCTGCCGGCAGAAACTACCGCGAGCCAGCCCCTCGCGATGAAATTCACCCCGTGGTAGGTGTCCTCTGACCCCAGCACTAAACAGGCGAATGCGGAAGCATTTCGGGCTTGGTACGGGCTAATGATAGATGTGGTGGCTAACCAACAACGGGTGCCCAGGAACCTGTTGGACAACTATAGTGAGCAGGTATGGTTCGGGGTAAGCCACATGCACACTTACCTCCACCCCACTTGCGTGCCGGAAGCCACCTTCCACATGGCGCCGCTCAAATTCCAGCTGGACGATGCTACCTTTCACCGCGAGGTCTCTGCGTGGCTGGGGGTCACAAAGCACATCCGCGACGGGATCCCCAGGTACAACTTTGAGCGGATGCTGCCGACGCAACGGCCTGCCGAGACGGGCGCGGCAGGGCCCTCACAGGCCACGGCGGGACCTTCTCAGGATGCAGCCGGGACCTCACAGGAACTCCCCGAATCACTGGTCCCTGTCGTACAACAATTCAATACTCAGGTATGAAGTCTCAACCTGGCGACCCAAGTTATTTCAAGCGGTGCCCCTTTGTTTCCTTTATTTTCTGAATTCCAGCTCAGTCGTTCTCTTTCTCTGTCCCATACTGCCCCTCTCACTTCTCCCATCCCTACCAACTTATTCACTTCTACCAGCCCCATCATCACCCCAATGGGCGAAACGGGCCCGACACCTGATCAATTAGACCCCCCTCCATCCAAGCGGGTCCGCACCACCGTCACTGATCCGGTGGTGGACCTTACTGATGACGATCTGCCACCCACTCCACTCACAGGCACATTAATTCAGGAGGAACTCCTTATCGACCCATCAGAATTCATCAATATTCGCCTCCCCCATCCCTCCTCCACACCGTCCACCGCTCCCTCCACCGTCCAGCCACCTGCCACTTCATCCGTTCCATCAAACTCATCTGCCACTGTATCCGACCCCCTTATCCGGGAAATTTTTGGAGGAGACCACGGGGCTGAAGTCACCTCCAGTACTGCAGTCGTAGTACCACCAGTCGACCCCATGGCCACACCCCAGGGTTCTTTCTCTACTATATTTACCCGGCTGGCCAACGTTGGGGTTGACTCGGTCAAAGCTCCGCCTGAGCATGCTGACCCTCCCCCCACAGGCCAGACCACTCAGCAAGAATAGCCAGATTCCGACATGGGCACCTCAACGCAGCAACAGACATCGGTGTCCCCTCATGAGAATTCCAACAGATCAGTGGCCAGTGGGCAACCTTTGCAGGAGCGAATGCTGGAGCAGGGCGCTTCTGGCACCACCAACGTAGAAACATGGGGTATAGCCCAGTTGTACCTATTCTTTCAGAAGGCGGCCCTGCAGGCCGAAAAGCTTCATTCAGAGCTGTAGCAGCGGTGCGATGAGCAGCACCATCAGATCATAGCGCTTACTGAACAGTGTGACCAGCTGACCAAGGAGAAGGCCTACCTGCAGGAGCAGGTCACCATTGCCACTCAGGCGTTCTCAGACCTATGGCCTGCTGTAAGGGCTCACCATGCCCCACTTCCTGACGATATAGCGGAGAGCAATGTAGCAGTCCAGGCTTACCACATTCGGTCTGCCTTCACGGGTCTACGCAGGGAGAATCAGGATCTTCAAGCGGCGTTAGCCGCACGGCCCGCGCTCCCCAACCCACAGATTGTATACTCAGAACAGGTGGCCGCCAAGCAAACCCAGGCAGCTCACATGCAGGCGACCCTTCACTCCACAGCGCGCGATGCTTACGACCTCCTACGAAGTCCGCAGGAGTGTTCACTCGCCCTCACGGTCAAAACGCAGCCCATCTCCGCCCAGCTACAACAGATTTCCAGGGAAATTCAGGAGACCGCAGATCCCGCGCGGTTGGATCAACTCTATGCCCAGGCAGATGAGCTTGAGGTTCAAATGCAACAGACCGAGGCCAACTCAGCAACGACCAAGCAGATAATTCGGGAAATCCATCCGCCCATTCAAGCCAGTGCCAAATCAATATAACAGCTAGCTGCAAAGGCCGAGACCCAGCTTACCACGATGTTCGGGGCTGTCCCGACGAATATAGAAGAGGCCGCTGCCACCAGAATCACTAAGGAAGCCGATTCGCTAATGCAGGGCTGGCAGCAAGCGGTGTCGGACTTCACCGGGCTTAAAGATATAGCGCTCTGTTGGGTCCCGGAGTTGGGGCCCTTGTTTGAACAGCCGCTTGGAGGAGCACAGCAGGAAAGGGCACGAGACGAAGGCACACAGGCCGAACAAGGCACGGGATCTAGCGGGGCAATGGAGGTGGAAACTGTCATTTGTGATTGACTCGGGGACGAGTCAAGGAACTGTGGTCGGGGCCTGTTGGGGCCCTTGTTTTTGAAATCTTGGTTAGAACATTTTGAATTTTGACCTTTTGAGTTGCGGCATGAAGACACATGGCAATCGCGACCGCGTCGCAACTACCTGGAGTCGCGAAGCTATCAAGGTGGCATGGAAGCATGAGATAGCTGAAGAAAGAACACACACAAGTACAGATGAAGAAAACACACAGCAGAAGAAAGAAAGCGGAACACATAGATAACAGGAGAGAAGCTGGAAGCAGCTGAAGAAAAGACACAGAGGAACTGATAGTCGCGATAGCGGGTGAATAAATAACAGTCACCCGGCTGAAAGGAGGAGAATGCTGCAGAGGTTGTGAGGCTCACGACAGAAGAAGAAGCCCAGAGCGACTGCGGGATATCATGCATGACATCTCTGTGATTCCTAATCTTCTCTATTTCTGTTCCGTAAGACGTTTGTACATCTGTATCAGGGTTGTAAGCTATCGCTGAAAATGATATGTAATCATGTGCTTGGCCAAGAGATTAATATAATGAAAGGTTGTTGTCTTAATAAGAGGTTTACATGCATGTAATGTGTTTATGCTGGTTTAAAATTTTATTTTCTGATGTCTGAATGCTTCTTAAGTGCTCTCGCGTTCATGACTCTGTATATATAATCGATGCATTTTCCATCATGAGTTGCGACTTTGTTCCTTGCCATTGATCTCATCCCCTTCTGCATGTGGTTGCGCCACGCCTCGGGTGAGACTCACTGCTCTCTGGAGTAGGGTGAAAATGCCGGCGTGATCCTAGACTACATCTGACCCCTTTGTTGGCCACAACTCCTGAACCTGGGTCTTATCCGCGAGACCTGACTTCTCGCCAACAAATGGTTCCGTTGTTGGGACCTGCATGTTTTGAGGGGAACTAGATCATGGTATCGATGATTTTTGAAGGAGAGATGCGGCGATGGTGGGATAATCATCTCGACCAGTTCATTGCTCAGCAAGCAGAGCTGACCAAGCAAAAGGAGGCGGCGATCAAGGAGCTCGTCCTTTTCTCTGACTCAGCGAGTGATACGTACAAAACTTTCTGGGGAAGGTTCCCTACCGACCTTTACAATTGGTTGCGAAGATTACGAGCGACGGTGCCTCGAGAGAGCTTGTGGAAGATAAACCGCAGGTGGGCGCACGAAGATCTGGTGGCGCTGCATCGGGTGAACACTGAACTAACCCGCGCGGTGGATTTTTGGGTAAGGACCACGTTGGAAGGATACACTGTGGAGTTTGCTGCTGAGTGCTATCAATCCTTCTCGAAGGCCGAGGCTGTCTTCCACTCAGGGCTACAAGGGAAGTTGCTTAAGGAGATTCCGCTGTGGATTAAAGCTCTGATGGTGGATGAAGGGTTGACTGAATTCCACAAAACGAGTATGGAAGCGTAAACCACCCGTGCTGGGGGAAGGTTTGAGGGGACCGATGCTACGTAGAATGTGAAAGCGGGAAGCGGGGAATGGATGTTGAGGCCGCATGCAAGTTGAGGGAGCGACGTGTGCATCGGCGGGCACAGATCGCCGATAGGTGGCAAAGAAGGGTGATGCGAGATTTGAAGAGACGGGAGATCGAGAGGAAAAATCAGAAGGAGGCGCCTCAGAGGATAGGAATTATGGATTTGGATACCCGGGAAGAAGACGGGACAACGGTGGAAGTGCGGCGGGTGCATGGGAGCCCAGCGACGCGAGGAAGAGAGATGGTGACTAACGAAGACGATGAAAAGATGCAGCCTGAAGAGAGCTCCGATGACGAATGGCACGATGTGATGCAGCGGATGTTTCAAGAGCAGACGACACTCACCTCTCCAGGCAGCCCTACTTCCCACATTCTGCATGGCCAGGATCCCTACCTTCCCTTGGTACTGTATCAACCTTTAAGTAATATTTTCATTCAGTTACAAGCATTGAGTCAGTCATACAGTAGTTCATCAGCGTCAGTAACGTCCGGTAATAGCAACGTTACCAGTAGTGTTGTATTCCCTAGGGGAACCGTTACGCAACCAGGACTTGGAGGATTTATCCTCGTCAATACTCCGCAAGTACACATGGCTGGATCTTTCACCCGGTATCCAGAGTTCTCTGGCTGGGGCAATGATGATGTAGAGCAACACTGGTATCTGTGCGAAGCCATCTAGAGGGCTCGGCAGACGCCAGATGCAGGGAAGTTAATAAAGTTCCAAACCAAGCTCAGAGAGAGGGCTCTGCGATGGTTTATCAAGTGGTCCAAGGCTCATCCTAACCCCGTAATTGCAGACGTAAAGCGGGATTTTGTCCGTGAATTGAAGCTTCCCCAGACAGACCAGCAGGGCCTATCCAAGCTGTGGGAAATTAAGCAGAAGGAAGGTGAGACCGCGTGGGAGTTGATGCGGCGATTCAAGGATGCGATCGGGAAACTCAGCTACCCAATCGATCCAAACCACCAGAGGGACTGGTTCATCAAGGCTCTGCTTCCCTTGACACGAACCCCTCTCACTCAGCAGAAGATTGATAATCTGCAGGACGCTTTGGAGCAGGCCATGAAGATTGAAGCCATGGCGGGCTACCCCCAGGAATACCGGGGGGGGGGGGGCGGCCCCGCAAGATCCTTCTTTGATAGGGTTGCAACACCAGATCGCCAGCTTGACTGAAAAGCTCAAGGAGCTCCAGCCGGTGAGACCAGCGCGGCCGAATGTTTGGTGCACTCATTGCCTGGTCGAAGGCCACGTCGCAACCGAGTGTCCCCAGTTGCGTGGCGCAGGGGCAGGACCCTCGGTCGCGGCAATCCAGGGGGGTCCACCACCTGGTGGTGGCGCGGCGATGAATCCGCAGGGGGTCTACCAGCCGCAACCGCCTTACGCGGGGTTCCCACCTCAACCGGGTTCCTCCACCACAGAGTACTACGAGATTTTCCGGACGCTGGGGCATCCTCCTCGGATGTTCCCGATACTACAGAAGTACTCCACAGCCCCAAACAATGTGTACTGCGAATTTTGTGTTTCCACGACTCACAACACTGAGCAGTGCAGGGCGCTCAACGCACTTGCGGATCGATTGGATCGTCCCTCCTAGAGGGTGAACGAGGCCCCAAGGGGAAGAGGCGGCGGCATGCGGGGAGGCCGCACAGGCGGACGTGGTCCGGTGAAATGTTACAACTGTGACCAGGAGGGTCACGTGGCTCGAGAATGTCCCCTTCCGCGACGAACCTGGTGTTCCCAGTGCCGGGTGAACGCCCACGCCACAGAGGACTGTCCGGAGCTCATCAAGAAGTGGGAAGAACGGGCGAGGCAGAGGGGAGCGAATCTGATAAATTCAAATCCGTGAGGGACCGCGACCCCAAACATGCAGAACGTCGCGATCGTGACGAGGGGCGGGAAGAAAACTGGGGAGGATGCCCACGGGAAGGAGCCAGCACGAGTGGTTCGGCCGGCATCCCCGAAGATATTAATCAGGCCTGAAGCCCAGAAGAACTATTTCCAGGAGGCAGTTGAGGCGTTCGCCCAGCTGCGGGACGTGGGAGATCTGGAGGAGCCCGTGCTGCCAGAATCTGGGGCGCAGAGCGTGACAGGTACTGTGATCGAGGACTAGCTCCAGCTATTCCTCAGGATTGTTGACAATGCTGCGCTGCGGCAACAGCTCAAGCATGCTTTGGAAGGAGCACTGCAGGGGCGCACAGGACTTAGAGATCCAGCGAACGCTGCCCCTCAATACGTGCAGCGCGTCAAGCGGAACAAGCAATGAACAGGCAAAGAATTCCAGCTTAACAGGCAGGTTGCGGGATTCCAAATCAGCGATACCATGCTGGACTTGGGGTTCGACATCAACATCCTGCCACGAAAGACGTGGGAGGCCCTTGGAAGGCCACGGCTGGCCTACTCGCCAATCCAACTCAGGATGGCGAACCAGTACTGCATTCTGCCAATTGGCCGGCTGGAGGGTGTCAAGGTCGACATTGCGGGGGTGAAGACATACACCGATTTTGAGGTTATTGATATCATGGGAGAAAAGGATCCTTATCCTGCCTTACTCGGCATTGACTGGGCTTTCAAGAATTACGCCATCATCGACCTTAAAAAGGAGCTGATGATCTTTGAGGATGGGGAGGTACGGGTCACCCAGCCCCTTGACCCGTATCAAGGCCCGTGATACACGGAAATAGTGGACAATCGGGAGGATGCTCAGATGATGGACCACCTTTATCAGATGACTGCAGGAAAGCAGGACAACTATATTAACCCGACCGTGACTGGCTCTGTCAGTTGGCGGAGTGTGCAGAGCTCGGAACTCGGATCCGAACTCGTGTGGGAAGACTGGCAGCAAGGGGGGTATGAGACCACCACGCGGAGATGTGCTACCATTGCCCAAGTCCGGTGGGTGGGGACTGAGATCTGCGGATATCCCACCTTGTCAAACATGCAAGCTATCAATACTTTTATTACCAAGGTGGAAGACATGGTCCCAGACGAAAGTCGAATGCCACTTTTGGATGTGGCCTTGCAATCCACGTCGGCCCGGTGGTGGAAAAATCACCGCGACACTCTGTTGCGATGGGATTGCGTGGCGGATGTTCTGCGAGCATGCTTTAAAGAGGATGAAGGACCTCGCAGTATGCTTAAGTATCACGGAACTTCCGACCTGCGAAACCATTTGCGGGCCTGTGAGGAGCAGTGGTGCAGCACCAGGTACCCTGAGGAGCTGTGGGTCCATAGGTTTATCCACTCCCTGGATACAATCCCCCAGGCCTGGTACCTAGAGGAAGAGCGGAAACGGGGAACCCGCTCTTGGCAGGAAGTCACAGACAAGTTCGTTCGGTGCTTCTTGTTCGAGGGGGAGACGGCGCAGGAGTCTCGGGCCCTACAGGCAATCCAGGAGGTCTTGTTTTTCCACCATCCCGAGCCTGACGGGGGCCCGGTTGTATCACGCCCTGAGGCTAGGCACGAGTTGGTTTGCCACCGGATTGATGGCGATCTGGATGATGATGGTCTGGAGGACCTCAGGCATCTCTATTTTGACGAAAAGGAAGGCGAGCGGAACATCAGTGAAGAGCCGACGACTGAAGGAGTCCATTTACAGCCACTAAAGACGAAGAAGCTGAACATTGGAACAGACGAGAAACCCAAGCTGGCAACAGTGGGAGATTACTGGGACGAGGAAACGACAAAGGAGATTTTTAGCCTCCTCAGGGAATACGAAGACTTGTTCCCGTCCTCGGTTGCAGACCTGAAGGGGATCAAGGGGGACCTTGGCGAAATGCGCATCGTGCTAAAACCGGGGGCCAGGCTGGTGAAGCACCGACCCTACCGGCTGAACCCACGTATCAAAGAAAAGGTCAAGATGGAGATCGACAAGATGATGGTTGCCGGTCTTATCTTTCTAGTAGAAGAAGCAGAGTGGGTGAGTCCCATTGTCATTCAGAACAAGAAGGACAAAGCGGAGATACGTGTCTGCGTAGACTACCGGAGTATGAACAATGCCTGCATCCACGATCTGTTTCCCACTACTTTTAGCGATGAATTTCTAGATCATGTTGCGGGAAAGGAAGCCTATTCCTTCATGGATGGGTTTTTGGGCTACCATCAGGTGCGCATTGCCGAAGAAGACAAAGAAAAGACGACATTCACCACTGAGTGGGGATCATTCGCATACCACGTTATGCCGTTTGGTCTGAAGAACGCACCGGCTGTGTTTTCCCGGATTGTCATTGCTGCTTTCCGGGAGTACATTCACAAGTTCCTGGAGGTCTACATGGACGACTGGACCGTCTACAGCCTGTTGAAGAAACACACCTCCCTGTTGCGTATTATGTTTGACCGGTGTCGTCAGCTGCAGATTTCCTTGAACTTGAAGAAATGTATTTTTGCAGTTCCATTCGGCACACTCTTAGGCCACGTGGTGTGCAAGCAAGGGGTCTGTGTCGATCCCGCTAAGGTTGCAGTCATAGCTCACATGGAAGCCCCTGAAACTGTGAAGCAGTTGCGTGCACTGCTCGGGCACACAGGATATTAGAGGCGGTTTATCAGCAACTATGCAAAGATTACGGCCCCTTTGGAGAAACTGTTGCGGAAGTCAGAAGTATTCCAGTGGACGGAGGAGTGTAGGAAGGCCCTTGACACCTTGAAGGAGAAGTTGGTGACGACGCTCATACTTGTTCATCCCAACTGGGATAAGTAATTCCATGTGCATATCGATGCGTCCGGTATTGCACTTGGGGCTGTCTTGGCGCAACCCGGGGAGATGACAGTTGACCACCCCGTCTACTTGGCCAGCCGCAGGTTATCGAATGCAGAGAAGAATTACACCACGACTGAGCGGGAGGCGTTGGCGATGGTGTACTCCCTCCAGAAGTTCCGCCACTATCTTCTGGGCGGAAAATTCAAATTTTTTATGGACCACTCTGCATTGAAGTATCTGGTGAATAAGCCTGTTTTGGAAGGACGGATCTGTCGCTGGCTTCTACTTTTTCAGGAATTCACGTTTGAGGTGATTGTCAAGCCCGGCAGGTTGAATGTCGGTCCTGATCATTTATCCAGGTTGGAGACAGGAGAGAACGAAGGCTCGTTGGACGATCAGCTGCCGGATGCCGACCTCTTCCGAGTCGAAGCAGTATTGGATTACTTGGCTGACATTGCCACTTATTTGACCACGGGACAATGCCCTCAGGATTACACCCCGCTCCAGAAACGCCACCTGGTTGTCCGGGCTGCCGACTACCAATTGATCGCGGGGCAGCTATACAAACTGGGCCTCGATGAGGTGTTGCGCAGATGTGTCCTTGACCACGAACGGGAAGCGGTAATGTGGGAATGTCATAGCGGTGTTGCGGGAGGGCATGTGGGTGCGAAACCCACCGCAAGAAAGGTGCTCCAAGCTGGCCTGTGGTGGCCGACAATACATGCTGACTGTAAGGCCTACGTGAAGCGCTGCGATGTTTGCCAGCGGACGGGAAGGCCCTCTCACTGGGATGAGCTTCTGCTACACCCAGTGCATGTGTTGCGGCCGTTCGAAAAGTGGGCTGTCGATTTTGTAGGTCCCATCGCCCCGGTCGCCAGACACTCCAAGGCCTGGTACATCATTACCGCCACGTTTTACCTCACCCGGTGGGCTGAGGCAGCGGCGGTACGCAACTGCTCGGCGGAGACAACTGCCCAGTTCATTTTTGAACACATCATCAGCCAGTTTAGCTGCCCACAAAGCTTAACCAGCGATCAGGGTACGCATTTCATTAATGCCACGGTCAAGTCACTACTGGACACTTTTATGATTCAACATCACAAAAGCAGCCCATACCACCCACAGGCCAATGGTACTGTGGAAGCATTTAACAAAATTCTTGAAAAAGGCTTGACTAAGATTTGCAATGCTCAGCGCGACGATTGGGATGAGCGTCTCCCAGCGGCATTGTGGGCCTACCGGACCATGGTGAAACGCTTGACCAATCAGACGCCATTCCAGTTGGTGTATGGTCGGGAAGCTGTGATTCCCGCCGAGTTCACTGTACCCAGTCTTTTAACCGCTACATCTCTTCAGTTCTCAGAAGAGGAGTCACTTCGGGAATGCCTCCAGGAGCTACAGGAGCTGGATGAGGCCTGATTCCTGGCGGAATTCCACCAGAAGGTTCAGAAGGCCAGGCAGAAAGCGTGGCATGACCGCCACCTCAAGAACAAAGCCTTCCAAGTTGGCGGCAAAGTTCTCTTATATGATAGCCGGTTCCAGAAGTTTCCAGGAAAGCTCCAGATGCACTGGTTGGGACCCTACTTTGTCATCGAGATCCGCGACTCAGGAGCCGTTCGGTTGGCACAGATGGACGGTACAGTTCTCCTTGGGTGGCTGAATGGCGCATGCCTGAAACCCTACCAAGAGTAGGTACCTTTCACTTCTCATCAATAACTCTCGCACCCGAGAGCACCCGTAGCGTAGCTTAGTCGAATAATTCTCCCGCAACTGGGATGAGCGTAGGGAGTCTTTTCCATTCATAGGTAGTCTGTCAATAACCGATCAGTTGCGGGGGACGCGCCGCAACCGACTGTGGTCGGGGCGGCACCCGTCCAGCGTGTCATCCTTGTAGGATCCATCCACGTAACAGTATCAGTCCAGGTCATTTCCGTCAGTCCTTTTTGTCAGTCCGTAGGATCGCTCAGATTTGCATCATAAATTACTATAAGTAGGTAGTAATCGTACCATAATCATTTACCATCATCCGTAGTTCCCTCAGCCATCGCGTCCGCCCATTTCCCCATGCCGCCGTTAGCAACTGTCATATTACACACAGGCATGCGATCGATCGCACGATTATCGCAGGCAAGAAAGCCAGAAGGAATTAATTATCGTTATGGGGTCTCATCAACTCTGCTCGTGCCAGGTGATGACATAACTTGCATGGAGACCAACAACACAAGAATGCCGGACCAGTTCAATTTGGAAATTGCAGCGACACCAGAGCGGTTGAAGTCTCAAAACGCACCGCACCAAGATAGAAGCTCCAGGAGAATTCTCCAAGTTTACCAGCGCCGTGCCAAAATGCCAAAGGCTCTCCTATCCATTGCTGAACCAGCGCTGGACAGTCGGATCCAAAGAACAGAGTCGCTGGTTGGCAAATATGATAGTGCAGCGTTGATAGACGCCAACCTGTCTGACCCAGTCGAATTCCCCTACCTCCATTGGCAGACATATATGGAGCATCACTACACACCAGGAAGTAGCTCAACCAACCGAATGCGACCAGAGTACAGGGGCCTCCAGCAATCGTCCCTGATGAATTTAAGAACTCTTCCTGTCTTTGGGACTACAGGACCGGCCCTGCAATGCACCCGGTTCCTCCTCAGCTGAATTCAGAATGGGTCCTTGTGGCTAAACGAGGAGATCCCCATTCACGCTGAAGACATTCATCGCCTCACAGAGCTATCCCAGAATGGCGCAGATGTCTCCGCTGCCGGTCATACATCTTCCAAGCGCGCACGAAAGTCGGGTGATACAGACCTCTATGCCAAATATGGCACTGGCCGGGGGGGGAAGGGCGCCAAAATTGATCTGATTAACAAGCCGGAGATTCGATTCGCTTGCTATCTCATTGCTAGCAAGACGATGCGGCATTATACCAAAGGAGAGTGCACCTTGGATACCATCTCCATTGCGGAGCACTGTATCCAAGGCACCAGGTTGAATTGGTGTTCTTTCGTGCTCAAAGAACTGTTCGCGGCATGCGAAGAGAATTACAAGCGCACCACTAGTTTCATCTATGGTTACCTGATTGTAGCTTTTGCCATGTGGAAATGGCACATTCCTCCTGTCCGGCTGCCGGCAGAAACTACCACGAGCCAGCCCCTCGCGATGAAATTCACCCTGTGGCAGGTGTCCTCTGACCCCAGCACTAAATAGGTGAATGCGGAAGCGTTTCGGGCTTCGTACGGGCTAATGATAGATGTGGTGGCTAACCAGCAACGGGTGCCCAGGAACCTGTTGGACGACTATACTGAGCAGGTATGGTTCAGGGTAAGCCACATGCACACTTACCTCTGCCCCACTTGCGTGCCGGAAGCCACCTTCCACATGGCGCCGCTCAAATTCCAGCTGAACGATGCTACCTTTCACCGCGAGGTCTCTGCGTGGCCGGGGGTCACAAAGCACATCCACAACGGGATCCCCAGGTACAACTTTGAGCGGATGCTGCCAATGCAACGGCCTGCTGAGACGGGCGTGGCAGGGCCCTCACAGGCCGTGGTGGGACCTTCTCAGGATGCAGTCGGGACCTCATAGGAACTCCCCGAATCACTGGTCCCCGTCGTACAACACTTCAATACTCAGGTACGAAGTCTCAACGTGGCGACCCAAGTTATTTCAAGCGGTGCCCCTTTGTTTCCTTTATTTTCTGAATTCCAGCTCAGTCGTTCTCTTTCTCTGTCCCATATTTCCCCTCTCACTTCTCCCATCCCTACCAAATTATTCACTTCTACCAGCCCCATCATCACCCAATGGGCGAAACGGGCCCGACACCTGATCAATTAGACCCCGCTCCATCCAAGCGAGCCCGCACCACCATCACTGATCCGGTGGTGGGCCTTACTGATGACGATCCGCCACCCACTCCACTCACAGGCACATTAATTCCAGAGGAACCCCTTATCGACCCATCAGAATTCATCAATATTCGCCTCCCCCATCCCTCGTCCACACCGTCCACCGCTCCCTCCACCGTCCAGCCACCTGCCACTTCATCCGTTCCATCAAAATCATTTGCCACTGTATCCGACCCCCTTATCCGAGAACTTTTTGGAGGAGACCACGGGGCTGAAGTCACCTCTAGTACTGTGGTCGTAGTACCACCAGTCGACCCCGTGGCCACACCCCAGGGTTCTTTCTCTACTATATTTACCCGGCTGGCCAACGTTGGGGCTGACTTGGTCGAAGCTCCGCCTGAGCATGCTGACCCTCCCCCCACAGGCTAGACCACTCAGCAAGAACGGCTAGATTCCGACATGGGCACCTCAACGCAGCAACAGACACCGGTGTCCCCTCCTGAGAATTCCAACAGATCAGTGGCCAGTGGGCAACCTTTGCAGGAGCGAATGCCGGAGCAGGGCGCTTCCGGCACCGCCAACGTAGAAACATGGGGTACAGCCCAGTTGTACCTATTCATTTAGCGGGCGGCCCTGCAGGCCGAACAGCTTCATTCGGAGCTACAACAGTGGTGTGATGAGCAGCACCATCAGATCATAGCGCTTACTGAACAGCGCGACCAACTGACCAAGGAGAAGGCCTACCTGCAGGAGCAGGTCACCATTGCCACTCAGGCGTTCTCAGACCTATGGCCCACTGTAAGGGCTCACCATGCCCCACTTCCTGACGATATAGCGGAGAGCAATGTAGCAGTCCAGGCTTACCACATTCGGTCTGCCTTCACGGGTCTACGCAGGGAGAATCAGGATCTTCAAGCGGCGTTAGCCGCATGGCCCACGCTCCCCGACCCACAGATTGTATACTCAGAACAGGTGGCCGCCAAGCAGACCCAGGCAGCTCACATGCAAGCGACCCTTCACTCCATAGCGCGCGAGGCTTACGACCTCCTGCGAAGTCTGCAGGAGTGTTCACTCACCCTCACGGTCAAAACGCAGCCCATCTCCGCCCAGCTGCAACAGATTTCCAGGGAAATTTACGAGACCGCAGATCCCGCGCGGTTAGATCAACTCTATGCCTAGGCGGACGAGCTTAAGGTTCAAATGCAATAGACCGAGGCCAACTCAGCAACGACCAAGCAGATAATTCGGGAAATCCGTCCGCCCATTCAAACCAGTGCCAAATCAATACAACAGCTAGTTGCAAAGGCCGAGACCCAGCTTACCACGATGTTCGGGGCTGTCCGACGAATATAGAAGAGGCCGCTGCCACCAGGATCATTGAGGAAGCCGATTCGCTAATGTAGGGCTGGCAGCAAGCGGTGTCGGACTTCACCGTGCTTAAAGATATAGCGCTCTGCAGGGTCCCGGAGTTGGGGCCCTTGTTTGAACAGCCGCTTGGAGGAGCACAGCAGGAAGGGGCACAAGACGAAGGCACACAGGCCGAACAAGGCACGGGATCCAGCGGGGCAATGGAGGTGGAAACTGTCATTTGTGATTGACTCGGGGACGAGTCAAGGAACTGTGGTCGGGGCCTGTTGGGGCCCTTGTTTTTGAAATCTTGGTTAGAACATTTTGAATTTTGACCTTTTGAGTTGCGGCATGAAGACACATGGCAATCGCGACCGCGTCGCAACTACCTGGAGTCGCGAAGCTATCAAGGTGGCGCGGAAGCATGAGATAGCTGAAGAAAGAACACGCACAAGTACAGATGAAGAAAACACATAGCAGAAGACAGAAAGTGGAACACACAGATAACAGGAGAGAAGCTAGAAGCAGCTGAAGAAAATACACAGAGGAACTGATAGTCGCGATAGCGGGTGAATAAATAACAGTCACCCGGCTGAAAGGAGGAGAATGCTGCAGAGGTTGTGAGGCTCGCGACAGAAGAAGAAGCCCATAGCAACTGCAGGAAATCATGCATGACATCTCTGTGATTCCTAATCTTCTTTATTTCTATTCCGTAAGACGTTTGTACATCTGTATCAGGGTTGTAAGCTATCACTGAAAATGCTATGTAATCATGTGCTTGGCCAAGAGATTAATATAATGAAAGGTTGATGTCTCAATAAGAGGTTTACATGCATGTAATGTGTTTATGCTGGTTTAAAATTTTATTTGCTACTGTCTGAATGCTTCTTAAGTGCTCTTGCGTACATGACTCTGTATATATAATCGATGCATTGTCCATCATGAGTTGCAACTTTGTTCCTTGCCATTGATCTCATCCCCTTCTGCATGTGGTTGCGGCACGCCTCGGGTGAGACTCATTGCTCTCCGGAGTAGGGTGAAAATGCCGGCGTGATCCTAGACTACATCGGACCCCTTTGTTGGCCACAAC
Organism: Pinus albicaulis; assembly: GCA_034641835.2. Classification (NCBI taxonomy): domain Eukaryota; kingdom Viridiplantae; phylum Streptophyta; class Pinopsida; order Pinales; family Pinaceae; genus Pinus; species Pinus albicaulis. The sequence goes on from CM076575.1 coordinate 107,113,296, forward strand.
TCCTGAACCTGGGTCTTGTCCGCGAGACCTGAATTCTCGCCAACACACTGTCCCTGCAATCCCCATCTCGCCCATTGGAGGGTCATTTCTGTGATCAATAAGTAGTGTCATGGCTTGCAAAGACCATCATTGTGTCCCTTTACATGAGAGTAATATTGCTTCTGTTGATAATTCCCTGAGCAGAGACTCAAAAACCCTTGTTTTTGCCTTGGAGCAAGTATTCAGTTATGCCCTCGCGCCAAAGATTAAAATTAACACTGGGCCCCACGCCAGCTGGCGCTCTGTCCAAGTTTCCCCCCCATGCCAAGCTTTTTATGGAATGTTTAAAAAAAAATAGAGGCGGAGATTCCACTCCAACCACCTCGAGGATGAGTCATTGGGAGTGGTTGAACTAATAAACCATAGACTCCCTCCTTTAGTTTATGGTTTCCACCTCTTATGGAAAGTCCCTAAAGGATAGGCCTCCCTCCCACCTTTGTAGGGATCATAACCTCCTCCTTTTCCTCTATAAAAGGAAGCCATATCTCTTTGCACAAACTAGCTGAATAGTTGAATGGTTGACTAACTAAACAGCTGAAGAGCTGAACTTGAAGAAATACTGGAGAGATAGGATAAGAAGGAATTATGTTGAGAGAGCTTGAGTCCATGCCTTCTGAGAGAGCTTGAGTCCATGCCTTTATCCCATTCGAATTCCCTGACGAACATCTGAGACGCGCTCCGACTGAACCCCGCTAGAGTAGACCTCGACGTTAAAGCTTTGGTTGTATCTCTTCCTTTCATTAATACATATACGTGACTACTGTTTGGTTCCATTTTTGTGTTACGACATTTTTTTAATGCAATTTTTTTAGCATCAACAAGAATTTCTCCAACTCTTAAAGGATAACCTAAATTTTGGCACAAAATCGAATGAAACAACAAACAAATCAACATCGCGGCGAGAGAAGTTTTGACGTAGGATACTGGGTATTTTTACGGCTACAACCATACAAAAAATGTCCCTCAAGCAAGCTAAAAAGGATAATAAATTATTGCCAAATTACTATGGTCCTTACAAGGTGTTGCAAAAGATTGGTACTATGGCATACAAATTGGAGCTTCCTGCTTCTTCGCAAGGGAATCCAGTTTTCCATGTTTCATGCTTAAAGAAGATTATAGGTGACAAAATTCTAGTTCAAACAATATTTCCAGAACTTGATGAGGAAGGAAAAATCATATTGGAACCTGAAGCAGTCACAAAAAGAAGAACTCGACAGCTACGAAATTGATCAATTTTAGAGTATCTCATCAAGTGGGAGAACTTACCCACTGAAGGATATACATGGGAGGATGATAATTTTATACAGAAACATCCAAAGCTACTCAAGCATTGAGGAAAAAACTTTTTTGAAGGAGAGGGGCATGTTAGGTTCCTATATTACTAGTGTGGTCCCTTACTGTTGTTAGTGTAACCCCGTTATTGTTATTGTTGTACCCCTGTAACCCCAATATTGTTATTATTGTGCCCTTACATTATTATTGTTAGGTCGGCTAGGATTATATTGTGACCCCATGGAATACTATATATAGAAGGAGGTTTTTTCATTTGTATCATCCAAGAATTGTTTATTTATGTAATGTAAAGGAGGTTGCCCCCTCGAAGTGGCTTATTTCTAAGGCGTTGATCTCTCTTTTCTTCTATTTTTGGAGCTGGTTTCATAACAAGGCTACTTTCCTTAACCATACCCTTTCCTAGGCATCCATGCAATACATGTATTACTTTTGAAATAAAAGGTATCAATTTTTGCTAAAAGGAACTCTTAGCTAGTTCTTTTCCTTTACCTTTTTACGTTGGCTTATTGCTTGCCTCTCTTACTTGGTTACCATTACCAACACTTTCAACTGAAGCATTTTAAAGGAGTCCAAATGGCTTGTACCATACTCTTTGTTGTAGTATTGAGTAGTCCTTGAGACATTCTAATCTAAGATCTTTACTTTTCTGACTTAAAAATAAATGCATAAAGAACATGAAATAACCGTAAGTGAAACACACATGAATAAATGACAATATGGACGATTTCACTAGAAATTGATAATGGAGTTCACCCGCAATGTGTGAGCTATGTCTTTGGGCTTTGCTCAACTATGTAAATACTTCATTTGCTGCTAATGTAGGAAAATCCACTCTTCCCATGTCTTCAACTTCTCTATTTTTAGGATATCAATGCATTACCGACATCAAGGTGCTCATAAACCTTTAACTACTTCTTGATATGGTTCTTTGATCCTGCAATCAAACAAACACAAAATATCTATGCATGTACTGAATTATTCCCTTAATTGCCTCAAATCCCATAATAGGAATTTCTTTCTTCATATGATATATTTCCGCTATCTTCCATTCATTTTGAATTCATACATTCAAATTGGAATTAAAAAATAATGCACAAAAAATTATTTAATGAAAACTTCATTCCATTAGAATAATATGTAAATACATCTACTTAGAAACACTTATTCCTATCTATGACTTGATTTCACATTCATTTGGCCATCATTTCTTTTTCCTCAAACTTACTGTAACAAACCCTGGTTGATTTTCCATGTAAATAAAAATAAAACCAAGGTCATGGGACATGTATTCCAAGTTGAATTTTGGGAAAAACATAGTGATGGTGATCATTGGTGATTAATTAATGGCTATAGAAATTGGAAAAGGCATTGGTAAAGGAAAAGTGACAGTAATTGGAATTTTATCTATGAAATAAAGGGAAATAGGAGAAAATGGGGGTGAAAGGTGACATATTTGCATGAGAGGGAAATTGAAGGAAAAATTAAGGAAAATGAATAAAATATCAATGATAAAAAGTCTCATGAGGATATATTCATGGTATTTTGAAAGTTTTTGGCTAGAGATCTCTTCTATTCACTCTCTCTCTCTCATATTCTTGCACACTACGAGAATTCTTGGAGCACTTTAGTATTCACATGGATTTGGAGAAAGAAGGAAAAGGAAAGTAGGAAAGCGTAAGGGAACATCAGTATCAAAAACTACAACTAGATCGATTTCTAGATATCGAGTTGCATGTATGATTTCCTAGCTAGTTTTGGCATGCATGGTATATGCATGTGGTTATCTTGTTATGATATATCATTGGCATGGAGGATTTCTTGGATTGATTATGGTTTTTCCTAGCCTTGTCATTTTTTGGATGGGCATGGTGTTGTGGGTTTTCCAATTTTTGTTTTTAATTGGTGCTCAGGTTCCTTATGGATGTGGGTTTAGTTACAAGTTCTTGGAGATGTTGGTTTGGAAAAACGCTCTAGAGCCCTGGAACAACTTGGGTTGAGTTACTAGTCCTTGAGCCTTGGTTGGAAAAATACTCGGGAGACCTTGGTGGGTTGTGTTACTATTCTCGGAGCCTTGGTTGGACAAACACTCTGGATCCCTAGAAGGTTGTGGGTTGAGTTATTAATTCCTAGAGCCGTGGTTGGGACACATTCTTTGGAGTCATGGACAACTTGGTTAGAGACTGATCTGGTTGGTGTTAGTGATGTCTGACCGTGAGGTGGAATCAATCGTTGAGGTTTGAGGTGGTTTTTCCTAGAGGAAGCCCTCATTTTTTTTTCTTGGTTTATTCCATGAGATCTCACATTCACTCTTTTGATATGGTACAAGGGTGATTGGCTAAAAGAAATATTTAGTTCAACCTAATCTATGTTCGAGTGGTACGTGGAAGTCCCTGACTTGGTTGGATTTTGAATATTTTAATAAGAGATCTTTCCCTATTATTTTCTAGAATTATTTTTACTTATTATTAATGTGGATTTGATTGTTATTCTATCATGGTATTATTCTGGTTAAATGCTGGTTATAATCATGGTTCCATAACAGGTTCTAGCTATGCCTCTTGATATTTTTCGAATAGTTGATGAATGGTTATTGAATGCATGAAATAACAAATTTTATTGTGGATATTTTGAGAAGGCATTAGACCTTCTTGATGAATCTCAGATAAGTTTTATACCCCTACATTCAGATATGCATTCATGACCTATATATTGCATGTTCACCATATGTTTGATGAAATGTTTGTCACGGTTAGGCCTGGTTAGGGAAATTTTATGTTAAAATTTTTTATAAATGGATTTGTATTAATATTATTTATCATTTTGGAAAGTCTCATTAAGTTCTGGGAATTGGTCTGAAACAAGCCTCGAAGAGGTGTCACTGATTTCAGGGTCGCGGGCTCAGAACTAGCAATTCTGGGTTGCAGTTTCTACCTTGTAGGCTTATGCATGCAGCTGGAGGCCTATAGTCACATGGATGGCTTGTCATGAAATCATTTGGGGGCCTAGGTCAATAAAGGGAAATATCGCTCATGATTTATGCACTCGGAGTGGTTGTTTCGCTCTTGGTGGTCCTGTAGCTCCTAAGGAGGGTCAATAAGGTTTCATTTTGTCAACCCCACTTCCTTAATGTGATCTAGGAGGTCAATTCATGTCTTAGTGGATATTACTCTCATGTTTACCTTGACATCCCGATGAAATTGGGTAAATGTGGGAGGAGTGGCTACAGTTACTCTCTTTCGTAGGCTTACGATAGATAAAATTTGGAAACATCACATATTTTTCTAGATCCTAAAGTTAGTTCATAAATCACCCATAAATAATTCCATAAATTGGATTTTTCTAAATCCTAAAATCACTCCATAAATCAGAATTTTCTAAATCCTAATATAACTCAATCTATCCCTAGAATATCTCAAGATTTACCAGGAAGATGTGTTTTTAACATATCAATAGGATCTTACCTATCCAAACAATTTCTGGATTCATGACTTGTTCACTTAGATTTCCTAAAATAAATCAACTCAATATAATGTTTACATGGAAGAATATGAATTCTTCTCGAATTTTCAAGGCTTGTTTATTGAACTTTTTCCTCCAAATTCTTGATGCTTTAAGAGATCTAAATGCTCCTACATCAGACTCACATGGTAGAATTTTTTTTGACCTCCTAGTCATAAGCCTTTGATGCAACACTTCTCCCATATCCCAAACTTTGTGTTTTATTTGATCATCCATTTCTTTGAGTTGTTGTTTTGCTCCTACTATAATTTTCCTCAATTTTGTAGGCTTCCAAATTATATGTTGGAGTTTTCCACTTGTCTTAATGATTCACTCTTGTATGATCACTTGTTTTCTACAATTGAATTCTATTTCACATCAAGATGCCTTATCTTAGGCATCCTTTTCATCAATATCCATAACCTGTTAATTTCATTGTCCAACTCTATCCTTGGTGGAAACTTATTATCCATTTCCGCTTGCTGCATATCCTCCTTTGATATAAGAGTTACAAGAATCTTACTAAATTTTGATTTAAGTATCTCCTTTATGATCTGTTGATCATGTTTTGTAGCTTCCCTCTCAGTATTTTATTTCAAGATAATTTCTTCCTTTGTTACCAATCTATCCTATTGTTGATACATGTTATTTCCTTACTGAAATGTTTTTTTGGTGCTATCCATCAATTGTTGTATCTTCTCCTCCTTTATATCATTTTTGTATGACATTATGATTTGTCCTCAAAATTAGTTGAGTTCGAAAACTTTCTCTAGTTTTCATAACCTATATATCTTGCTAACCAGCTCTATAAAAACCTCATTTCATCTTCAAAATTTTCAAACATTAAATCTAAATTTTCTACTTGAGGTTTTATCTCATCTATAATAAATAACTTAGCTTCTATTTCTTTAATTGCAACCTCATGTTTGTATTTACTTTCTATGCCTACATCCTCATAATAAATTTGTAAATTAAAATTTAACGAACTGAAATGTTGTAAACACATCCTCATGGCTTGAAATTCGTGAACATTCCACTTCTTTGGTTGTAATTTCCTATTTAGAATTAGATCCTCATAGAAACGTTTCCAACAACTCTAACTCTTTATTATGCTTCTTGAGCATTTCATTAGAATGCTTCTCCTCATTTTTGTTCTCCCTTTGGATATATGCATGAGTCAAATTTGTCATGTTATATTCACAAACATATTCTTGCAATTGTCCTCCAGTAATTGCATTACACAATTGTGTATGGGTTTCCATTTGTTTACCCTTATGACACAATGTGGTCTCATCCTCCATCTTTGTGGAAACTTCAAATGATTGTCATTCTTCTGATAAACCCGAAATCATACTCAAAAATTGTTATTTTTAAAAACACAAGACTTTCTAAGCCTCATTTTATGCCTTTGTCATAAAATGTTCCTCATTTTGCTTTGAAATTTCCACATAGTTCATTAGACTCTCAATATGTCTCCTACTAGAATAATCTCCAACAAATTACCCTTGCTTTGGTTCACAAAAGTGAACTCCTCCTTCTGTCTTGAACCTCTATTTAAGCTCCAATCCTCTGAGCTTCTCATTCCTTAATTGGGTGTTCACCCTTTGCCTCAGTTTCATTTGCAACAAGTTCCACTGAACTCTCTTATGTAGATTCCATCTATACCTTTTGTATTCTTCACCTTCCTATAACAGTTCCACCATCACATCTAGCTTTACTTTCATGATAACTATTTCTCTATCAAATTTATCATGATTTGATTTCTGATGGCTTCCCTCTAAAAATTTATTATGACCATCAATGGTAATACTTCTCCTTTATCTATGAGTTTTCACTTTCTCATTGTGATATGCAGTCAAGCCTTTGTAACCAACATTCTACATTACATGTTACTCAATACCTCACTAAGATTTCTCCTTAGCTCAATTGTTTTGTATGCTTAGGTTCTCTCCACCATAACCTCCTTATTTTGAGCACTCCTTTCTCTTCTACATTTTTCACTTATCTGGCTCGCCTCTTTGAGAACCTTGTTTGTCCTCTTTCTTCCAAATTTCAACTGGAACATGTCCTTGCCATAGTCTCCAAGAACATCACTTGTTCTCTCTTATATTCCCCTTACTGTAATCATATCTATCGCTGCTACTTGTAATCAACCAATATCTTTCTAAAATTAGCTGAAATAAAAAGATCAAATTACCTCTTGTTTGAGCTCTTTAGAACATGCATACTATTGTTGCGATTTTCTCTAATCCTTCTGCTGATTATGCTATCACATTCATCCAGTATTCTTCCTCATCCAAATAACATGCTTTCCTTCCAAATTAGATTTATTTTACAAATAACTCCAATGTTCTTTCTCCAAGAGCTTAACACGAAAATGTTAATTTCTTATTCAAATGAAATTAATCATGTAAAAGCATTTCACAAATCAGATTTTATCAAACATGAACACATGAAAGTTTTACAAGCTCTATCTCCTCACTTCTTCTACCACAATTATTTTCTCAGTTGATTCTATATGTGAATTAACATTTAACAATTTTAATCAATCACAACGATCTTCATTATCAAAATGAATTTGATCTTCAATGGTTCACTTCACTGCAATTCTATCCAACTTCTCTTGTTGGAATTGTTTTTATGTCTGCAAATCTACTATTGCAGATTTCATCGTCCTCAACTACAAAAAAAACATGCTCCTACTCCCAAAGTAGAAAAATCCTTCCACATCCTTAAATAAAAAGTTCAATGTTTTTTATCAACTTTCCTTTCATAGCTCAATTCATCTTGTCATCAATCCTCTATCACAATGTATATTACAAAATAAAATGAATTTACTTCATCGGATTCTCCAAACCTGAGATATTGCAAGTTCTGAAACTCCTCCAAAGAGAATATCTATGTTCTAATTTCCTTTCCAAAAGAGCACACATTATTTGATACCACTTAATGCAAGAAAATCCACTCTTCCTTTGTCTCCAACGTCTCTACTTTTGGAATGCCAATTGTAGAAATTATGCCAATGGATTCAATCCGGTCATGTAATGTACTAAAACAAGATATTGAATACTTCTACAATATTTGTGGAATATAAATCACAATCACTCAATCACATGCAAGTAGGAGAAAGAAGTAAATCAATCCACAACACAATATTTTCTTGGGGAAAGAATCTCCTCAAAACCCCTCCATATTTATTGTATAATTAACCAAGGAAACATGAAACAATACAAATCATTTCTACTCACCACAACCTCATACACTCTACCAATTTCTTCACACTGATCTAGGCAAAATTGGAAAAACACATAGGCAATTATCAGCCTACCCTTCTTACGCAATCCATAGAGAGTTAAACCCCTATTAAATAGGAAATTCGACCTTCCTTGATTGCGCAATTCATCATGGGATTCCCGTGGTTATATAATTGCATCTAGGAAGTTTGCTAAAAATACCACTGATATTTCACTTGCCTTGAACCTTAGTCTCAACTGGGTCTCCACCAAAATTGACATGCATGCAGCTATAAATAGTGAATCATCAGTTACTTGGTAGATCACTACTAGTGAATTAAATCTATTTTAATTCACGTGATCTTCCACTAGCTCATCAAATAGTTAGAACTATTTAAACTGATTTTAACTCAATTGATGTGAGTTAAATGATCCCACTCACACTACACTAGTGCTGCAACTGCAACTGGACTCTGTTAATAATAGAATCACTCTACATGCCTATCTTTTGACCATCAACTCAAAATTCTTGAGCTTACTAAGTATATCACACTTATTTAGCTATTAAAAGGTTTTATGAGATAAGATTACAATTAATTTTTCAATTTATTTAAAAATTGGTTGCACACTAATGTGTCGCTAGGATCGATCACCGTGTGACCTGTGATCCCACACTAGTGTGTGTGTATTTTATTTTTGAATTTCAACACTCTCGTTCAACAAGAAAGGGATTATCTGCGACGCCAATCTCGCCTTTTTGGTATTCGAATTTTCTCTTCGCAAGCGCCTACGTCAAGATATATGCATCCCGATCCTCTGTGGGAATGTACTGCAAAAACATAATGCGCCTCTGAACACAATCTCTGAGATGTTGGTACTAGATATCAATATGCTTGGACCTGCCATGGGATACTAGATTAACCAAGGGTTTTATGCAACTCTGGTTATCAAAATGTATCAGCGTCGGATCCATATGATGACCGAACAAACCAACAAATATCTTCCGCATCCATATGGCCTCACATGCAGCCTGACTTGCTGCCATGTACTCTGCCTCGACTGAACTAAGTGCAAATGATATCTACTTCTTATTTTAATAAGAAACTATTGCTGATCCTATGCTGAAGATGCCCCATGATGTGGTCTTCATGTCTGATGGAATACCTTCCCAATCTGCATCGGTGAAGCCTTGAAGCTTCACTCCCTCTAACCTTCTATACCATAATCCATACTCTGTAGTATCCCTGAGATATCTCAACACATGCTTCCCCGCCTTTTGAAAGATCTTGGTAGGCTTAACCATAGCTTGACTAAGTTGGTTAACTGCGTAGCATATGTTTGGTCGTGTTTTCGAAAAATACATAAGTGAACCCACACGATTCCTATAAATAGTAGCATCCACTACCTCACCTGAAGTAGCCTCCTCCTTCCTCCAGTTACCTGTAAGAGGAGTCTCCATGGGTTTGTTGCCCTCCATGTGGAACTCCCTCAGAATATCCCTCGCATTCTTGCCCTGAGATACAAATATCTCCCATCTCTTTGCCATATTTGTGAGCCAAGGAAATAGTGCAAGAGCCCCATTTCCTTCATCTCAAACTCTCTTGCAAGATCCTCTTTGCAATAAGTTATGAGCTGGTCATAACATGTCAGTATAATATCATCAACATAAAATACAATAATCAAAATCTTACCATCAACCACAATATGATATAGGTTCGCATATTCTTCACTCTTTGTGAAGACCAAATAGGTGAAATAGTTGTCGATCCTGGTGTACCAAGCACAAGGTGCTTGCTTAAGCCCATACAATGCTCTCTTGAGTCTGCACACATGCGATTCCCTATCAAAGGTCTCAAAACATTATGGTCGCTCAATGTACACTTCTTCCTCAATAACTCCATTGAGAAAGGTTGTCTTTACATCCATCTGATGTATCTTCCACCCCATCTGCACTGAGAGTGCAAGGATAGATCTAATCGATGAGTACCTTGCAACTGGTGCAAAAGTCTTCTCATAGTCAATCCCCTCTACCTATGAGAATCCCCAGGCCACAAATCTAGCCTTGTATTTATCCACACTCCCATCTGCTGCCTGCTTGACCTTGTAGTTCCATCTGAATACAACCATTGACTTCCCCACTAGTCTTGGGACCACTTCCCATGCAATTTTTATGATAATTGAGTCATACTCCTCAACCATGGCAAAAGCCCATGTTGGCTGCTGTACTTATTCCTCAAAACATGATGGTTCTGTCACAATACACTCACTCATAAGAGCCATGTATCCAATGTATTTGTTTGGGGACCTTCTCTGCCTGCATTGTGATGTAGGTGCACCTACATGCTCTGTCGCATATAGTATCAATTTTTCAGCCTCTCTAGTGTGCTTCCTACCATTTCTGGTGGATGGCTCTGCATGAGTGGTTTTTTCCACTCCATGATCCTCTACTTGTGGTTGCTCCACATCTTGAGGTTCATCCTTTGGAACTAACAGTTCCTCATCTGCATGCAAGTCAAGCTCCCTCTCAAGGGACAATTGCATGACTTTCTCCTCATCAAATTTAACATATCTCTTGACAAATATCATCCCATTAGCCAAAAATATCCCAATAGTTGTGGGGAGTATCAGTGTACTCCACAAATATCCCAACCTCTGTTATTGGTTTTAGTTTCTTCCTGGCATATTTGATCACATGGAAATATATAGCTGAGCCAAAAAATTTAAAATATGAAACATCTGGTTTCTTACCTGAAAAATCCTCCTCTGGTGTACTCATGCCAAGTATTCGATGAGGATTATGGTTATTCACATTTACTGTTGTGTTGCATGCCTCTACCCACAGATTCAATGGTAGGAATTGATCATGTAACATAGCTCGTGTTTATCCCACAATTTTTATGTTCTTTCTTTCTGCAACCCCATTCTATTGTGGGTTATGAAGTGCAATCAATTCTCTCCGAACTCATTCTTTGGCATAGAATTTCTTGAATTCATTAGAGATATACTCACGACCATTGTCTCTCCTTAGAGCCTTTACCTTATTCCATGTATCTTTCTCTACTAGTGCTTTGAAATCACAAAACTTGGAGAACATCTGATCTTTATTCTGCATAAAGAAGATCCAACACTTTCTAGAAAAATCATCAACAAAAATCACATAATACCAATCCTTTGATGTGGAATGTGTAGAGAATGGTCCACATACGTCTAAGTGAACTCTCTCAAGGATTTCTGCTGCTCGATTATCCTTCTCAAGAAAAGTGGCTTTAGTATACTTCCCCATGGTACATCCCTTGCATGTGTCGATCTGCGCAAGAGTACCCTTTGGAAGACCTGTATAAATTTGTTGCATTATCCTCAAAGCACTATGGTGTAGATGGCCTAATCTCCTGCGCCATTACTCGCCTGTATCCCAGCTCACCACCTTCCCTTATTTACTTCTCAATGCTACACAACCATCTAAATAAAGTTTTTATAGGTTCCTCACATGAACCCCAACCTTATTTACCTATGTTGTGGCTTTGTGACGAAGGAACACCTTTCCTTCACTGAAAACCGCATCATGTCCAAGATCCTCCAACATAGCAACTGAAACTAAATTATTTTTCAAGCCTGGTACATGCATGACATATTTTAATATGAAAGGTTTACCTTCCTGTCTCTGGAAAGTAACTGTACCAATCCCGGTAGTGTTATACCTCCCGTCATCACCCGTCTCAATGTGCATATGAAGATCCTTCATCTCCAAGCTAATAAAGAGTTCTTTGTTTCCTGTCATGTGGAAATATGCTACACTATCCAAGCACCACATAGATCCCATCATAGTTGACGCCATGCATGCAATGAGAGAGAATTCCAACTCAAACTATGAGGCCAAAGCTTCACCCACTGTAGCTCTTGGAGCCTTCTTGTTGTTCTTCTTCTTTTTTGGACAATTTGTTGCATAGTGTCCATGATCATGACAGTGAAAGAATTTCAACTTTGACATGTCACGCTTCTTTCCTTCCTTGTTGGTCTTAGATTTGGAATGGGACTTCCTCCCCTTTCCCTTCTTTTCCTTACCAGCCAACGCAAAATTTTCCTCATCATTAGTCTTGGATGGGGATCCATCCCTGGTATTCCGTCGAAACTCTTCTTGTACCAAATCTGACCATATTCGCTCCTAAAATGGTAACTTCTCCCTCCCATTCACAGAGTCCTGGCAACTATACCAACTCTTGGGAAGGCCTAGAAGTGTTAGGCTCACCAAGTCATCATCAGATATAGTAATCCCAACACTTCCAAGCTCATCTTGACATTGAGTGAATTTGGTCAAGTATTTCTGGATTTTGTCGCCATTCTCCATTTTGATTTTCCTGAGCTTGTACTTGAGTGCCAATTTTTTGTGGTCACTGCTGCTTTGAAACAGATATGTCAAGGCATTTCACATAGCATATCTAGTTTCCTTTCCATGAATACTTGAGACAATATGATATCGAACTCCCTTTAATAATATCCTCCTCTCCTTTGTTGCCTTCTTTTTCCATGCATCAAGAAGTTGGGAATCTGTTGCTGCGGGTGTTAGTGTCCGGGTGTGAAAAATATTCAACCATTTTTCCACATAAATTATCAACAAAAGGGCGTTATTTATTTCAAGACTAATGACACAGTATATGCAGGAGCAATCACATGACCTGCTGTAGATCACATGCTTAAATCCATAAACACACAGACTATTGTAACAACATTTAAATAAATTTCAGAATTAAAAAGACATTCATAGTAATTGAAATACTACACTAGAACAACAGTAACATAATCAAACTAAAACATAAAAATAATGAAAAGAAAGGAAACACAACACCTGATCAAAAGATCGAGCCTGACTCTTTGACCAGGGCTGCGACAAGCTCAAAATTTACAGGTGAAACAACAAGACGTTGTGCATTCAATTAATTGCAGAATATACTGTTACAAAATCTGTATATGATGGGCTTAACCCCGATTCATAGCCCGCAGGCCCTATTTATACAACCGTTCAGGAAAATCCCCGATTTCCTTCAACAACTACATATTTACAATTATACAATTTGTTGCAACAACATCCTAATTACCAAAAGGAAACCAAGAAAAATCCTGAAATGTAGTTGGAGTGAAATGGAGTCTGTTGCGCTGTAGCAGCAAGTGGAGGCAACGCTGGAAATTAGGAGCTGCTCCATGACTCACAGCTGCAACTTTTCCCGCTTTTTCCAAATCTGTCAAAACATCGGAGTTAATATTGCAAAAAGGTAAAACCTCCTAGACTAATACTTCATTAAAAAAATATCCCATGTAAAGTAGGAGAAAGGTGTTTACCTCGTGTGTTTAGGAATAATAATGACACAAAGAGATAGAAAGGTGGGTAAAAATAGGAGAGAAAAGTATACAAATTTGGTACCCAACAACTCCCCCCAACTGGTCTATCTACATGTGCTCATGCAGCTCGTCATCTCTGCAGATATGGATTGGAATGGATGTGACTGACATGCAGCTGTGTGAGATCATATTCTTCATCCATTTCCATCCCTGGGGGTTTATATCCTTCCGTCAGAACAACATCCTTCCACCAATCTAGATCAACATTGTATGCAAGAGTATATTGCTTAGTTGGCAACCAGATAAGGGGAAACTGAAACCTTAGCCCCATCCATCTGACCCCGCAGGTATGAATGCATGCTACAAAATGTGGCATCCTCTCTAGAGCCCGTGCAAAGTTAGGTGCCCCAAATGGTTCTTGTCCTCTGATGACTGAGGATGACAACATCCACCTTCTCTGACAACTGTCCATCGCTTCTTTACGGAACATCGTAATCTAACTGACACATAGGTCAACACACCATTTCTGGGTTGCTAACATGTGTTCTCTACACCCCTCAATCTATATAAATGTGTAACGCTTGTTATAAATTTTTGAGGACGGGCCATGCTCCTTCCTCATCATTAATGACCTTCCAACTTGGTTTTCTTCAAATGTATCCCAAGCCTTTATCCACTTATTCTGATTGATGGTATAGGAAGTAAAAGCTCATAAATGAATGTCCCCCATGAATGGAATAGGGTTAAAACACTGATCATGCCTCAAGAAATACCCATGCATGTAGAGCTCGCACATTAAGTGTTGTCCTATGATATCATGAATTTTTAAAATATGGAGAAATTGAATGGGGTCCTCAATCTCGTACCAAATCTCCTTATATATACTTTCAATAAAGAAGAAAATAAATTTCTCATGAAGGAATAAGGCATAGCTATGTGTAGGAGGTCTGCAGGCCATTACTTGTTGTGCCAGGGAGAACATCTTCTCCTTATCTGATTGCAGCAGCTGCACTTGTTCTTCCAATTCTTCTATTCTGGCCTTCTGTTTAGCTTGTTTCAGCCACGCCTTATATAACTGATCTATGTATCCTATGACGACCCTGATGGATTTTTCCAGAACCTACATGGTTTCTTTCTTATGGTTACTTGCAGTAGACTACCACTTTTGGATTTCAGCGGCCAAGAAAAATTCTTAGCCCTCAAACAACTCTTATATCGGGCCAATCTATGTGGCTGCAGAGGAGACCTCAATTTTTGGATTTACTTCCCTCAATTTGTAGATTTTTACTTCTTTTTCAGCTGGGAAACTTTCCTTTTCAACTACCGAACCTCCCTTTTCAATCTCATGGTTTCACTGAACTGCAGCTGATACCTCTTCTTGAGAGGTAACCTTCTTTTCTCACACTGTTCAATCCATTCCTGTTTGACAATAAATTCAGTTTCTGGGTCTGTGACAGGCTCAGGAGGCAGTGGAATGTTACCGATATTCTCAGTGGATTATTTTTTTAAGTCTTTCTGGTTGGACTCCCTATCTTTAGGGGCTTCTTCCTATATATTCCCTTCAATGAATCCTGCCGTTTGGTCAACATTTCATCGACCACTCTGTGTTCTGGTGTTTCCACAGGAATCCTATCTTCCTTGCGAGCCTCTGAGTGCTCCAACAAAGATTCTACAATGACTGGGCCGATCTTGGCTATGTCAACAACTTTAAGCACTGGTGGAACAACTACTTCCTCCATTAATCGTTTGGGTGAGCGGAATCCCCTCACCCCTCTAGGCATCATGGACTAGAATGGAGAACGGGGGACATATTCATCATCCTCATTTCTGGCTTGAGTCGGAGCTTCACACATTACTACCTTATCTGGGATTGATGTTGGTTCTTATGGGGGAGCATCGATTCCGAAGCTTGTTTCCCTTCTGTCCTCTCACTCTTTTTTCATCATTTCTTCTTCTAGGGTCGATACTGGTTCTTGTGGGACAGTATCGACCTCCCGGTTTATTCCTTCTCTACCTTCATGTTCCTCATGTATTGCTTCTTTTTCCGCAATCGATACTAGTCCTTGAGGGACAACGACAATTTCGCAGGCTAACTCCTCCTTATCTCCCTGTTCTATCCAAATCGAGGGTGGTTCTTGTGTGGCACCCCCACTTGTTTCGACATCCATATCTGCTTGGGTAGGTGATGCTGTTTCTTGCAAAAAAAAATCACTTTCCATTCCTTTGTCCACCATTTCACTCCCCTGTTCTTCATTGAAAAAATTCGACGACTATATGACAGTCTCGACTTCATGCATGATATCCATAATTCCTTTATTTGTGGGCTCCTCAGGTGAGGCTGGTTCTTGTGTGGCAGCCTCAACTATGTCGCCAATTATCTCCTCCATTCTCATTTCTTTGGGCTCTCCCTGATCAACCTCCATTTCCACTTCTTTGGGTTCCTCTTGATCAACCTCCATTTCCATTTCTTCGGGTTCCTCTTGATCAATTCCCCTTGAATTTTCTTCTTCTGCTAAACTTGCCGGAGAGACTGGCTCCTCTTCTCTAGTAGCAATAATGGCTGCTATCTCTTCTTCTGAGGATCCACAGAGTTCCGCCCAAGAGACCCGAAGTCTATTTATTTCATGCATGACCAGTAAACGCACCAATCCATGGTTGGAGAGTATTGCCGGCATCCGGCGTGAACGCCGAGTGGAATGTGCCATGTGCTGCAACTGTTTCAATAGGAAGAAGGGCATGTTTAAGGCATGCACCTGAGCCCGTGGAAATCAAAGGTGCATTAGAATTTTAAAATGATACTTAAACAGAGTTGTGGCCCGACCTTCGCAAGTTATGTATTTCATTACAAAACCTGTGACTTCGTTCCAAGGATAAAACACAGTCTTGCGCTCATATCCTCTACCCAATTGAACGACATTTTCCCCTTCCTGCAAGAATAATTCGGGAAACTCTAGGAGAGAAAATCTCCGAGCAAACCATTGCTGCCCTTGCTGTCTCAACCCACTAACCTCTGAAATTACATCTTCTGTGACAAGAACTTCTAGTCCTCTAACCCGCGAGTGATTCTTGTCTAAATTAAGTGAAAACTCCATTGTAATTCCCCTGTCAAACCCCTGCAATCTGTCGAAGTAGGTATCCCACGCTGTATTGACAAAGATTTTCCATACCTCTATATTGTTGTGGACTGAAGTTGTGTTTTCAGGCTCATGTCACACATCCAGTTCGCTCATACTATGGGGACTCGTAACAACACTTCTTGGAACAACAGACCGTTGGGCGAAACGATGGATACCAAATTCGGAAAAACAACATGGTGAAAATAAAAGGTGGTAACAGTAAATACGAATGGTAATTCTTAGATATCGAGAAAAATCATAAAAAAAGTATGGTTCGTGCAGTGAATAAAATAGAAATGATTTCATATGGGGTGGAAAGGATGTGTTATGGATCCCAATACACCTTTAATGATTATACGAAGTATTGCTTAGGATCGTAGGGTGTACCACATACAAGTTTATAATAATGGCTTACGGAATCATCATTACGCTGTCATTAAAGTATTACGGCACTCCCCCCAACTTAAAGTTTGTTGTTCGCGAAATTAAAGTCTTCACATGGGATATTTAATTAAATCGGTAAAAATCACATGGAGGCATACCTAATGGCCTAACTGGATGAAGTGATAGTTGGTGGTGTTGTACATGTGTGCCCCTTCATTCAAATTTTTTGCCATTAGCCCCTCCTGAACCATTAAAATTCCCTATCATGGCCTAAGAAACCCTTTTTCCGCTTACTGTTGCCCTCCTCCGCGCTCAAATTTCATAATAAAAAACCGAAAGGCTCGCTTTCAAAATATTTGAATCTGAGCCCTTTAGGTCCTAACCCCCTACAACTAGCCTTTCACGTGACCCGGGCGCATAACCCTGTGCTAGATCAAAAGGAGCTCATCATTTAAATGCTATCGGGCCCGCTCTCAGCCGTCAGATCAAACACAGATCGACGTTCCATGACCTGCCGCCCTGGTGGACCCCGCGTTGCGCATCTATGCCAAAATCGGCCGGTTTATTTCGCACCACTTTTGCCGGGCAGGTGGTATTCTTCAAATCCCAGCGATTCCATACGTCGATCGCCGCGTGTCCCGCTGTACTTTTTTGAAACCGCCCTATTTCGCGCGTTAACGTTTGGACAAAGACATGCAGCGAAATTTATGTTGGCTGTCCGATCTAAAGAGCTCCATCCAACGGCGGTCGCTCGATGTAGTTGCACGAGCGTTAATATAGGTCTACAGTGCCTCGGGTCCATCGTTCCTCCGCTGTACAATGCATTTCCAACCGTTGATCTCGTCCTAAGATTGGACGGTCATGATCTGCCCATCCCTCGCTGTTGACCAAACCCCGTAGTCCGTCCTCCATGTCGCAAATTTCACATGCACACCACGTTTCCCTTCCATCACCCATATATTCCATTCATTTGTCTTTTTAATGTTCTACGTCCATAGCTCTCACCAGTCTATCCTCCACAGCTTCACTACAGGTTTCCACCACCCTGCATGGTTTCATCGTTCTGCCATGTCCTCACCATCACCTTCGTTGCCCCCGCCACACCCACCATCCCCGTGTTTCATTTTCTCTAACAAGTTGTGGATTTTGCAGTTTACAACGAAGAAGAATTACCCTAATTTATAGCCTCCATCGCAAAACTCAAGGACGTGTCAAAGGACTGGTTATCAAATGCATAATTCATAAGAAAAATCTTGGGCAGTTGCTGATGACACGACATCCATTAAAGAAGCAGGGTAGAAAATCTGACGAACCCTCAAAAGTGATCCAGAGGGCAGATTTTTGCAGATAGTGATTTTAATGCTGCAGCAAGAAAAATCAGTGGAGGATCCAGGTCTTCATTATTCGGCCTTGAAGGATTTAAATCTCAATTCAAATATTTAAAGGCAAAAAGTACAAGTGCTTAAAAATCATATCCTCCAGGTTTTACTTCAGCCAGATTTTTCTCTCAGGAAGGTACAGAATGTTACATATTTTATTCTTCATGTATTATCCCTGGAGAAATTCACACCTACAGCAATTACTTCGTGGAGCCAGCCTCAAGTACCTATAGCACAACATATTAATTAAGCAACATGGGCGTGAATATTTCCGCCATTTTGTTCAAATGAAACAATTAATTGTTTTTAACTACTTCTTTTATGAGTTTCTCTTCTCCTTCCTCTATAAAAGGGAGGAAGAAAGACATTGTAAGGGTTCCAGACTTGTATCAGAAAATTGTGCAGTGAAAGGCACATTTGTATACATTTTGTAAATTTCTATATGAAGGCTTAGAGCCCGTAGGGTCTCAACGAGGAGGAGTTCTATCTGTAATGAGGATTCTGGTCTTTGGTATTTCGCAGTATGTAACCTTCTCTTATGTGACTAATACAAAATTTCACTTCATATATCTTCTTGTATCATGTATTGGAATGCGAGTGGCTCAATGATTGTAGGTAAGGATTCATCCTAGTTGATGCCCATACTTGGATCATTCAAGTGCTTTAAATATGACTCAGGCATGATATACTGTTTCATGTTCATTTCATCCATCTTTATGCTATATTAGTTGCTTTGGGAGTGTGCTTTTAAAATGCCATTGTCATATATGGATTCTTAGAATGATAAGCCCATATGTGGTTCTGTTGTGTATCTGGGTATCAGACCAAAGTTAACTAATATCTTCTTATATTTCTTTCACTACATACACCTTCTGATACTTGATTTCTGTGGCATATTATTTGAATCGGCCCTCTTTACAGTAAATTGTCTCTTAACTGTCTGATGCTTTCATGTTGGATTTTTGCATCTTGTCTTTGCAACATCACTTTCCTTGTGGCAGTTTCTGTAAGTCCTGGTCCCATTTAAATCATTTTCCTTGTTTTACAAGAGATCGCAGGAGAGCTTTTTGGATTGACACCCAAGTTATATTAAGTGCTCCTTGCTATGATAAGATGTCCTAGGCACTGGTCTATGGCAACTCTAGACTGTCTCTAGGGGAGACAATAATTATCGACAACATCTTTCTGGCGCCGTTGCTGGGGACGAATTTAAGAATATCAGTTTCCCTGGGCCTCGACAAATCATATTCACTCTCTATTCAGGTGAGCACAGAGAGTTGAAGAGTTTCATATCTCTCACCTTGGCGACTCCACTGTTGTTTATTTGATAAATCTATTGGTAGTCCTGGCTCCTCGTAAGCCACATTTGAGGTCAGATACATCACATTCAAAGACACCTTCAGTGTCTGACCCAGAGAAGATTATAACTAGAAGAAGTCGGAAAGAAAGGAAATCAGCCCGTGCTGAAATCCCTGAATATTTGTTAGAAGACTATCCATCTTCTTCTTCTTAAGAAATCCAAGTAGAAAAACTTGACTCCACTGAGGAAAATCTTGAATATTACTCAGATAGCCCACCCAAGGGAAGTGCTAGAACCAAAGAGAACTTTTGTCCTACTCCTGAAGTTGAAGAGGTTAAAGAGGTGACCGAAGTAGCTGCTGTTAATCGTGAATTGTTCCCAACTACACCTCAGGCTGCTGTACAGTATACTCCCGTTGTCATTCATACCCCTCCTCCTCCTCTTCCTCCATTTGTACATCAGATTTCTACACAACCCCCACCTCCTCCAATGGCTAATGTCCCAGCCTTTTTGTTGAATAAATATGCTCCCCTAGCACTCCCTCAAGTGTTAAATGATATGCCCCAGGACTATTTGAAGATCTTGCCCAGATTCACTGGGGAAAATGAAATTGATGCTCAGAAACATCTTGAGACTTTCTGCTCTTTTGCAGAAAACTTCAATGTAGAACACTTGGATGTAGTCTTAAGACTATTTGTACAGTCTCTAGATGGTGAAGCCAGAAAATGGTTCAAGACATTGGGAAACCGCTCCATAACCACTTGGGATGATATGGAAAGTACTTTTCTCAGGAAATGGGGAGAAAAGAAGGATCATGGACAATATCTTACTGAGTTCAATACACTCAAGAAGAAACATAATGAAGGGGTGTCAGAATTTATCAAGAGATTTAATAAGTTATATCTAAATCTCCCTGCAGATATGAAGCCTCATTAGAATGTTGCCAAAGTTGTTTTCATAGCAGCCTTTGACTCAGATTTTGGTTTCTCTCTCAGGGAGAGAAAGCCTGCCACCCTAGATGATGCTCAGTCAGATGCACTTGAATTGGAAGCAAACTTTGCTTCCACTGGAAAATTAAGAGGAAAAGCTGAACAAGATATCAAACGAAGAGGTAAGGAGGAAGTATCTACTTCTAATCAAGACAAGGATTCAGATAAAATTGAAGAAATGAGCAAAATTATTAAGAATATTTCTAATAAAATGGTCAAGCTTGAATTGGAGGCTAAAAATGCTGCCCCCAAGAATTTTCAGAATGCTCCAAACAGGGGTTACAATCCTCAATATAGAAAGCCACCCCTGCAAATATTGCCAAGGGAAGCAAAGGAGCTACAGGATCAAGTACCACACCCATTGTACCTGGAAGGCCCAGTAGATGACTCCACTGAAGATACTGCCTATGAGCTAGAGGATTCAAATCTTGCCTTCTCAAATAATAATGAAATAGAATGCCCTTTGCAAGAGGAAGAAGAAACAGAAATTGATCACTACTGCAAACAGTTTAATGATTTCATGCAAGCACATTTCAATAGAAGATATGATCTCAGATCTTCCAGAAAGAGGACCCAGACTCAAGATGAAGAAGAACAGGAGCTGCCTCAAAAAGAAGAATCCGCTCAAAAGGAGTCAACAATGAAGAAATCCACCAACAAAGGTAAGAGTCCTCTTAATAAACCTCCACAGTCTAATGATCAAATTCCTTCTTCTTCAAAAGTAGTCCCCCCTCCTAATGCTGAGTCTGTACCAAAAGAAGTAAAATCCTCAGTTGAAAATAAAGAGTCAAAAGAAGTTATAATAGAAAATTCCCCTCCTGCTTTTAATCTGCAAAAAGAACTTGAGAAAGTCAAAATCCCAGTCCCTTTGACTGAGCTGTTAAGACAACCTGCATATCAATCTCAAGTTACTTCTTTATTGCTCCCTCCTGAAGCACCAATAGTCCCAGACAGTCTTAATCTTCAAGAAGAAAGACCCATGGTAGTTTTTGGCCCACATGTCGAGGAGATAGACCCCTCTACTCCTCCTTTCTATGTGTCTCTAGTTATTCATGACCTGCTGTTACACAATTGTATGTTAGATTCTGGAGCTTCCCATAATCTTATGCCTTTGTCAGTGATGGAACAGCTAGGTCTACAAATCACACGTCCATATAAAGATTTATATTCATTTGATTCCAAGAGAGTTAAATGTCTAGGGATGATCAAAGATCTAGTGGTCAATTTGGCCCAAATTCTAGCAAAGAGTGTGGTAATGGACATTGTGGTGGCCGACATCCCAGCTCGCTTTGGCATGCTGTTGTCAAGGTCCTGGGGAACAAAAATTGGTGGGTCACTCAAGATGGATTTAACATATGCCACTGTCCCTATTTTTGGTGGCCAGGAAAGGAGGTTATACAGAGAGACTAGATTTTTCAAAATGGTTACTAAGGCTGACAGCTCAGAAAACTCGCCAGTCTACAGCAAGGAAGGAGATTTCTCATGTTTAATGTTAGAAGAAGATCAAAATTATGCTCATGAACCTTCCTTCTGTCAAATCAAAACTGAGCAGCCTTTAGAAGACCATGAAGCAGGAGTATGGACTCTACATTTTGATGGAGAAAATTCAAGAGAAGGAAATGGGGCTGGAGTACTATTAATTTCCCCTACAGGAAAATGGGTGCCACTGTCTTTTAAATTGGAATATGAGGCTACTAATAATGTAGCTAAATATGAAGCACTTCTATTGGGATTAAAAACAGCCAAGAGCATGGGCATACAATGTTTAAAGGCTCTTGGAGACTCTGAGCTGGTGGTCAGACAAGTTAGAAATCAATGTCAAACTAAGCATCCTCGGCTGAGAGCATATAGGAATGAAGTGTGGGACATGGTGGAGAATTTTTTCTCAGCATTCAATATCCAGTTCATGCCCCGGGAGTAGAATAGAATGGCAGATTCCCTTGCTGTAGCTACCAGTACATTTCGTCCTCCTCAGAACCCTCTCTTGAGGTATGAAATCGAGGTACGTTATAGACCATCTATCCCAGATAATATCAAGCACTGGAAAGTATTTGAAGATGATGAGTAGATGAAGAAATTCCTGGAGATAGTGCGAGAATCCTCCAATATGGAGATTGATGATGGTGAGGAAGGTGAGGCTGAGAATGTTTCAAAAAATAAATGGGAAGAGAAAATGGCAGGCAATAAAGTGCTGCAGTTGAAAGGAAATGTCATACCTAGAGGGATGGTGCCTCTAGAAAGATTATTTGACAAAAATGATGTTCCATTGCGGCATAATAAAGTAGTAGAAGAAAATCAAGTAGAAGATCTAAATTTGGGTACTGAGTTTGAGCCCAAAATTGTCAAATTATCCAAGAAGGTCCCAGAGGAGTATAGAGAAAGATACCTGAAATTATTTCAGTCATATAAAGATGTATTTGCATGGTCCTATCAGGACCTTAAAACTTTTTATGTTAGTATTATGCAGCACAAAATTCCTCTGAGGGAAGATGCAAAACCTTATAAGCAGAAGCTCAGACAGATAAATCCTTTGCTGCTTCCCTCCATTGAAAAAGAAATTAAGAAGCTGCTAAAGGCCAAAATAATTGTACCATTGAGGTACTCAGAATGGGTTGCAAACTTGGTCCCTGTCAGAAAGAGAAATGGAGAAATAAGGCTATGTGTGAATTTCAGGAATTTAAACAGAGCATCTTTAAAAGATAATTATCCATTTCCTAAGATGGACCACATCCTGCAGAAAGTGGTGGGAGCCTCTAGGATGTCAATGATGGATGGTTTTTCTAGTTATAACCAGGTGGCTGTGTTTTCAGAAGACCAGAAGAAGACTGCTTTCACCACACCATGGGGAACATTCATGTATGCTAGGATGCCTTTTGGACTGATTAATGCAGGAGCGACTTTCCAAAGGGCCATGGACATAGCCTTTGTCGGGGAGCAAGATAAATTTCTGGTGGTGTACCTTGATGATATTACAGTGTTTTCAAAAAATGATACTGAGCATATTGAGCATTTACAAAGAACTTTTGAAAAATGTAGAAGGTATGGCCTTTCTGTTAACCCTCAAAAGTCTTTATTTGCATTAGAGGAAGGAAAAATTTTGGGACATATTGTGACTAAATATGGGGTAAGGATAGATCCCAAAAGAGTAGAAGTTATAAATAATATCCCTCTCCCCAAAAATAAGAAGGAAGTGCAAGTATTTTTAGGCCGGATAAATTTCCTGAGAAGATTTATTCCTAACTATGATGAGATAGTTAGGCATATAACAGATATGCTAAAGAAGAATAATGAAGTAAAATGGTCTCAGGAATCTAGAGATGCATTCACCAGGATAAAACATGCATTTTCTAAAGCTCCTGTGCTGGCTGGGCATGATTATACTAAACCATTTATGATATTTTCTTTTGCTTCACCTCATACAGTAGCTGGAGTATTATTGCAGAAAAATGAGGATGGATATGAGCAGCCTATTGCCTTTTTGAGTCAAGTGCTTCATGATGCAGAATTGAAATATAATATATTGGAGAAGCAGGCATATGCCCTAGTCAAATCCCTCAAAGCTTTCCACATGTACATTTTGCAGTCTCACATTACTGTATTTGTCCCCACTGCAGCTGTTAAAGACATTCTGATTCAGGGAGACAGTGAAGGGAAAAGAGGGAGATGGATTGCAAAAATACAGGAGTATGATCTGGACATTCTCCCCACCAAGCTGATAAAAGGACAAGGGCTAGCAAGGATCTTCTCAGAATCAAACCACCAGGCTCTGGGCATAAATTTGTCTATGATTTCTAATGGAGAGTCTGAGGACGAGAAAGAGCAGCAAGGACTGGAGATGGCTACTCAGAAAGTACACATGAAGTATCTCGCTAGTCCATGGTATAAAGAAATTGTAGAATATCTTTTGACACTCAGCTGTCCACCCAGCTGTGATAAATCAAAATACAGGGCTTTGAGGTTGAAATCACAAAATTATATAGTTGCTAATGGCCAGCTATATTGAAGGGACCCTTCAGGTATACTACTATTATGCCTCACAGAGAAGGAAGTGGAAAATATAATGATAGAATTCCATGAGGGAATTTGTGGAGGCCATTACAGCTAGAGAGATACAACTCATAAAATTCTGAAGGCTGGTTTCTACTGGCCAAAACTATTTGGAGATGTTTTTGTTTGGGTTAGAGCATGTGATAAGTGCCAGAAATTTGCTGAGAGACAAAAGCTGGCAGCTCTGCCCCTGATTCCAGTTCATGAAAATGAGCCATTTCAACAATAGGGAATAGATTTTATTGGAGAAATACATCCCCCATCAAGTGGACAACATAAATGGATATTGACAGCTACAGATTACTTTACAAAATGGGTGGAAGCCATACCTACAAGGAATGCTACCGACATTGTCATCATAAAGTTCATGGAAGAAAACATCATATCCAGGTTTGGTTGTCCCGCTAAAATAGTGACTGATAACACACAGGCCTTCAAATCTGCAAAATTTGTCAATTTCTGCCAGCAGTATAACATCACATTGAAGCACTCCATAGCTTACTATCCGCAGGGAAATGGCTTGGCAAAATCTTCTAATAAAACTCTGGTAAAAGCCTTGAAGAAGACTATAAACGAAAATCAAAGGAATTGGGATTCCCAATTGAAATTTTCCCTATGGGCAAATAGAATAACCAGCAAGAGGGCAACTGGGAAATCTCCATATGAATTGGTGTATGGACAAGCAACAATGTTTCCTATACAACTAGCTTTGCTAGTGGCACGTTTCATGCAGGAAAGTCAGGAAGAACCAGATGGTATGGCCAGCAGAATCAATCAACTGGTAGAACTGGAGGAAATACGGGGCCAGGTGAGTCAGAGATTAGCTGAATATAAAGAGAAAATGAAATACATATTTGATCAGCATGCCAAAGATAGAAAATTGTGAATTGGTGACCTGGTGCTCAGATGGGATGTCCGGAGGGCCGAGAAAGGAAAGCATAGAAAATTTGACCCCCTCTGGCTTGTTCCCTTCAAAATTGTGGAACAGGGAGGCAATAACACGTTCATATTGGAGAATTTACAGGGTGACGTGTCAGATGCCCCTGTAAACGGCCAATTTCTGAAGCCTTACTTCCGATTCTGATTCAGGCAGGAAGTGCCTATTGTATCATAATTGTATATAAGTTTTGTTTCAGTTCTCGTTTCAATAAGGGATGTGTGCTGATGAATTACAAAGAGAAGTGCTGCGGGGCTGAATAACATAGTTAGCAGAATGATAAACAGATGGTCTCCAAGTTCTCGACACGTCCATGGAGGAACATGCCGTCCCCAGATGGAGCTGATGTTGTACATGTGTGCCCCTTCATTCAAATTTTTGGCCATTAGCCCCTCCTGAACCATTAAAATTCCCTATCGTGGCCTAAGAAACCCTTTTTCCGCTTACCGTTGCCCTCCTCCGCGCTCAAATTTCATAATCAAAGACCGAAAGGCTCGCTTTCGAAATATTTGAATCCGAGCCCTTTAGGTCCTAACCCCCTACAGCTAGCCTTTCACGTGACCCGGGTGCATAACCCTGTGCCAGATCAAAAGGAGCTCATCATTTAAATGCTATCGGGCCCGCTCTCAGCCGTCAGATCAAACACAGATTGACGTTCCACGACCTGCCGCCCCGGTGGACCCCGCGCTGCGCATCTATGCCAAAATCGGCCTGTTTATTTCGCACCACTTTTTTCAGGCAGGCGGTATTCTTCAAATCCCAACGATTCCATACGTCGATCGCCGCGTGTCTCGCTGTACTGTTTCGAAACCACCCCATTTCGCGCGTTAACGTTCAGACAAAGACATGCAGCGAAATTTATGTTGGCCGTCCGATCTAAAGAGCTCCATCCAACGACGGTCACTCGATGTAGTTGCACGAGCGTTAATATAGGTCTACAGTGCCTCAGGTCCACCGTTCCTCCGCTGTACAATGCATTTCCAATCGTTGATCTCGTCCTAAGATTGGACAATCATGATCTGCCCATCCCTCGCTGTTGACCAAACCCCGTAGTCCGTCCTCCACGTCGCAAATTTCACATGCACACCACGTTTCCCTTCCATCACCCATATATTCCATTCATTTGTCTTTTTAATGTTCTACGTCCACAGCTCTCACCAGTCTATCCTCCATATATTCACTACAGTTTTCCACCACCCTGCATGGTTTCATCGTTCCGCCATGTCCTCACCATCACCTTCATTGCCCCCGCCACACCCACCATCCCCGTGTTTCGTTTTCTCTAACAATTTGTGGGTTTTGCAGGTTTACAACGAAGAAGAATTACCCTAATTTACAGCCTCCATCGCAAAACTCAAGGACGTGTCAAAGGACTGGTTATCAAATGCATAATTCATAAGAAAAATCTTGGGAAGTTGCTGATGACATGGCATCCATTAAAGAAGCAGGGTAGAAAATCTGACGAACCCTCCAAAGTGATCCAGAGGGCAGATTTTTGCAGATAGTGATTTTAATGCTGCAACAAGAAAAATCAGTGGAGGATCCAGGTCTTCATTATTCGGCCCTGAAGGATTTAAATATCAATTCAGATATTTAAAGGCAAAAAGTACAAGTGCTTAAAAATCATATCCTCCAGGTTTTACTTCAGCTAGATTTTTCTCTTAGGAAGGTACAAAATATTACATATTTTATTCTTCATGTCATATCCCTGGAGAAATTCGCACCTACAGCAATTACTTCGTGGAGCCAGCCTCAAGTACCTATAGCACAGCATATTGATTAAGCAACATGGACGTGAATATTTCCGCCATTTTGTTCAAATGAAACAATTAATTGTTTTTACCTACTTCTTCTATGAGTTTCTCTTCTCCTTCCTCTATAGAAGGGAGGAAGAAAGACATTGTAAGGGTTTCAGACTTGTATCAGAAAATTGTGCAGTGAAAGGCACGTTTGTATACATTTTTTAAAGCTTCTGTATGAAGGCTCAGAGCCTGTAGGGTCTCAGTGAGGAGGAGTTCTATTTGTAATGAGGATTCTGGTCTTTGGTATTTCGCAGTATGTAACCTTCTCTTATGTGACTAATACAACATTTCACTTCATATATCTTCTTGTATCATGTACTGGAATGCGAGTGGCTCACTGATTGTAGGTAAGGATTCATCCTAGTTTATGCCCATACTTGGATCAGTCAAGCGCTTTAAATATGGCTCAGGCATGACATACTGTTTCATGTTCATTTCATCCATCTTTCTGCTATATTAGTTGCTTTGGGAGGGTGCTTTTAAAACGCCATTGTCATATATGGATTCTTAGAATGATAAGCCCATATGTGGTTCTGTTGTGTATCTGGGTATCAGACCAAAGTTAACTAATATCTTCTTATATTTCTTTCACTACATACACCTTCTGATACTTTATTTCTGTGGCATATTATTTGAATCGGCCCTCTTTACAGCAAATTGTCTCTTAACTGTTTGATGCTTTCATGTTGGAGTTTTGCATCTTGTCTTTGCAACATCACTTTCCTTGTGGCAGTTTCTGTAAGTCCTGGTCCCATTTAAATCATTTTCCTTGTTTTACAAGAGATAGCAGGAGAGATTTTTGGACTGACACCCAAGTTATATTAAGTGCTCCTTGATATGATAAGATGTCCTAGGCACTGGTCTATGGCAACTCTAGACTGTCTCTAGGGGAGACAATAATTGTCGACAACAGGTGGGATGACGGCTCAGTAGTGATGCGGTTGGAGTAACATCAGTACGAGTAGCAACATCCGAAGTGATAGCATCTGGAGTAGCAGCATCCGGTGTAACAGCATTGCGAGTAACAGCATCTGATGTAACAACATATGGAGTAACAACAGTGCAAGTAGCAGCATCCGAAGTAACAGCATCCGGTGTAATAGCATCTGGTGTAACATCATCTGGAGTAACATCAGTGTGAGTAGTGGCATCCGAAGTAACAATAGTGTAAGTAACAACATCCGGTGTAACATCATCGATCAAGGAGTAACAACATCGAGTAGCAGCACCCGACTAACAACACCATGAGTAGCAGCAACTGGAGTAACAACATCGATCAAGGAGTAACAACATCGAGTAGTAGCATCATGAGTAGCAAAAACCGTGTAACAACATCATGAGTAGCAGCAACTGAATAACGACACCATTAGTAGCACCAACCATGTAACAACATTATGAGTAGCAGCAACCGATACTTAGGAAATATTTTCTTTAATTTTTACTCCTTAGTAGTAACTCCTTCAAAAAGAAAAGAAGGTAAATAAAAACAATATAATTCTTTATTTTATTTATTTATTTATTATTATTATTATTATTATTATTATTAGGGCAAGGATGCAGAGGAAGATTTCTCAGCGCTAATAACCTTCAAACCAGATTTCTCATGGAGGTGTTTGATGAAAGCATCCTTAGAGTTTGGGCGGTGGTATAATCTCAGGCGATGTCCATTGGCTATGAATGAAGCACATGTATCAGCAATCATGACTAGCCTAACTATTCCATTATCAAATATAGCGTCCACCTCATAAGGTCCCATCCAGTGAGTGTAAAGCTTTCCCTTAAAATCCTTAAAGCGGGAGTCATAGAGTAGTGCCCAATCTCCCCTCTAAAACACCTTATTCTTAATAAACTTATCATGTCATTTCTTTCTCTGCTACTGAATAACAGTAGTTCTTTGGATAGCCATCGAACGGATTTCATCTAGTTCATTGAGCTGGGCCAATCGGTGTTTCTGGGCATCTGACAGATCTAAACCAACTTCAAGAGCTGTTCTTAGTGTACTGATTTCAAATTATATTGGAAACAACGGGGATTTACCATAAACCAACTCAAATGGGGAAAACCCAGTTGTATTCCACCATGTTTTTTTGTACGCCCAGAGAGCTTCAGGCAGCTTCTGAGCCCAATCCCTACGATGGTATGCCATAGTTTTTTTCAAGATATTTTCCAATGTCTTGTTTGTGCTTTCCACTTGTCCATTCGCTTGGGGGTGGTATGGAGATGTCACCCTGTGCTTGACCCCATATTTCTGCATAAGCTTTGATATCATGTGTGATGTGAACTGTGCTCCTCCATATGAAACAATCTCTCTTGGAGTATTGTAACGAGAAAAAATTTCTTCAAATAGAAAATCTAAGACCACCTGCTCTGTTGCTTTCATAACAACCTTGGCTTCTACCCACTTAGTCACGTAATCAGTACAGACCAACATGTGGACCTTTTTCTGGGAGGGTGGGTTAAAGGGTCCAACGAAGTCAATAGCCCATTTCTCAAAAGGCTCGAGGAATACCTATGTTTGCAAAGGCATTTCATCAGCTCGACCGGGCTGCCCCATATGTTGGCAAATATCACACCTCCTGACATAATTCTGTGCATAACGAAAGATATAAGGCCAGTAATATCCCATTTTTAGCACCTTATGGCCTGTTCTTTTGTCTGCAAAATGCCCTCCACAAGGGCTATCATGGGCAACCTTTAATAATTCATAAATATCATCCTCAGATACACAACGCTGAATCGCCTTATCAGCTCCTGTATGAAAAAGGTGCCTTTCCATTCAAGAATATCAGGCACTGTGATGAATAATTTTTTGCTGTTCCCTGTATGACAAATGAGGAGGCCCTTTCCCTGTAGCAAGATAGTTAGCAATATCTGAATACCATGGAGGTTTAGTAGAAGCTGTAAAAAGATGTTCATCAAGAAAACTATCTTTTATAGGTGTGCATTCTTCATTGTTATCCATTCTAGATAGGAAATCAACAACTACGTTATCTTTTCCTGATTTATCTACTATTGTGATATCAAATTCTTGAAGCAATAGCAACCATCTTGTAACACAACCAGGAGTGATAGGTTTATTCATAAAATACTTGATTGCTACATGATCAGTATGTACAAAATTAGGATACCCAGTAATGTAGTGCCAGAACTTTTTGACAATATAAATGACATCCAAGAATTCTTTTTCCGTCACTGTGTAATTCAGTTCAGCAGGAATTAAATCCTTGCTGACGTAATAAATTTCATACGGTGTTTTGTCTACCTGTTGTCCTAAAACAACTCCTACTACTATATGAGAAGCATCAACATGTATGTGAAACGGTAATGCCCAATCAGGTCCTCGGAGGATTGGAGCCGTGCAAACCAGCCCTTTAATTTTTGTGAAAGCTGTCTCACGGTATTCAGTCCACAAGAACTCTACATCTTTTGTTAGCAATTGAAAAAGTGGATGTGCTACTTTAGCAAAATTTTCTATAAAGCGTCTGTAATAACCAACACAACCAATAAAGCTATGTACCTGTGTGCGTGTTTTTGGTACCGAGAAGTTTAATATCACCTCTACTTTCGCTGGATCAACTCGAATCCCAATAGCTGAGAGAAAATGTCCCAATACTATCCCTTTTTCCTTCATCACATGGAATTTGACTGTACTCAAAGATACATGGGTCTGTTTACATATTTTGAGTACTTTCTCCAGATTTTCCAATCCTTCCTCAAATGAATTTCCATATGGAGGAAAATCATCCATATAAATTTCAACGCTATCATTGACCAATTCAGAAAATATTCCCAGATTTTCCCTTTGGAAGGTAACAGGAGCATTACATAGGCCAAATGGGAGGACCCTGTATGCAAAGGTTCCCCAT